>CM060687.1:74969266-75460052 GCA_030686995.1 Artemisia argyi
CACTTAAGTTAAACAACGTCCCCGTTGTTTATTGAAATTAAAAACAAGAATTTACAAAGAATTAGAACTAAAAAACTCCCATGATATTTGCTCGGTTTGATCCTCCATTATTCGTTTGCGAGCAATAATTTCTGTGGATGTTATGCTTTCGGCTTTTCATTATTCTTTTATCCACAGAAAGTGTAGACAAATATAAATACCACCAATTATACACCTGAGTTTAAGAATATCGATACTTGTACAAAATTCATTAGTGGTTAGAAAATAAAAATAAAACTGTAAATCATCAGGTCAGTCGATGCGCCGCATCTTATGGAAGAAGATGCGCCATATCGAGCCTAGAATTGGTACGGGTCAGAAAGATTAGATGCATCACATCCTTAACCAGGGATGCGCCGCATTAAATAAACTGACAGAAGGTTTATAGTTCAGAAAATAAAATGCAGAAAAAATAAAAACAGATATGACCTGTGCAGTAGATACGCCGCATCTATTGACGGAGATGCCCGCATCTACTACAGGTTTGACAGACTCGACAGCAAAAACAATAAAGATAAATCCGGGTTGTCTCCCGGTAAGCACTTTTCTTTATTCCAGAGTCTTCAAGTTAGACTCACGTTCAGCTTCTATTTTGTTTCATTAACGCCATCCATGGCATCGCATTCCCTCATCCTCAATCCAGTAATATCAAGTACATCTTGCCCCTCATCGATTTCCACGCCAATCCTTCTCAAAATATGCACAAGTAAACTTCTATCCCTTTCGGGTAGTGATGACAAGATAATAGACGGGAAATTCTTGTTCATGCGAAGGCATAAATATTCTAGATGAGGTGGTAACTCAACAAATATTTCTTTATGTTCCTTAACCCTTCTACGTTTGTTAATAACTTCACATTCGTACCATTCATCCTCATGATTCAGGTTACTAGAATTATTTTGAATTAAAGTTTCTCCCATTAATCTCGCTTCTAGGTCGAAGTCCATTCTTTTGCGTAATCCTAGCATATATACGTTCCTAATTATGCTCTTAACCGGATTTTCGCACTTATAGACTAATTTGTCATCCCCTACTGATATTTTTCTTTTAAACACATCAATTTTAGCATGAGCAGTAGACAAGAAAGGTCATCCAAGGATTAAGGAAATCTTAATATCCTCGGGCATATCTAATATTATAAAGTCTACAGGGAATACAAACTTCTCGATCCTAACTAGTACGTTTTCAGCAATCCCCTCAGGTCATTCTACCATTTTATCAGCTAATTCAATAAGCAGCTTAGTTGGTGCTAATTTTCCTAAGCCTAGGGTAGTGAATGTCTTAAAGGGCATAACACTAACGCTAGCTCCTAAGTCAGCTAATGCATTATTGAAAGACATGTTATTAATTGAACAAGGTAAAGTAAAATTTCCTGGATCTTTTTCTTTATGAGGCAAGGCATGTAGATCAGTTGCAGAGTTCTCTTCTTTCATTGCAGCCTTGATCTCCTCTTTAATCCTTGATTTTCCTTGAGCAGTCTCCTGACACTGATTAAAGAGTTAAAGAAATATTGGGGTTTCAAAACATTACCATTCTTCAATCTTCCAAGAAAAGGTATGTTAGGCATGACTTCTTCGGTAGTTGTGATAGCCTTGACATGATCTCTTTGATTTGTTTCAGTTGAGCTAGGTAGACTTCCATATCCCCTTTCTTGAAGTACTTTGCTCATCTGACCGATTTGTTGTTCAAGTGCTTTGATCGAAGCTCCTTGGTTCCTTGTGGTAGCATCAGTTGAAGCTCGGATTTTTTTGATCAAAGCAGTATTCTCTTCATGTCTTTTGGCAGCATCGGCCATCATCTGTTTCAAGGTGTCATCCAAAGTCTGCCTCCTTTTTTGATATGAGGGATTTCCATTGTTTCTTTGATAATAACCTGGAGTAGTTTCCCTAAATCTTCCTGAAAGTTGGAATGGTTGTCCAAATTGTGTGTAGTTGGCCTCCTCAAATGTTTCTGTTAATACAAATATCGTCCAAAAACGTTATTTATATTTTACGATCTTTGCTAAGTTTTCTTAATGACAAAGTATGAAGTTTAGCTATAAGTAAATCATCACTTTAAGTGTTTAAGTCTTGTTTAACTAAGGTTTGAATTTCCTTTTAAACAAAACATTGTTTTTGTTTCTTAAACTAGAAAGTGTCTTGTCACATCACATTTATTTCTTAATATAGTAAGGTCACATCAAATTTAGGGCAAGCTTTGTCAATATACATTTATGGTAATAAGTGTGTTTGATTTACTAAGTGGTTGCTTGCAAGTTTAGTGTTTGACTCGATATTATGAGATGTGACATTGTTTGGTTTGCAAGGAGTAATGAGATGTGACCTTGTCACACCCCCAATTTACCTGACTTGCAGCGGAATGGAATGCCTGGGGGTGTCTGTCATAGCATCACCATACAGTTACATTGAACGACCTAAAGTGTCGTTTGGAAAATACTTTGTTTGATCATTGAAACAATCCAGAGTTTACAATATGAGGTCCTCAAAAGGTGTTGCAAGTTTATGAAAAACAAGTCATACTAGATCAAACGTTTACATAAGTGCATGAAATAATAGTGAGACGCGTCGACTCCGCGCCTCCATGAAGGTCCAAATGCATGTCACATGAGCTACCTTAATAACCTGAAATACATTGCTAAAACGTCAACACGAATGTTGGTGAATTCCATAGGTTTATAAAATGTAATGTTGTACGGCCACCACAAGTATAAGTGCATAACAAAAGTCACGTAAAATAGTACAATAGACCTTAAGCTCATGACCCCGAAGCTAGACTGATGAAATATATATGCCCCTCCTGAATGTTTTACCAGAACACTCCCAAAATGTCAGACATGAAATGCATCCGCTTACTGTTGGTAATCACAACCACGGATGGAGGCGTCACCCTCAATAGATCTATCCACTCACTCTCGCTTAATCGGCAAATTAACGGTCCATGATAATAAATAGGGGATTTTAACATGTTGGTATGGCAACTTAAGCAATGTACATATGTTTTGGTACTTGGGCTCGTACTAAAATGATTGATGCAATGTATTCCCCCGTGGGATTTGAAATCAAAATATTGAATTGAAAACGGGGCTATGAAAACTCACCTCTAGCTGATGATACCATGAACATGTAATGAGCTGAAAAACAAGGCGCGCACACTAGCCGCAACCTAATATGCATGATGATGATCTAATTTAGATTATGAAATGGTGTTGAAACTTTCCATGCACATGTTTCCTATACCACTCTTAACTTGAAAAATACTTGTTGATATCAAATTAATACATTTTCCAAAACTTAAGAAAATAAGGCAACTAGAAAATAAAACTAGTCGAAATGTATATATATCGTATATATAAGTGTTAGTGTTGAAATCCTCGATTTGAAATCCTTGAAATAACGTCTTGTAGTCATAAAAATACACTTGTATTCACTAATACTTCATTAGTTATGATTTTGGGTACTTGGTTAATATTTCTAGAAATCTAGAGTTGTAATATTATTTTTGTCAAAGCTGTCAAAATAATATATGTTTTGTCGATATTGAAACGTGAATATCTTTGTCGTTATAAGTCCGTTTTACTTGTTCTTTATATCCATGGTTACGTCTTAGTATGTAGTAGTATATTTTGGAAAGCTTGGCTCCTCCGGGTTACGTCTAGAGCCTCGTTTTGTCCGACGAAAAACGTCCAACAGCATGCATTTTCAGAAAAAAAATACTTTTCGTCAATAAACTTGCAAAAATCATAACTTCTTCGTTATAAACTCTTTTTAATCCGTTCTTTCGCCTACGGCTTCGTTTTTGAAAGTATTTTCTAAAAATTTTGCCAAAGTTTACTTTATGTTTACTGATTTTCCTGGGTTTACAAAAATGGGACAGTAGGTTTATATACTTGTTACAAATCCATTTTCCATGTTCAAAACTAGTTTCTAACATCACCAATTCTCTTGCAAACACCACAAAGCTATTCTAATCCTACCATACACCTTCTTAGGGTTCCATGGGTTCCTAATCATGTTAATTTAACAAGGGAATACCTAAATCAAATTCTAGGGTTTGTATGTTCAAAAAGTTAACAAAAATAATGTGGTATAGCTAGCTTGTGCATGAAATTGAGCATGAAAACCATATGATACAAGTATAAATTAGATGAAATCATGAAAATAAATTTGATAACTTACTTTGAAATATTAGGTGATTAGATGATGAGAAACCTTGTGATTCTTGAGTTTATATTTCAAAACTCTTAATTAGAATGATGAAATGAACAACTTTTATGCTTTGATCTTCAAAAATTAATGGATTTTGGTCTTGGATTGAATATGGTCGTGGGTTTTGAGATGAGGAAGAGAAAATGAGTTTTTGATTCTATGATCTAAGTATAAATGTGTAAAAGGTGTTTATAGATATTTAGGAAAATTTATATTGTATTATATGGACACATAAATGCATGAGGTCAAGAGGGGGGGGGGGGGGGGGTTCATGGCTGATTTTCAAAGGGTTCATAAGAAATAATATGGACTTTGATTTATTTAGGATAGTTAGTGGATGATTTGTAGTATAAGTATAGGTTTTTAGGTGTTAAATTTAGGTAATCGTAGTTAGTTTTTAGTTATCGTTGAGTACCGGGTTTGCAAGAAATAAATTTTAACAATTTAGTCGGGACTTAATAAAGTCATAAAAATGTTAAAAATACGTTGGGTACAAGTATTGAGTGTTCGGGTGATTATTGTTTAGTTTTCACGAAAACCGTCGTAATATTTATAAACTTACGTTATAAATAAAAATAAATTTCTAAAATACTGGGTAAATGAATATTATAACTTTTATGATGATATAATGGATATAAAAATATGTCGGGACCATTGTATGAATATTTAGATATATTCGTCGTGTTTATTAACCCTGTGTTAACGTTTATTTATAAATAATTATACGTAAAACGTTAAATATATCAAATATATAAATTTGAAAATCCTAAGAGTGGTATAACATGAAAATGCTATTATGATGATATGCAGACTATCTCTAGTCCGTATGCAATGTCCTTACTGATAATGATATGAATTCGCACCTAAACCAATCCGGTTACGCGAATTTGAATACCCGTAAACTAAATTTACGATGAAATGAGTAATGCAAGTGAATAGTGAAATTTTCCGGAAATGAATAGTGTTTAGTGAATAGTAAAAAATTTTCAAATGTTCCTCAGAATATCAAATTGACCTTGAAAATGATGAATAGTAAAACGATGAATAGTGTTTGATGAATAGTGTTTTTCTAAAGTTTGGGAAATGACCTGAAATGGTGAGTTGTGACAATCTTCCCTTCTAAAAGGAACTTCGTCCCGAAGTTCAGTTTATGTTGGTCTCTGAAGACGTATTGGTGAAAAGGTGATGATATTTGAGAATTCCAGCGAACTTTCACGATAGGAATTCGACTCTGCTTCAACTGTTCAACCTAACAGTCCATGATTTCTACTTGTTCTCCTACAAGGTTTATGTTTGACTTTGGATTGGATTCCTTTCCAAATGGGATTATGAGTGACTAATCTGAAAAGATGATAATACATGGTTGTGTAATCCTGTTGTTCTTTAACAAGGCTCAAGTCTGACTACCACTAGGCCTACTCTGTCTGAAATATTACATGGTCCAGTGTATATTGGGTTTAACTTTCCAAGTTTTCTGAATGATATCATGCCTTTCCTAGGCAGAACTTTCAACATAACTCTGCCTACCAACTTGAAGTTTTAATGGTTTACAACTTATTGAACTTGTAACTGATTCTTGACTTGTAGGAAATTTCTGGTTATTTCATGAATGCCTACTGGACTAGTGAGTTGAGCTTTTTCTGAGTTTGGCCCATCAATAGATGGTCTGCGCTTCTTAATGTTTTAAATGTGATATTGGTAATATATACTGCTGAATTCTGCCAGAACTCAAGTTTGTATGCTAGTTGGTCGATTCTAAAATGAATCTTAGATGGTCCAATATGCTAAAGGTTCAACCTCTCTTGTTATCCAATTTGTATCATGCCAATCCAAGGCAATGCTTTTAACTTAGTTTGTTCTCTCACTTGAATCTGGATGATTTGTTGTTCAGTATACCCAATCCAAATGATGTGTGTTATGTACCAACCTAATTTCTGCCAGTTTCTCGTTGTTGGTGTGATAACTATTGTTGTAGATGAATTTGACTTATGTTAAATGATTAGTCCAACCATTTCTAGGGTCAATCACTCATGCTCTGAGCATACTTTCCTATGTTTGAATTGTTCTCTCGCCTTGACCATCGGTCTAAGGATGATAGGTGATGTTTACATCTAAATGGGTTTCTGAAGGAAATCCTGAAATGATTGCTTGAAGTCCAAGGTGAATCGATTTCCTTATCAGGAATAACTGAAATGGGTACAATAAGTCTTTGTGACTAATTTCACAATGTTCGGTCCTTCGAACTTGGCGTTATCTAAAAGGGATAGAATATGGGTAACAATTTGATTCCTTGTGTTTTGTTCCAACGGATGGTAAGACATATGTTTTTCTTTGCCTAGGAGGCTTGGTCTCCACTACTGAAGTTCGTGATTAATTTGTGATGTCCTTCCTAATTCCTTCATCACATATTCAAATATTCTTTATTTTCAAGTCACAAAATCCTAAATGCATAAGCGATGTAGTAGGGAAATTTGTTCTGAAAATTTGTCTCGCAATTGTGAGTTTTGGTTAAAATCTTTTTCTGAATAAACGAATTTAGAAAATGGAGCAAATGATTTACTAAGTAATCTTTTTTTCCTGATGATTCAAAATTTCAGTAGTTATGAAATAGAAAAATGTTTTCAAACATGTTGTGATTAAGACTGCTTACCAAAGTTTGATGTCTATGTATATTTCTCATTGTACAATAGTGTTGCTAAAGATTGTCCAAAAAGGATCGTACTTGTTCAAAATAGGAATTTCAGAAATCATTTTTCCACAAGGTATGTGATTTATGTAAACGCAATTTTTGAATCAACTTTATTTAAAAGTGAAAACACTAACAAGGATACAATGATAGGATAGGAAATGTTCGCTTAAATGCATAGATGTCTAACATTTAGTTCCTGAGGTTGGATAATGTCTATTAGTGTATATTAGGCAAAACTATAAGCGTAGATATTTAGACTAACTTAAGTCCTGAAATATTTTATCGTTGTAATTGACAAGACGAAGGTATCACTTGATGTTGTGTCGATGAATGTCTATTCTGTTTTCCCAGGTAGATGAGGAGATATGTTCTGATTTGATCCCTTTCTTGGTATGAAGGTGAGGTTATCTGAAATTTCTAGAGACATAAAGCCTTAGAGGAATCTACATCGATATTCTTGATTCAAACAATTGTCCTTTGTGAAAACTTACTGCAGGAAAGTTTATGTATGGATGAGGCCATGTTTAAATGAAATGCTCTACAGTCTCAATTAGAAGCTTGGTTTATTTCTATAGTGTTGTTCTGCGGACATTTATGTTGAGTTAAATCTTGTAGCTCAGTCTAGCTAGTACCCTTGAATAATAACATTGGACAACTAGGTCAGAGATGGTGATTAGGATGGTCTCGCAGTATCTTAGGATTTGTTGTTGAGTTATGAATTCTCTCACTATATACTTCTAGTTCTGGTTAGTAGTTCTGTAATCCTTTCATTGCTTTTATTGTATAGAGGAATCCTGCATGTAATTGATATGAAAAGTCTCTCCTAGGGAAGTCAATGGGAAAATCCAACTTAATGGCTAAGTGGGTGACAGGTGGGGTAAGTATCCAGGGATAGTTCGGCAAAAGGGATGTTTATGGAAGAGTTCCTTTGTTTACAAAACTTTTAAATGAAGATTGTTATTAACAATCCTTTGAAAAGGTAATTATTTCCTTCATGGCATAATCCTTCCTGAATTTTACATAGGTGATCAGGCTATGTATAATTGAGGACTAATGATGCGATGTTAGATTTTGTCAAAATATCATAACTTTTCTCAAAAGTTTTAGATGGTGTTCAACGCATTGTTATTAAAATGGTATCCTGATGTTTTCTTTCAAGTAACATGAAAATTGCCTTGCGTAATAACAGTAAATACTTGGTGTAATGACAGAAAAATCAATTTATAGGATGGTAATAAAATAGCTTACTTCAGAAATTTTTCTGTAAAACAATTTCCCATATGATAGTAAAATAGCTTGAATGGTGTATTGGATACGTGGGTGAATCTTATCGAATGGTAATAGTCTACTAATCCACTTATTTAGAGAATATAAATATCTTAGTCCATAACAGGATAGGGGTTTATGGTTATGAATTGGTCGAGAATATGGTAGTGATATTGAGAGCATGAAGGATGAACGTGTCGTTAAGGCATCTATAGTCAAGTGAAGACGATAGTCTACGTGTTAAGAATATATGGAAGAAATCGGTGCCAATGATTTGAAGTATTAGAGAACTTATTCTAGGTAAAGTTCGCAGGTTCAAATGCTTAATCCTTCTAAGCATGACTAAAATGTATAAAGCATGGAAATTGTTGTACTGGTGGTCTGAATCAAGTAGGTACCCCATCGTATGATGTTTGATTTACCATGAATGAAAGCTAAATGTCTTTTGGTCAGGCGAAACTTCTCGATGTCCTTTCATGAAAATGAGGTCTTGTTCCAATGTGACTAAGCTATATCGATCTCTAAAAAGGATATAAATTCTGTTGAGTCATTGTACCTTGATCTTTTAATCCAACGAGCTTATAATAGTGTGAGGGTCTGATAACATGGAATGATCGAAAACATTGTAATTTGAAGCAGTGGTGTTAAGGCATGGTATATATATACTGGCAATCTCTGGTAGAGGTGTTTCTTTCGCTTCTAATGTCAAATAGTAGGTAGGTATAGTGGTTGCTTTCGAGATTCGTTCATGAATTGTGCGTGTTCCTTCTTGGAGATATGTGTTCTAAAATTCGTCAACAACATTTGTTTGAGTGAAACATTATGAAAATCTGATTATAAGTGTATTTTGGAGTGACTTTATTTGAAGTTTGTAGTGAGTATAGTCATGTAAAAGATGTGATTATGAAATATTTTGTACTTTGATAGGAATAATATCTCATATATATATATATATATATATATATATATATATATATATATATATATATATATATATATATATATATATATATATATGTCTTTGGAAAAGGGAATTCCAGAAGATTGTTGCAAAGAAAATGAGTTTTAATCCAACCATTGTACTTCAATATTTGTCGTACTTCGTAATGTTTGCAAGAAATCTTTTTGTTTGTACAAAAACTCTTTTAGAATTTAACTTAATTGAATTGTTATTATCTCCAAAACACGAAAACTAGGGTAGTCATTTTTATCTTGGTCAACATGGCCATCTACTCGTAAAGATGTCTTCGTCCTTATTAATCCTATTGTCTTAATTGGAGTGGTTCGCTTAAATCTATCTTCATTAAATCATAAGAGACCATGAGAATATATAGTTAATAAAAGTCATCATATTCACAACACATGAATATAATACATGAAAATTTCGGTCTACGTGGATCAATATCATATATAGCACAACCATTCCTACATAGTAGAGTCACACTTGATACATTTGTTTGTACAACAACCAAAAGACAACAAGTTCTTTAGGCTATGTTTCCTACTTTCCGTGGCTAGGATAATAGTAAAAGCTAGTGAGGATATAAGTCTGATCTAGAGACTTCCTGGTGTCCCTCTGAGTGAAATCAGGTTTGTGGCATCATAAGGTCGAGACAGTCCTGAAGTGGTGTCTGAAATTGTGCATCGATCAAATCTTAGATAATGTAGGTTCTGAACTATTCCTGAAGAATCTGCGGATGTTCCTGTTGAGTCCGTGATATTGGTATTATCTACTAGGTGTTATCTAGTTCATGGCAAGTGGGAATGGAAAAGGAAAATGACAATGATGGTACTCTAAATGATGAGAATAAAATTGCTGCCGATGAGATTCTAGTGGTGAGTTAGGTGATGATGGTGATAATAATGAATGGAATACTACCCTCCTTCGCGCTACCTCGCGACATCTAAGAGCTAAAACTGAAGTACGCACTATGGGATGACTAATAGTGTAATAAGTAACTGATGGTGGTGATAGTACCTGAGTAGTGAGTGCTCTACTAGTGATGGAAAGAAACATACTATCTCCCTTGCAATAAGCATCCTAATAAGTCCATTAAGATTAAGTCTGAATACTCTACCAAACGGTATTCTATGTATAGGCTGAATGATAGGAAAACCCTGTTCCTATGACAAATCAATGGTGCTAATGGTGGTATAAGTGCAACTGGTGGTATAATGGTAGTGGAAGATGACAAGGCATTTTCAATGTCGGAATCCGGTAAAAGAATGACAGGGTGAGTATCTGAAGACATGTCACTTATGAACCAGGTCAATAAAATGATATATATACGAATATGAGTAAAAATAACTCGCACAGGGTATGCATGAAACAACATGTATCATGATTATGCACTTATGATGAAATGATGAGATGCTATGATGATGCGGTTATAGTCTAGGGTCCAAGATACATCCTAGTTCGCTATAACTTAGCTCTGATGCCAATCTGTCACACCCCCAATTTACCTGACTTGCAGTGGAATGGAATGCCTGGGGGTGTCTGTCATAGCATCACAGTACAGTTACATTGAACGACCTAAAGTGTCGTTTGGAAAATACTTCGTTTGATCATTGAAACAATCCAGAGTTTACAATATGAGGTCCCCAAAAGGTGTTGAAAGTTTATGAAAAACAAGTCATACTAGATCAAATGTTTACATAAGTGCATGAAATAATAGTGAGACGCGTCGACTCCACGACTCCATGAAGGTCCAAATGCATGTCACATGAGCTACCTTAATAACCTGAAATACATTGGTAAAACGTCAACACGAATGTTGGTGAATTCCATAGGTTTATAAAATGTAATGTTGTACGGCCACCACAAGTATAAGTGCATAACAAAAGTCACGTAAAATAATACAATAGACCTTAAGCTCATGACCCCGAAGCTAGACTGATGAAATATATATGCCCCTCCTGAATGTTTTACCAGAACACTCCCAGAATGTCAGACATGAAATGCATCCGTTTACTGTTGGTAATAACTACCACGGATGGAGGCGTCACCCTCAATAGATCTATCCACTCACTCTCGCTTAATCGGCAAATTAACGGTCCATGATAATAAATATGGGACTTTAACATGTTGGTATGGCAACTTAAGCAATGTACATATGTTTTGGTACTTGGGCTCGTACTAAAATGATTGATGCAATGTATTCCCCCGTGGGATTTGAAATCAAAATATTGAATTGAAAACGGGGCTATGAAAACTCACCTCTAGCTGATGATACCATGAACATGTAATGAGCTGAAAAACAAGGCGCGCACACTAGCCGCAACCTAATATGCATGATGATGATCTAATTTAGATTATGAAATGGTGTTGAAACTTTCCATGCATATGTTTCCTATACCACTCTTAACGTGAAAAATACTTGTTGATATCAAATTAATACATTTTCCAAAACTTAGGAAAATAAGGCAACTAGAAAATAAAACTAGTCGAAATGTATATATATCGTATATATAAGTGTTAGTGTTGAAATCCTCGATTTGAAATCCTTAAAATAACGTCTTGTAGTCATAAAAATACACTTGTATTCACTAATACTTCATTAGTTATGATTTTGGGTACTTGGTTAATATTTCTAGAAATCTAGAGTTACTACGTAGTTGTAATATTATTTTTGTCAAAGCTGTCAAAATAATATATGTTTTGTCGATATTGAAGCGTGAATATCTTTGTCGTTATAAGTCCGTTTTACTTGTTCTTTATATCCATGGTTACGTCTTAGTATGTAGTAGTATATTTTGGAAAGCTTGGCTCCTCCGGGTTACGTCTAGAGCCTCGTTTTGTCCGACGAAAAACGTCCAACAGCATGCATTTTCAGAAAAAATATTTTTCGTCAATAAACTTGCAAAAATTATAACTTCTTCGTTATAAACTCTTTTTAATCCGTTCTTTCGCCTACGGCTTCGTTTTTGAAAGTATTTTCTAAAAATTTTGCCAAAGTTTACTTTATGTTTACTGATTTTCCTGGGTTTACAAAAATGGGACAGTAGGTTTATATACTTGTTACAAATCCATTTTCCATGTTCGAAACTAGTTTCTAACATCACCAATTCTCTTGCAAACACCACAAAGCTATTCTAATCCTACCATACACCTTCTTAGGGTTCCATGGGTTCCTAATCACCACTAATCATGTTAATTTAACAAGAGAATACCTAAATCAAATTCTATGGTTTGTATGTTCAAAA
Source organism: Artemisia argyi (assembly GCA_030686995.1). Taxonomy (NCBI): domain Eukaryota; kingdom Viridiplantae; phylum Streptophyta; class Magnoliopsida; order Asterales; family Asteraceae; genus Artemisia; species Artemisia argyi. Next base: position 74,981,672 of record CM060687.1, read on the forward strand.
AGTTAACAAAAATAATGTGGTATAGCTAGCTTGTGCATGAAATTGAGCATGAAAACCATATGATACAAGTATAAATTAGATGAAATCATGAAAATAAATTTGATAACTTACTTTGAAATATTAGGTGATTAGATGATGAGAAACCTTGTGATTCTTGAGTTTATATTTCAAAACTCTTAATTAGAATGATGAAATGAACAACTTTTATGCTTTGATCTTCAAAAATTAATGGATTTTGGTCTTGGATTGAATATGGGTCGTGGGTTTTGAGATGAGGAAGAGAAAATGAGTTTTTGATTCTATGATCTAAGTATAAATGTGTAAAAGGAGTTTATAGATATTTAGGAAAATTTATATTGTATTATATGGACACATAAATGCATGAGGTCAAGGGGGGGGGGGGGGGGGGTTCATGGCTGATTTTCAAAGGGTTCATAAGCAATAATATGGACTTTGATTTATTTAGGATAGTTAGTGGATGATTTGTAGTATAAGTATAGGTTTTTAGGTGTTAAATTTAGGTAATCGTAGTTAGTTTTTAGTTATCGTTGAGTACCGGGTTTGCGAGAAATAAATTTTAACAATTTAGTCGGGACTTAATAAAGTCATAAAAATGTTAAAAATACGTTGGGTACAAGTATTGAGTGTTCGGGTGATTATTGTTTAGTTTTCACGAAAACCGTCGCAATATTTATAAACTTACGTTATAAATAAAAATAAATTTCCAAAATACTGGGTAAATGAATATTATAACTTTTATGATGATATAATGGATATAAAAATATGTCGGGACCATTGTATGAATATTTAGATATATTCGTCGTGTTTATTAACCCTGTGTTAACGTTTATTTATAAATAATTATACGTAAAACGTTAAATATATCAAATATATAAATTTGAAAATCCTAAGAGTGGTATAACATGAAAATACTATTATGATGATATGCAGACTATCTCTAGTCCGTATGCAATGTCCTTACTGATAATGAAATGAATTCGCACCTAAACCAATCCGGTTACGCGAATTTGAATACCCGTAAACTAAATTTACGATGAAATGAGTAATGCAAGTGAATAGTGAAAAATTTTCCGGAAATGAATAGTGTTCAGTGAATAGTAAAATTGTTTCAAAAAAAAATTTTGTATATCACATCATCTTAGCAAAAACAAGTTTTTATACCTAACTTTATAAAACTTAACACTAAAACTAGTGACTTACTTATAAATAAAGTTTATGTTTTGTCATCAACAAAAAGGGGGAGATTGTTAATACAAATATCGCCTAAAAACTTTATTTATATTTTACAATCTTTGCTAAGTTTTGTTAATGACAAAGTATGAAGTTTAGCTATAAGTAAATCATCACTTTAAGTGTTTAAGTCTTGTTTAACTAAGGTTTGAATTTCCTTTTAAACAAAACATTGTTTTTATTTTTTAAACTAGAAAGTGTCTTGTCACATCACATTTATTTCTTAACATAGTAAGGTCACATCACATTTAGGGCAAGCTTTGTCAATATACATTTATGGTAAGAAGTGTGTTTGACTTACTAAGTGGTTGCTTGCAAGTTTAGTGTTTGACTTGATATTATGAGATGTGACATTGTTTGGTTTGCAAGGAGTAATGAGATGTGACCTTGTTTAGTTTGGGAGATTTATTGCAAAAACCTACTGCAGCCCTGGCGGTACCCTGGGGATACACGGGCGGAACCCTCCTGAGGGGTCCGTCGTATCCGCCAGACCTACAGAATGGTTTGCTATAAATACCAAACCATTTGTTAGTTTTGTGTCACCCCTTTAGGACATATTTTCACATACTCTCTCAACTAACTCAGTAACCTTTTGATTTGTGTAATTCTCTTATGTAGCAAGGGACTTCACAAGATCATTCAAGAAGTTACAAGCTTCAACTCTAAAGTTGCAAGTCTTGGTAGCTTGGTCATGTATAAGCTTTGGAAGCTTATACTTCATGTGTGTCATGTATATAGAAGTAAGTGGTTAGTATTTTAGGCCTCAAAATACGTAGTGTGTCGGGAGTTGTTGTACCCTTGTAAAAGAACTAACGGGAGTGGTTGTACCCTTGGTAAAGAACTCGACATCTAGCTTAGTGTCGGTAAAAGTGTAAGCGACGATGGGAGTGGTTGTACCCGTGTAAAAGAACTCAACATCTAGCTTAGTGTCGGTAAAAGTGTAAGCGACAATGGGAGTGGTTGTACCCGTGTAAAAGAACTAGTGTCGGTAAAAGTGTAAGCGACGTTGTAAAGGTTTTCTCCGCCGGTGAAAGGAGCTTGTTGATTAGTGCTTATAACTCTCGAGTTGGAAACTCGGGGCGTGGATGTAGGGCAAGGAAAAAGAGTCCTTGTAGCCGAACCACGATAAACAATCGTGTTGTGGTTTGATCGTTTCTTTCTTTACCTTTGCTTATCACATGTTGTTCGTTAGTTAGAATAGCTAGTTACATATAAAGCTTTTCAAAGAACTAAACAAGTAAAGATGTGTTTATATCTTCAAACAAAAGTAAAGCTTTTCAAAGAACTAAACAAGCAAAGTTAGGATCATGACATGCAAAGCTTTTCAAAGTATGAAATAGTAAAGTTAGAATTATTATTCACATGAAAAGCTTTTCAAAGAATCAAACATATAACATTGTGTTTATATCTTTAAGCAATCGTAAAAGTATTTAAAAGATATTCAAGTTAAAAAGGAATTAAAAAGCGGTAAACTATTCGACCCCCCTTCTAGTTTTCCACAATTGGCATCAGGAGCTACGTTACTCAAGATCTTTAAAATAGAATGTATTTTAAAACTTGGATCGATCCATGAATTTTGAAAATCTCAAAGAAGGGCAACCTATTCAAAACCAAACGCTATTTGAAAAAGAAAACTTACTTGAATGGAAAAGTAATTTTGAAAACTATGTGAAATCAATTGATCAAGATCTTTGGCATATTATTTCTTTTGGTAATTTCAAACCAAAGAAAACAAGTTTTTGAAAACCAAGATAACTATCTTAAATTTGATAAAAATACTAAAGCTAAAACAATGCTTTACAAAGCTTTAGTACCAAATATGAAAGAATGTATTTTTGCCAAAAGGCTAATGATGTTTGGAAAAATATGGTAAACTTTCATCAAGGAATATGTCAAGTCAAAGATGATCAATTTGATCTTACATATGAATTAGAAGTTTTAGAAAAACTAATTGATAGACACTTAGTAGAATTTAATACATGTGCTACTAGTTTAAATGTTTTAAATGAAGGTACAAGTGAAGATGAGTACGTGTGTTTTGATGAACCTGCTTGCGTATCTTGGAATGAAATGGATGTTGACGAAGACAATGATCTGGTAGTTAATTGTCAATTTATTGAAACAACAAGCAAGGTGTAAGTAAAGGTGGTTACTCGTGTCAAGCTCGTAGTAGACTTGCTTGTGATTCATGGAATTACACGGATGAAGATGAAGTCAATCATCCGGTTTGTGATTCTAAACTAGATAAAACTTCAAGCAAGGTACACTTTGTAAGCAAACACTTTTGCTTTAATTTATCCTAGAGTTTTCTAAACTAGAAAATGAGTCTAAATGTTTATGTAACATGGACCTAAAAACTATCTTCAAGAATGAGTCTTCAAAATCTTTTAAGAATATCTTTGAAAAGGAAATCTTATTAGAAAATAAATTGTCTAGAATTGAGAGTAATGTTGAAATTGATTTAGAATGTAAATTATGTCTAGATTACAAACATGAGATTAAAATGCAAAATGAGAAAGGAAAAATTATTAGTTAAATTTGATGAAAGCTCAAAATCTCTTGAAAGATTGTTGAGGAGTCAAAGGTTGTTTAAAGATAAAACCGGATTAGGACTTAACTCAAAAGCACCATCAACTAATAAAACAAAGCAAGTAAAATTTGTCAAACCTAGAAGAGAGATTTAGAAATAATTCAATCTCTAATAGAAACTCATGATAAAAGGATTAGGATTATTATTCTCTATGCTTTTATATGATTATCTAACCTTCTTGGATACATGAGTTATTGAGTTTCAAAGCGTGTCATCAAACCAAGATTTTACTCGTAATGCTTATCCGCTTGATAGCATCTCTATGCAATTTAAAAGGTACGCATTACTTCAACTTGACTTTGATTGTCTCTTGTTTCTAGCATTATGTGTTCGAATATGTGTTATTTGTAATAATCTAGAGTGTCTACCTGCTATTTGTAAATAACTAAGATTAGATTCTATGCAACAAGGAATTTAGTCTTTAGTACTAGTAGGAGATATAAGGTGTTTTGGTTCTTTAACCATCAAAAGATAAACACGAAAAACTCTTGAGTAAGTCTCACTCAACTCTTGCTTACAAGTGAGCTAACTAAGAATTTCCTAAGTGTTAAAATGCTAACACTTTTGTGATGCTTGCAAAACAAACCTTTGTTAATCAATTTTCTCAAACACCATACTTTGAGTCTTTAATTGTGTTTTCTTCAATCACTCCTTTATGATAATCTCACATAAAACACACAAGGTGAAATAAATCACATTAGCATATATTAGGATGTGTGAATGAAAATAAGGTTTCAACATCTAGGATTTACACATTAAATGTGACACATAGTCTCATGATGTTGTACCTCTTGGACTTTTTCTAAACAAATAGAGTTCATAGTGTCTTAAATAAGAAAACCCAAAGAGTCGAGGAGTCGTTGAATATAACATTTAACGAGTGATCTCCTCCTTTTAAGATATTATCTTTGGTATATGATAACTTAGTCGAAAGTCCAATGATGGCAAGACAAGTATAAGGATAAAGGTACAAAATAACATCTTCTTACCTTGAGTCAAACATTAAATCAAGTAAAATTGACATATGTTATAAAACTTGATTTATAGATCATAGTTGTGTCTAAACAAATTCAATATAAACAGTTTTTGGAATTTAGAGTAAAACAACTAGTGAAACAAAATAGATTTTTCAAAAGTAATCAAGTGATTATAGTGTCAATATTTGAAAGACTTTCTGATAATAAAATCAAGCCCCAAAAGCAAGGGATTTTAACTTAAAGACATTCCTAGTTACTCTCTCGTTTTCAATAGTTAAGTTATTGATGACTTGCCAAGAATGAGATTAGCAAATCCGTAGGTAAAACTAAACGTAGAGAACTGTTCGGAAGACTACTTGTTATCATAACAATTAGATTCAACATTATGTTTAGCATTTGTCTATGTGCTTGTGTTAAAGAAGATCCTCGAAAAACTCTTTAGTTGAGCTTGTTTGGATACATCATAAGGTACTACACAACTAGGATTATGGTATCCCAAAAGAACGGGAATAGAAACCATAGTACATGCAATATGGAATTATGACGGTAATAAGTTGATAAGAAAAGCACAAGTGGTACTTGCACTTTTATACTTACTTACCCAATGAGTCTCCAAAACACGTAAGGTTCTCAAATTAGTTTTGGATGGAGAAGCACATCAACAAGCTCCACTTGAGTAAGCTAACTCATATCGACAACGGAATTCATCTCGTAAACATTGTTATCTCTTCAACAAAGGAAGCATCGACTTAGGCGACAATTCATTCCATTATGTTCTTAATAGACACATTGTGATCTCTCATCATCGCCTTGATAAGATTGTTCATCGAGGAACATCTTAACTAAGAAAGTGTTCCAAGTTAAATATTCCATCAACGCGTTCACAAAATCTCTTAAATGAGAAACACTCATAATTCCTAGGCTTAGTCAAAGACTCATAAGACTTATAACCTTAGTTTTGAACATTAGGATAAAACCACAAAAATCAAGACAATTCCTTTTGAGTTTTTCCCTGCAGATCCCATGGCATCCTCAGACCATACGGGCGGAACCCATTTTTTGGTTCCGCCTGGTCCGCCAAAATCTCAGATTGTTTTATTTTTAATTTCAAAGCCAAACATCCCCTTAACTTAATCATCCACTTTCAAATAGCCATCACCCTCTCAAAAACACATATCCTCACGAATTTTAGGGCTTGTAATCCAATCTCTTCAAATCCAACTAACTTTGTAAGTATTCTAATCACAATTGCATTTTTGATTCAATTATAATATTCTTGCTTACAATCATTAACTAGAATCTTAGGGTTTTTGCATAAAACTTCTTGATTCATGAAAAACTTGGTGGCTAGTCAATTATGTATTTCATTAGTTAAGAATTGTATCTTTTTGATTTGCCAAACACACCAAGTGCATTGTCTTTCAAAAATCACATCCAAGACTAGTACATGATTCATCACCACATTGTTAAAACAAATGAAAAAGATCATTTAAACATCACTTGCATACTATCTCTTGAATGCTAAAGGGGATACATAACTAATATGTATTTTTGGGTACATTCAATCGAAGAGACATTCAATTAGGAGAGTGTTGGTTATCTTTTGTTTTTAAGACAAATTTGCATAACAAAACAATTTGGGAATAAAAATGAGTCAAGATAACAAAGTCTTCACATTGTTTTGCATATAGGAACACATTAGAACATCCACATTGTTAAAAGTCATTAACATATAACTTTATGTTTTCTAGGAATCAACATGCCTCCCGCAAACAAATCCGATCACAAGGAAACCCTTAAGTACATGCCCAAACACCGTATGACCAAAGGTCTCAACCCGGTTCAAGTAGAAACCTTTAAGGCATTAGAAAAACGCTATGTTCACGAAGGTAGAACCATTGATCCATCCTTTCTAGAAGGAACATCTATTTGCCAAAACTTTGCCGCAATTGACTTTGATTGTCTCCATGATATAGATGAGCCAATTTGTCCTAGGTTCATCTTGGAATTCTATGCAACCATAAACCTTTCCACAAGTGTTGTTGGTAAGATATCATTAAACTTCACAACCAATCAAATACCACATGACATAGATTTAAAAGACTTAGCTATCATTCTTGGTGTACCAAATGAGGGAACTTGCCTCTACACAGATAAGTGGCCCATTTCAAGTGTTGATTCTATTGATCGTTTTTATCCATACGATACACCTCTTGCTAGTAAGGAAACTATTAAGGAACACCTCTTTGTTAGAACCTCTACCACTAGGGTGAATCGTTCGGGGAATATTGTAGATAAGGATCCTTTTGGTATGGAGCTCAATGAGCTTAAACCACAATTTAAGAAGTGGGAAGAAATTCTTCGGGCTAACGTCATAAGTACCATAGGAAATAGAGATCACATCAACACATGCCTTTGCTACATGCTATATAGCATTTCCACCGGTCAACCCTTCAACTTAGCCTACTACCTAGCCAAAAGAATGGCCGACATACCCTTAGTTGGAACAACCGCTCTTCCCTATGGAATGCTTCTTACCCGCCTCTTTAGAGCAATCTCACCCATTTCTCCTAAAGAATATGGAATACGCCTTGACTATTCTCTCGTTCCTCACATCTTCGTTCCTTTAAGTGATAAACGAGTTTTCAAAAATAAGGGCAAACGTACTCGATCACCTACACCATCATCATCATCATCCAGCATGAGCGAGGATGATAAACTTCCTAACTCTAAGTTACCCCCTTTAGAATACCTTCAAGCTCTCCCCATCATTGACAATGCTTCCGAAGAGTTCAAGCAAACCAAAGGAATGTTCAAGTGCTTTGGAAGGTACCTAAACAAGCTCAACAAGAAGATAGACCAGTTGTGAGAAGATTAAGGAGTGTTTGGCTTATGAATACTTTAGAATCGTCTTTATGTTTAAAACTACGTGAATTATTTGTTTTTCACTTTCATGGTTTATTACGTTTGTTGGATTATGTATGTATGAACTTTTATGCACAATGACAATATTTGAGGTGTTTGTCAATTTTTATGCTTATGGTAAATTTCACTAAGTTTAGTGAATATCGCTAGCCCCCGGTCAAAGTCATATGATATGAGTATTTACATGTTCATTTTTTGCATTTCCTAACCAGATATGTATTATATTTTTTATTTTAGGAGTTTTCGAAAATTTTGGAAATCGTCTCGCGGGTCAAAAACGCGGACTGCCTAATTTTTGAGCTCTGGCGGATCTGGCGGTACCCAAAATTGGGTTCCGCCGGTGTATTTTCTGGGAATTCCAGAAATGGCCCAACGGACCAGGCGGTACCCTCAAATGGGTTCCGCCAGTGTATTCTGAGGGTTCCGCCAGACGCCTGCAGAAAATTTTTCCATTTTTTCTTAAGTCCAATACTTGTAAAGTGTCAAACCATTATCCTAAGTGAGAAACATCTTCCATTAACTCCAATAACCAAATTAGAACAACTTTCACTCACTAAAACAATTAGGAAGCCACTTCCCTCCAAAAATTCAAATTCAAACATAACCAACCCAAGGAACCCTTTTAAAGGATCCTTCAAAACCATTGAAACATTTTCAACCAAATCACATCCCATGATCACAAAGCATTGAGTGCATATGTTGGTCTTTCACTCCACCTTATTCTATTGGAATGACATGCATTGATTTGACATATTCATGAAAATTTTGTAAATCATTTGAAACGTCAATCTTTGAATGGTAGAACATTAAATCCAAACACCCATTTCAACATCTCCTTCATCCTATAAAATTGAAAGTTTTGCAACAATTCAAATCACACCATCACCATTAAAACTTCTTCTCTCAAAACATCAAAACCACACATTTGAAATGATTAAATCCAACACATCATCCGAGTCATCAAAATCCTTCTCAAAAACCACTAGGATTAGTGTTAAACCTTGTTGCTTCAACAAAACAATCAAGTCAAGCTCATCTTCTTCAAGTGATGCTTCGCTTAACATTTCCTCACCTATCCAAGATTTCCTTAACCTCATGTCACAACTCGTAATTTCATGTCCTTTTTCACATGTCGAAAATTCATTTTTATTTCAGGAAGTACTATTCATCAGTTACTATTCACTATTACTATTCACTTTCACTGTTCATCTTCGAAATTTTTATTTCATATTCTCGTAAGTTAAACTATTTTAACGGTAATCCGAGAGTTTAGCGCTCGTCGGATCATTTCTGCAAAAATCACAAAGCCCGTGTCCGAGATTTACTTTTGGGTTTAAACGTCGTTCCAGCATCCCGATATGTCCATAAAACATTATAAATGATAAAATATGATTTTCTCTCATTTTACGATAATTCTAAAAGTTTTAGAATTTTACGTTTTCCAGTTCAGCGTCTTACGCGAATTACGCGTTTTTAAACCCGTGTTTCCAGTTTTAACAGTGTTTAAGCAACCCGATGGAACTAACCATTCATTTTATATTTCATCATGGAGTATTTTGACAAGTTTGGTCATTCTTTCAAGTTTCATATTTTTACGACACCCGAATTTACGTTTCGCGGTTTAAAACTTTACGTTTAGCGATTAACGGAACCAAAACCGACTCCGTGAACTAGATACTAACAAGTTTCCTACATACTCATCAACCATGTGCAGCCCCCCCCCCCCCCCCCCCCTTAAAAAATCTAGTCAACTTGACCAATTATTTACAAAAATGCCATTGGATAAGATTTTTCTACATAAACACAATTAACACATCATATTTATTTTCAAGAATCATAAAGCAAGGTTTTCTCCCTTTCCTCTCCTCCCTAGCCACGACCCAAATTGAAAACACAAGCAAGATCCATCAATTTTTGAAGATCAAGACATAATCAAGCTCTACTTTATTTCCTTGTTAGGGTTTTGTGATAAAAACCTAGGTTTCTTAATCCATTTTTCATCAAACTCCATATATATTCAAGTAAGCTTCAAGTGTTTTTTTTTCATCATCTATTACCTTCATTTCCTTAGTAACATGTTGTATTTTCATGATATATTGGTTAAATATACAAGTAGTTATCTTATATATACCACTTTTCAAGTATTTCTTAATTATTATGAGATTATAATTAACCTATGATTATCCCCATGAAACCCACCAAGGTTGGTGATGTTTAGGAACCCATGACACCTTGAGAAGGTGTATGGTAGGATTAGACTAGATTTATGGTGATTGGAGTGGATTTGGACAAGTATTAAACAAGAAAAATGAATTTTAGCCACTGTATAAATGTTGCTGTCCAATTTTGTAAAATCCAGAAAAATCAGGGGATTCCGGGTAACTTTGGGCTAAATATTTAGAAAATACTTTCAAAAACGAAGCCGTGGGCGAAAGAACGGATTAAAACGAGTTTATAACGAAGGAGATATGGTTTTTGCAAGTTTAACGACGAAAACTATTTTCTGAAAAATTGTACTTGCTGTCCCACGATTTTCAATGGGCAATCTGAGGTGTAAAACTTGATCTATCCATCCCGGCTTATCAAAAATATATTAGTATGTTGTCTCACGATTCCGGGGATATAAAGAACGTAGAAAACAAGCTTATAACGACCAAGATATACACGTTTCAAAATCGACGAAACTCTATTTAGTTCCATCAGCTTTTTAGCAAAATTTTACTAAGTATAGAAAAACAGTTTTTGTAATACATCATGTTGAGAGCCAATTTACTCATTGATAAACTCATTTCTGGAAAATTTATATCATTGACAAAAAGTTAACTCACCCATGCTAGTTTCCAAAACATCCACCCGTTTGTCAAAAGGATTTATAACGAATAACTTATGGACTTCCAAACATTCCCGAAAACTGCCCAGAATTTGCCAAAACAGCCCAAACACCTTAATTCATGGCTATATATCTTTATGATCGAGACCCGTATGGACAAACTTCAGTTCTATTACTTTTTAGTTAAGGTGAAAGTATTTCTAAAACTACTGATCTTCTTTCCTAACTCTGTATATTCACCATTTCGCGACTAGTTTTGCGAGACCACTTTGGCCATATTTTTCAAGTTATGAAAAGTGTCATTTTACGTCGAAAACCTATTTGCCGATAGAACACCAAATAAGGATCGTGTATTATCGTTTCAACATATATACTTGGAAAGTAGTTTTTATAACTAAACGAGACATCAACATGTATTTCAACGATAAACCTTATTTTCAAATTACACGAGTGGTATCGATAACATATGTATTTGCATGTGTAGCATCATTTCATTTCTTACATTAGACCGTATCATCCATATTAGGTTGCGGTTAGAGATCGAACCTCATTTCTGTGTATCCACTTTTGTCATCGTAGCTATCGCACCAGGTGAGTCATAACCCCTACTCTTTTAATTGTTTTGCAAACTCTTTGGAGGAGAATATATGCTCGTTTTACTTAAACGCATTACTTGCTATACATGGTTGATTACTCAAATATTTTCAGCTTTATCTAAATACTTGTTTGAGTATCCGAGTACAATACTATTCATTTGTTACCTACTTGCTATTTTACTCATGGACATGAGTGCATAAATTTAAATTATTTACAGATTGCCTAAGATTGCCTAAGTTAAGAACCGGTAGCTACATTTCTTAGGTATGTTTGATTACCTACATTTCTTGGGTATGTTTGATTACCTACATTTCTTGGGTATGTTTGATTTACCTACATTTCTAGGTATGTTTGATTACCTACATTTCATAGGTATGTGTGATTACCTACATTACTTGGGAGCGTAACCTCCTACATATAGCTAGAAAACCTTTTTGGTGTCTGGAACTTAGTGCAATCAATATTCTTTTCTAAATTGGTGCTATGAAACTTTGTTCGATAAACTATTTATGCGCTTTGTTTATGGTCAGATTCATTTATATGATCTCGTTTATTTATATCAATACACCTCCTTCTCTCTCTAGAAAAATTCTCTAACCTCTCACTACATTTCCATTCCAGCAAAGTTTCACATACCAAAAATTTCCGGCGGTCGGTCTTGACCGGCCGTCCGGATCTCCTTTTTTAACTTTCCCTTTTTTCAAATAATAATCCTTACCTATAGATCTGTCGCTGCCCACTGCCGCCGCTCACTCGCCGTTTGCTGATGCTGCCTCTCCGGTCCGTCATCGAAGGCTGATGCTGCGTGCTGCTGCGTAGGGTTCGACTTTAGATCTGTTAGGCTTTTGTTTAGCTCCTTTAAGGATGCCTAGTTTATCTTCTATGTATGTATTATGTACTTAGTGTACTTTTGTCAAGCTACACTTTATATGGTTGTATCAGTCAAAGCTCACTCGGGTGATTCCCCCCACCTTTGATTGGTGTTGCTGTAGGCTGTCTCAACTATTTGGTGTATGTCTTGTTTGGCTTAACTTGTTATGTTTCGATGTAACTTGTTATGTTGTATCTTCCTCCATTTGTGAGGTTTGAAATGAAATGAAACCTTTGTTCAAAAAAAAAAAAAAAAAAAAAAAAAAAAAAAAAAAAAAAAAAAAAAAAGATTCATTTATATGGCGACATCGCCATGGCTACATTATCACTCTTACCTTTATATAGCGACATTGCTACACTTATCTTTGAATCTTGGTCCACATATTTCATTTGTTTACACAAACGAAATCATATTTGGCAGTGGGTCGTGAACACACAGGTTACAAGTCTCTTATGGCGGGACTTGGAACTGAGTGGATTTACGATGCCTTTGCTGGGAAATCTTCATTCATATGCATTACATTCTTTTTCACAAGACTCCATGAACTCACCAACCATTGTGTTGACACTTTAGCATGTATTTTCGGGTATTAAGCAATGGCACGCTACATGAGGTTTTGGCAGGGCAGGGCATGGTCATAGAAGACTCTGATTTAATCATTTGGGGACCGTTTTTAACTATTTTAATGGCCTACTTCCGCACTACTTTTAACAATGTAAAATCAACATTTTGATTTAACTATTTTATTCTAAATGATTCAAATGCAAACTATTTTTGAACTAGTGTTGTAATACCAATTGAGTTACACCCCAGCTACATGTATTCTTCCGCTGGACCCGATTTTGGGGGTGTGACAGATTGGCATCAGAGCTTTGGCTATAGCGAACTAAGTGTTTTTAAAACCTAGACTATATCTACTTTCAAGAAAACTTAACCCTATGACCGTCACGTGCCTGCCTGCCAAGCTGAAGCCTCATTTGTGGTTAGTTGCTGACATAGGTGATGAGATTTGTGTCTCATTATCTGATATATTATATTCTTTTATTATAGTTGTTTACTATAATTGTCTTTCATATAAGCATGTTCACGTATCGTATATGTCACCGCATTATGTTTTTCCTTGCATAGTTTCATCATTTGACCTCGAGTTTGGTCACCTGCCTTAGTCTTTCTGAACGTCTTGGTATTTGTGAAGGACATAGTATTAGTATAACTGAACTGAGTTTTTCAAAATTCATGGAACCTCGGTGGAATATAGACTAGTCATCTATATTCGACCCGGGATAGTGGGACATAGGCTGACTACCTATGTCTGACTCAGAAATGAATTTTGCAACACTGAGAATGGTTATAATAAAATTTTGTCTGGATTGAATCCTTTACTCATTTTCCAAATGTTTCATGCATGTGTGAGTATACCCTCGTTGTCAGAACATTATACTTTTTATCACCTCGTGAACCGTCACCTGGAAGCACGTCAACTGGTCATTTAATTTCATGAACATTTACGTCTATGCACAATACACTTACATCACAGTATTTTTCTTTCATCACAATCACATTATGTCGCAGCTGTCACATTCTTTTCCCTTTTCACCATCACTATCATTTCCTTTCCCCATCCCCATATATATATAAGGAATTAGGTGACACTCTATAGATTCCTATGCCACTCATCCCTCAGTACTCCCAATATTGATAAGTGGATATTATCAATGACCTCCCTAGAAAATATTTTTCCATACCATCAATTACTAGGAGGATTTCTCGATACAAGAAAAACAATGAAAGGATTACAGAACTACTAACAAGGACTAGAAGTATATAGTCAGAAAATTCATAACTCAACAACAATCCTAAGATACCACGAGACCATCCGAATCACCATCTCTGACCTAGTTGTCAAATTTTATCATTCAAAGGTACTAGCTAGACTGAGCTACAGGATCGAACACAATGTTGAGGTACGCTAACAACGCTATAGAAATAAACCAAGCCTTCTAACCGATACTGTAGAGTATTTTTTATTAAACATGGTCTCATCTAAACGCAAACTTCCCTGCAATGAGTTTTCACCAAGGATAATTGATTTGAAGTAAGAATATCGATATAGATTCCCCTAAGGCATTGTGTTCTCTAGAAATTGCAAATAACCTCATTTTCATACCAAGAAAGGGATCAGACCCGAACATATATTTTGCCAATGTGATGACAAATTTCAACGATAAATCATTTCAGGACTTAAGTTAGTTTGAATATTTATGCGTGTAGTTTTGCCTAGTACCCACCAATAGGCATTATTCAACCTCAGGAACTAAACATTAGACATCTATGCATTTGTGCAGACATATCTACCTGTCTATTTTATCCTCTTAATACTTTCACTTTTAAAGGAATTTTTCTCCAAACTACCGTTATACAAAACATGTATCTTGTAAGAAATACTTTTCTGGGGCACTTATTTTGACAAGCAAATTCCTTTTTGTTAATCTTTTACAAAACTACAGGATGCTAAGAAATTTTAAACATCGATCTTTGGTAAATCAATCACTATATTACATCACCTATACATTTAGGATTTTGTGATTTGATGACATAGAACTTGGGGAAAATCTTAGTAATGGATACTAAGCATCGTAGTTGGAGAAAGACTCAATTCATGACATCTTGCTGAGGATCACAACCTTATCCTAATCTATTATTTTCAACAACACTCTTTGACAGACTTAACCTTGTAAGTTCTTCCACAAGATTCATGATACCCATTTCAATTATTTCTAATAGAGGAATTTGATTCACCTCAAACTCCTAGCGATTTCATTAAGTTTTCTTTGGAACCACACCACCTATCATCTTCAGACCAATGGTCAGAATTAGAGAACGATGGAAACATAGGGAGACCTGCATTTATTGGGTATGGATTACCTGCATTTATTGGGTATGGATTTACCTACATTTGGAAAAGCCCAACTCACTAGTCTAGTAAGCATTTAGGAAATAACCAGGAATTTCCTACAAACCAAGAATCAGTTACAAGTTTGATAAGTTGTAAACCATTAGAATTCCAAGTTAGTGGCAGAGTCATGTTGAAAGTTCTGCCTAGGAAAGGCATGATACCATTCAGAAAAATTCGGGAAGTTAAACCCGATATACACTGGACCGAACACTGGACCATTTCATATTTCAGACAGAGTAGGCCTGGTGGTCGTCAGACCTGAACCTTGTTAGAGCTCAGAAGTTTACACGATAAATATCATCATCTTTTCACCAATACCACTCTATAAACCAACACAAACTGAACTTCGGGACGAAGTTCCTTTTAGAGGGGAAGAATGTCACAACTCGTAATTTCATGTCCTTTTTCACATGTCGAAATTTCATTTTTATTTCGGGAAGTTACTATTCATCAGTTACTATTCACTATTACTATTCACTTTCACTATTCATCTCTGAAATTTTTATTTCATATTCTCGTAAGTTAAACTATTTTAACGGTAATCCGAGAGTTTGGCGCTCGTCGGATCATTTCTGCAAAAATCACGAAGCCGTGTCCGAAATTTACTTTTGGGTTTAAACGTCGTTCCAGCATCCCGATATGTCCATAAAACATTATAAGCGATAGAAATATGATTTTCTCTCATTTTACGACAATTCTAAAAGTTTTGGAATTTTACGTTTTCCAGTTCAGCGTCTTACGTTTTTAAACCCGCGTTTCTAGTTTTAACAGTGTTTAAGCAACCCGATGGAACTAACCATTCATTTTATATTTCATCATGGAGTATTTTGACAAGTTTGGTCATTCTTTCAAGTTTCATATTTTTACGACACCCGAATTTACGTTTCGCGGTTTAAAACTTTACGTTTAGCGATTAACGGAACCAAAACCGACTCCGTGAACTAGATACTAACAAGTTTCCTACATACTCATCAACCATGTGCAGCCCCCCCCCCCCCCCCCTTCAAAATATCTAGTCAACTTGACCAATTATTTACAAAAATGCCATTGGATAAGATTTTTCTACATAAACACAATTAACACATCATATTTATTTTCAAGAATCATAAAGCAAGGTTTTCTCCCTTTCCTCTCCTCCCTAGCCACGACCCAAATTGAAAACACAAGCAAGATCCATCAATTTTTGAAGATCAAGACATAATCAAGCTCTACTTTATTTCCTTGTTAGGGTTTTGTGATAAAAACCTAGGTTTCTTAATCCATTTTTCATCAAACTCCATATATATTCAAGTAAGCTTCAAGTGTTTTTTTTCATCATCTATTACCTTCATTTCATTAGTAACATGTTGTATTTTCATGATATATTGGTTAAATATGCAAGTAGTTATGTTATATATACCACTTTTCAAGTATTTCTTAATTATTATGAGATTATAATTAACCTATGATTATCCCCATGAAACCCACCGAGGTTGGTGATTTTTAGGAACCCATGACACCTTGAGAAGGTGTATGGTAGGATTAGACTAGATTTGTGGTGATTGGAGTGGATTTGGACAAGTATTAAACAAGAAAAATGAATTTTAGCCACTATATAAATGTTGCTGTCCCATTTTGTAAAATCCAGAAAAATCAGGGGATTCCGGGTAACTTTGGGCTAAAGATTTAGAAAATACTTTCAAAAACGAAGCCGTGGGTGAAAGAACGGATTAAAACGAGTTTATAACGAAGGAGATATGGTTTTTGCAAGTTTAACGACGAAAACTATTTTCTGAAAAATTGTACTTGCTGTCCCACGATTTTCAATGGGCAATCTGAGGTGTAAACCTTGATCTAGCCATCCCTACTTATTAAAAATATATTAGTATGTTGTCCCACGATTCGGGGGATATAAAGAACGTAGAAAACAAGCTTATAACGACCAAGATATACACGTTTCAAAATCGACGAAACTCTATTTATTTCCATCAGCTTTTTAGCAAAATATTACTAAGTATAGAAAAACAGTTTTTGTAATACATCATGTTGAGAGCCAATTTACTCATTGATAAACTCATTTCTGGAAAATTTATATCATTGACAAAAAGTTAGTTCACCCAGCCTAGTTTCCAAAACATCCACCCGTTTGTCAAAAGGATTTATAACGAATAACTTATGGACTTCCAAACTTTCCCGAAAACTGCCCAGAATTTGCCAAAACAGCCCAAACACCTTAATTCATGGCTATATATCTTTATGATCGAGACCCGTATGGACAAACTTCAGTTCTATGACTTTTTAGTTAAGGTGAAAGTATTTCTAAAACTACTGATCTTCTTTCCTAACTCTGTATATTCACCATTTCGCGACTAGTTTTGCGAGACCACTTTGGCCATATTTTTCAAGTTATGAAAAGTGTCATTTTACGTCGAAAACCTTATATTTGCCGTTAGAACACCAAATAAGGATCGTGGAGTATCGTTTCAACATATATACTTGGAAAGTAGTTTTTATAACTAAACGAGACATCAACATGTATTTCAACGATAAACCTTATTTTCAAATTACACGAGTGGTATCGATAACATATGTATTTGCATGTGTAGCATCATTTCATTTCTTACATTAGACCGTATCATCCATATTAGGTTGCGGTTAGAGATCGAACCTCATTTCTGTGTATCCACTTTTGTCATCGTAGCTATCGCACCAGGTGAGTCATAGCCCCTACTCTTTTAATTGTTTTGCAAACTCTTTGGGGGAGAATACATGCTCGTTTTACTTAAACGCAATACTTGCTATACATGGTTGATTACTCAAATATTTTCAGCTTTATCTAAATACTTGTTTGAGTATCCGAGTACAATACTATTCATTTGTTACCTACTTGCTATTTTACTCATGGACATGAGTGCATAAATTTAAACTATTTACAGATTGCCTAAGATTGCCTAAGTTAAGAACCGGTAGCTACATTTCTTAGGTATGTTTGATTACCTACATTTCTTGGGTATGTTTGATTACCTACATTTCTTAGGTATGTTTGATTTACCTACATTTCTAGGTATGTTTGATTACCTACATTTCATAGGTATGTGTAATTACCTACATTACTTGGGAGCGTAACCTCCTACATATAGCTAGAACACCTTTTCGGTGTCTTGAACTTAGTGCAATCAATATTCTTTTCTAAATTGGTGCTATGAAACTTTGTTCGATAAACTATTTATGCGCTTTGCTTATGGTCAGATTCATTTATATGGCGACATCGCCATGGCTACACTATCACTCTTACCTTTATATAGCGACATTGCTACACTTATCTTTGAATCTTGGTCCACATATTTCATTTGTTTACACAAATGAAATCATATTTGGCAGTGGGTCGTGAACACACAGGTTACAAGTCTCTTATGGCGGGACTTGGAACTGAGTGGATTTACGATGCCTTTGCTGGGAAATCTTCATTCATATGCATTACATTCTTTTTCACAAGACTCTATGAACTCACCAACCATTGTGTTGACACTTTAGCATATATTTTCAGGTATTAAGCAATGGCACGCTACATGAGGTTTTGGCAGGGCAGGGCATGGTCATAGAAGACTCTGATTTAATCATTTGGGGACCGTTTTTAACTATTTTAATGGCCTACTTCCGCACTACTTTTAACAATGTAAAATCAACATTTTGATTTAACTATTTTATTCTAAATGATTCAAGTGCAAACTATTTTTGAACTAGTGTTGTAATACCAATTGAGTTACACCCCAGCTACATGTATGCTTCCGCTGGACCCGATTTTGGGGGTGTGACACCTCACTACCTCAACACAATCCCCAACACATTGTAATACCAATGTAATTACCTTTCAAGAATTGCTTAATCTTGATACTCCAACACCGTCTCCAACACATTGCTACACAAACATGGCCACCATTCCTCCAACAACTAGACCTTCAAGTAATTCATCATCACCTTCTCAACAAGCTCAACTATCAAAAACTCCATCACCTCAATCACCAACAATTTCACCAATGGAACTTTTCCATACACCACCAACATCACCACTACCTTATTTGGAAACATTAGAAGACCTATCACCCAAATCATCAAGTCCACCATCCTTGTCACTCTTTGACACCATTGCTCAAATGGAAACCCAACAACAACCTAGTGAGCAACTAGATGATGAACCTCGTCAACCATCATTAGTAGAACGTTTGGTTTACAGTTATGCTAGACCATCCATTTTTCCAAATGATCAAGGTCATACCCACTCACAATCATTTGTGTTTCACCCAATTTACAAAGACCTTCATGGCAATCCTTCCGGCGAACCAAGCTTCCGCCATTTTGTTCAAAACCAACAACCACCACAACAACAACAACCATCACCACAAGAACCTTCCCAACATTTTGAATCTCTACTTTCTTCTTATAAGAAAATAGAAGCATCCATATGGGAAAACCCTCCAAACCTTCATAATGAGATTGACACTCATTTAAACCACCTTCATGCCTTCAAACGTATGGTTGACTCTCAAATCAACCATATCATTGTTTTACAAACAACACTTTAATCAACAAATAAAGGAAGCAAAAAAACTACTCAACCATCCACCTTTGCTCCTTCAAGTTCAAACCATCCACCACCAACATATCAAACCACTCTTCCACCAAACTTTCCCTGCCATGATTGCAATCATTGCGAAAGAACCGCTCACATTAGTGAAGGGTGTCGAAGGGAAATGTGAGCTATCCGAAGAAATGAGGTTTATACTAAACCACATTTTGGATCTTCCACAATCCTCGTCTCACACACCTCAACCTTAGAGTCTCCAAAATGAAACAAAACCGTTTCTTTTGGAAAATGTTTCCCATTTAAACCAACAAACCAAAACCGTGTCATCCGTTCAACCTTCAAAATAAAGCCCGCTACAACCACAACCCACATTTTCATCCTTAAATAACCTTAGCCTTATTTTTGGAAAATGTTTCTCACTAAGGAAAATGATGATTTCCTTGTAGCTTTTTATGGTCTTAGTTTATTTGTAGTTTTTCTTTATTTTTAGAAGTAAGATGGTGTAATCCAAATTTCTTGTCTTTGACTTTTTAAGAGTCAAAATTTTACATGAAATGAATTTCATTACACTACAAGGTTTTCATTGTTTGTTGACCATTTAGGTATAATAAGTGAAATATACCTTGCTATGGTACCATACATATATCTTGTGTTGTTGAAACTAACCTTTCTTTTTGTAGGATCATTTTCCATGTTTTCCTTCCTTGATACTCCATTTAGGGGAGTAATATTCAAGGGGGAGCATGTGTGTTGTACTATTTCACTTCACAACACTTAGTTGTGTTTTAAACATGAAATGCTTTCATGACTTATCTTGTGTGACAACTAACCTTTTTCTTGTAGGTTCAAAATCCATGTCTCCTCTCTTGGCACTCCATTTAGGGGGAGTATCGTCCAAGGGGGAGCAAGTGCTTACTTTCGCTTCGCTACTCTTCTTTTTGTTTCGACAAAAAGGGGGAGAATTTAGATATAAACTTGTTTCAAAAAAAAATTAGTATATCACATCATCTTAGCAAAAACAAGTTTTTATACCTAACTTTATAAGACTTAACACTAAAACTAGTGACTTACTTATAAATAAAGTTTATGTTTTGTCATCAACAAAAAGGGGGAGATTGTTAATACAAATATCGCCTAAAAACGTTATTTATATTTTACGATCTTTGCTAAGTTTTGTTAATGACAAAGTATGAAGTTTAGCTATAAGTAAATCATCACTTTAAGTGTTTAAGTCTTGTTTAACTAAGGTTTGAATTTCCTTTTAAACAAAATATTGTTTTTATTTCTTAAACTAGAAAGTGTCTTGTCACATCACATTTATTTCTTAATATAGTAAGGTCACATCACATTTAGGGCAAGCTTTGTCAATATACATTTATGGTAAGAAGTGGGTTTGACTTACTAAGTGGTTGCTTGCAAGTTTAGTGTTTGACTTGATATTATGAGATGTGACATTGTTTGGTTTGCAAGGAGTAATGAGATGTGACCTTGTTTGGTTTGGGAGATTTATTGCAAAAACCTACTGCAGCCCTGGCGGTACCCTGGGGATACACGGGCGGAACCCTCCTAAGGGGTCCACCGTATCCGCCAGACCTGCAGAATGGTTTGCTATAAATACCAAACCATTTGTTAGTTTTGTGTCACCCCTTTAGGACATATTTTCACATACTCTCTCAACTAACTCAGTAACCTTTTGATTTGTGTGATTCTCTTATGTAGCAAGGGACTTCACAAGATCATTCAAGAAGTTACAAGCTTCGACTCTAAAGTTGCAAGTCTTGGTAGCTTGGTCATGTATAAGCTTTGGAAGTTTATACTTCATGTGTGTCATGTATATAGAAGTAAGTGGTTAGTATTTTAGGCCTCAAAATACGTAGTGTGTCGGGAGTTGTTGTACCCTTGTAAAAGAACTAACGGGAGTGGTTGTACCCTTGGTAAAGAACTCGACATCTAGCTTAGTGTCGGTAAAAGTGTAAGCGACAATGGGAGTGGTTGTACCCGTGTAAAAGAACTCGACATCTAGCTTAGTGTTGGTAAAAGTGTAAGCGACGTTGTAAAGGTTTTCTCCGCCGGTGAAAGGAGCTTGTTGATTAGTGCTTATAACTCTCGAGTTGGAAACTCGGGGCGTAGATGTAGGGCAAGGAAAAAGAGTCCTTGTAGCCGAACCACGATAAACAATCGTGTTGTGGTTTGATCGTTTCTTTCTTTATCTTTGCTTATTACATGTTGTTCGTTAGTTAGAATAGCTAGTTACATATAAAGCTTTTCAAAGAACTAAACAAGTAAAGATGTGTTTATATCTTCAAACAAAAGTAAAGCTTTTCAAAGAACTAAACAAGCAAAGTTAGGATCATGACATGCAAAGCTTTTCAAAGTATGAAAATAGTAAAGTTAGAATTATTATTCACATGAAAAGCTTTTCAAAGAATCAAACATATAACATTGTGTTTATATCTTTAAGCAATCGTAAAAGTATTTAAAAGATATTCAAGTTAAAAGGGAATTAAAAAGCGATAAACTATTCAACCCCCCTTCTAGTTTTCCACAGTTTCATCAATCTTTGATGGACAATCCTTAGTGTAGTGGGGACCTTGGCACTTTTCACATCCAACTTGGGCAGCATAAGCTCTTTCATCTCTCTTCTTCGTCTCTCTACTAAGTTTATCCAATTGGGCTTGAATTGCAGAAAAACCATCAGAATTAGTGCTGATTTTAGACCTAGTAGAGGTTCCATCGTGCCACTTTTGAGAATGATCATCACCAATCTTGAATAGCTTTCCTAGCATTAACTGCACTCATCTGAGGTATAGCTCCCTTAGAATCCAACTGTTGTCTAGTGGGCACGTCCAAAGCTTGATAAAACAATGTTGTTGGGAACACACTTTGTTTAAATCAAGTGTCGGTCATTGAGTTTTGTAATAGGTTGCTATATAACATTAGTACGTTAAGTTTTAGTAAGTTTTATGTTATTATTCTTAATTGTTCATGTTTTGCCAAAGTCTAAGGGCTAAATATAGTATTAAGTGAAACATGTAAGTTGCCCTACACAAGGCCTATAAATACTCTTGTAAACCTTCCAAGGAGGGTGTTGCTTCTTGCTTAATATCATTCCTTGTTATAATTTTCAAGTTCCTTCCACTTACTCTCTCTAACTTTCTCTCTCTAAAGATTATGTGATTACATGTTAAGAAATCATGACCTAACAAGTGGTATCAATCGCCAAGGGATAGATTAGGTTGTTTTTGTTTAGATTTGGTTGAAATTTTGGGCTTAAAAAGTAAGTTTTTCTCGGTTTTCAGCGAGTTTCTCTCTGCTCCAGCGAGTTAGGGTTGAGTTTTAGCGAGTTAGAATTGAAGATTAGCGAGTTAGGTTTGCTTTCAGCAAGTTAGACTTGAAGTTCTGCGAGTTAGGAACCTTCTTGCGAGTTTGCTCTGCAAGTTAGCACTTTAACATTGGCGAGTTAGCCTATTAGCGAGTAAGCTAAAATTCCTTTTAGTTTAACTAGTAAGGAACTTATTACTACCCTCAATTAAGGCAAACTTTTGCTTGTTTTAATCTTTCTTGCGAGTTACATTTTTTTCTACGAGTTAGAAGTTTTTTCTGCGAGTTAGAATTTTTCTGCAAGTTATCAAGTTTTCTGCGAGTTTGAACTTTTCTACGAGTTATCTAATTTTCTGCGAGTTTCAAGTTTCTGCGAGTTAGCATATTTCTGCGAGTTAGTAACTTTTTGCGAGTAAGTGACCTAATCTGCGAGTAAGACTAAACCACTGCGAGTAAGGAAATTTCTTAGTTTCTGCGAGTAAGCTTTATGTGAGTAAGGATTTAGTAACAACTTCGTCTTCAACTTTCTCCAAAACATCTAAACTTCTACATCAACCTCATTTATCCTTTAAAGATCCATTCTTCTTAATTTTTATATTCCATCTTCAAAAAAAAATGGCGGGAAAATTTGAGTAAAATTTATTTTTTTATAGGAGACTAAACGTTCAATTTTTACGCCGAAATTCAAATTTTGGTATAACGGTGAAAATTTTAGCCAAAAATTCAAATTTTTTCGGTGAAATTTGGCGGCAAAATTTTTGAAACTCAAATTTTTCTTGTAACCTTTGAATTGCATTTTATAGTGATTTTCAAAATTTTGGGAGAGAAAATTTTCAAAATTTATTTTGGATGGAAAATCAGAAATCACTATTTCGACCTTGTGTGTCATATATCAACTATACATTTTAGTTTGATTATTCCGATTACATCGCAACAATCACGGGGGAGAGAAAATGTATCAATCAACGTCGCTAATGAATGAACAAGTTCACAACTCCATCATCCAACATATCCTGCTCTATGGCAATGAGTCAAGACCTCCCATGTTACTCCCAGGAACATACACTGATTGGAAACTAAGATTCAAAATATGGCTCACTAATCATCTTGATGCAGATCTCATGCTTAAATCCATTCGAGATGGTCCATACAAAATGATATTTCTTGCTGACTTAGTCAAACCAGGGATCATAAGACTACAAACTACTGAAGATTTGAATGCTACTGAACTTGCTCAGTACACTGCTGACAAACAGGTTGCATGGTTCATCACATTAGCTCTTGCCAATTCAATTTACATGAATATGGACTATCTAGCCAGTGCTCATGACATGTGGAATTATCTTGAATCTATGCATCGTACAGAAGAACTTCATCACATCAGAATGAAACAGATTCTTGAATCTTGTCTAAACATGAATCCTCTGCAGACTATTATCCCTGCTCTACCATCGCAAGCTGTTGACCATGGATCGTTAATTTACACTCCGAATGGTCTATTCTGCAATCCTTTAGATGCACCTAAGCCTATCTTATTTCCACAGTACCATCCTGCAACACTAAATGATCATATGCAATCTCTTCTGCAAAATCTAGTGAAGCTTGGACAAGTATCTACTGAGAAAGGCAAAGGCGTAATGACTTCTACTTTTGAATGTTTAAAAACAGTGGAAGATACTGATGATGAAGAAGATCTTATCGAACCAAGCATGGCATTTATGGCATATACGAAAAATATGGCAAATGTGGAAGCTCAAGATTATGATTCAACTCCACTCTTTGACACTGATGTTGAATACGATGCCACACTTAGTTGCATGGAAGATGAAGGGGGTAATCTCAATGCTATTTTGCAAAGTTTTATGGCAGATATTCCATCTGATGATGAATATGAAGATTTAGAGGCCGATACAGCAGATGTGATGTTAATGGCAAACATGCAGGAATTTCACATGAATAATACAGGCCCGGAGTATGATTCTGATGATTCTGAAGATCCATTTGTGAAATTGAACAAAGAGAAATGCATGACATCTTTTAGATTACTTCAGTCACACCTTAAACTCCTTTCTAACAAAGACTTAGCAGAAACTCATTCCGAGTGTGGATTCAAACATGTATTTCCTGACCTCTTTGGAGAAAAAGTTGATATTTTCACTAATTCGATGTTCGACAACGTGAATCAACTTGAAAAGCAACTTGCAACTGAAGAATTTCACGAGAATGAATCTAAGGCTGCCTTTAGAGTTCTCAAGGAACAGTTTCAACATTTCATAAGTTATGATTGTGAATTGGTAAGCAAGTATTTTTTAGAATACACTCGAATTGAGGCTCAAACCTTCAAAGATATATTGCTCCAACACCTTGATGCTATTGAGAAGTCAATTGCTGAAAGAGTACTTCACAGACAAGAGTATGACAAAAAGGTTAATAAAAAGAAGTTGCAAATTCAAGAAGAGCAAGTTCATAAAGTTGATGTATTGGAAGCTAATTTGATTGTCATGGAAAGCAATGGGACAGAATCAGAAGAGCAGGATGACAACAACAGATCAAGGGTTGAATTTGCAGATCTCATATCCAGCTATGACACAGAGCTTAACTTTGACAAAGAACAGATGGATAAGGAAGATATCATACTCATCTATGACACAGAACCTAACTTTGACAAAGAGCAAATGGTTGAGGTACAATCTACTGTTGATCATGTTATGCCTGCAAATGAGAAACAACAATCTGAGCAACCTAACTTCAGTAATGAAGAAGAGGTTGACCAGAATGTTGTACAATGTCTACTGTCTAGACAAACATTCTAAGTCCGAGTCAATAATCTAATAACTGAAACATCATACCAAACTCTTGAGTCTGAAAACATTCTTCTCAAAAGGACCATTGCCCAGTTTCATAAAGATTTTTCAAAACTGGAGGCACATTGCATTTCAATGGAACTTAAATTGCAAAACGAATCTCTAACTTTGGGCAACAATGGTCAATTTTTTAATGAACAAAGTAAACGTGTGGATACATTAGTTAAGGAAAATGAGCTTTTAAAACGTCAAATTCAAGCAAAGGTGTTTGCACATGCTGCATTGCAAAACAAATTAAGAAGACTGACTGGCCAGAGTGTGGATACTAAGTTTGTAAAACCATCAATCTTGGGGAAACCGCCTTCTCAAACAATCAGAAAACAATCAGTGGTTAGACAACCAACTGCATTTAAATCTGAACGACTTAAATTTTCAAAATCTTGGTTTGCCTCCCAAGTTGTTGAGAAAAACAATTTGATAAAACCAGTCACTCCTCATTCTTGGCCTAAGAAAAATGCATCTGTGTCTGCTAAATCTCAACACGTGATTATACCTGGCTCATCTAGGATTAGTTCGAAAACAATGTCTAAAACGAGCATTAAAAGTAAAAAGTCTAATGAGAGATATGACATGTACAATAACTATGATCTAGAAAAGGCTAGGAAAAAGGCGCTACTTCAAAAGGATGGAATTCTAGGTTCAAAACCTCATGTGATGCCTTCCACTGTAGTACAGAACACAGCTTGTAGTAGCACACCAAAACCTAAGAGTAATCAACAAACTAATAGGAATTGGCTAGCATCTAAGAGTAGTTGCGTAAATA
Organism: Artemisia argyi; assembly: GCA_030686995.1. Taxonomy (NCBI): domain Eukaryota; kingdom Viridiplantae; phylum Streptophyta; class Magnoliopsida; order Asterales; family Asteraceae; genus Artemisia; species Artemisia argyi. The sequence goes on from CM060687.1 coordinate 75,008,181, forward strand.
ATCATGTTGTCTGTGCTTTAAAATATCTTCAAAAGGGAAATTCACTTGCAAAGGCACAATCGACTAAGACAAAAAAACCCGTTGAACCAAAAGACAAGATTCAGAAACCTAAGAAGTGGATCAATATAGGACATAGTTTTTCTCAAAGAAGTGATGCTCCCACATTTCATTCCACTGCATCTAAAAAGAAAATATCTCCTAGATCTAACATTAGGTGGGTACCCACGGGTAGAATTTTCAAATCGATTGGTCTTAGGTGGATTCCTACAGGAAAGATTTTAGACATTTGCACCAAAACTAGTGTGAACTCCACAACATCTACCCCTGAGACAAGAATGAAAACCATCGAAATTATATGTTCAAGTGTCAAGAAGATAATTGACACTACATCTTTGTGCTTCTAACATCTGGAACCCAGTTACACTTGGGGATCCATGTTCTCTGTTTTGTCTCTTCTTTCTTTCTTTACAGATACAACAGGATGGCTTCGGAACAACTCAGTTTCGGGCCCGAGCTTAATGATAATGGCTACGGAATAATTCAGTTTTGGACCCGCACTTCAGCAATGGCTTCTGAGTACAACAGCTTAGGACCCGCAACCAACTGTCTTAACTTTCAAGATCAATCAGCTGCACCTCTGTCACTCAACCGTAAAGAATTGGATATTGCTTGCTTCACTGTTTGATGATTCATTTGTAAGCCGTTCTCCAGATGTCTCACCTATTTCGTTGCTCAACCTGATCACATTCCAGAACCTGACACACCTGGACATACTACAACCACTGTTGTTAGAGACGGTCCTCCAAGTGAATCTCCAACAACAGCAGAACAAACCGCTTCCAACTCCAGACAATCAGCTAAAGATCCAGAGCAACCATCCGTACCACACTTGCATAGATTATGATGGAAATGATTTCTTCAATCCATTTGCACCGGCTCCAACCGTTCCTATATAGTAAGAGTCGTCTTATCTCAATTTGGATTCGTATAATATGCATATGTTCTACCAACATCACCATTCGACACACCATTGGACTTAAATGGATTTGGAAAAACAAGCTGGACGCAGAAGGCACAGTGATTCGCAACAAATCTAGTTTAGTAGCAAAAGGATACAGTCAATGAAGCAGGATTGTACATCACTGTCATCAACAAAAGCTTAGTATGTAGCCATGTCTGCTTGATGTGCTCAAGTCATTTGGATGAGAACTTAGCTCACGGACTACGGCTATGTACTTAACAAGATCCTGATGCACTGTGACACAAAGTGTACTTTTGCAATCTCATGCAACACCATTCATCTTTCCAAGGCCAAACAAATTTCTCTCCGCTATCATTTCATCAAGGAGCATGTCGAGAAGGGTACAATTGAAGTATATTTTGTGGGTACTGAATATCAATTGGTGGACTTGTTTACAAAAGCATTACCTCCATCAAGGTTTACTGATTTAGTTCATCATATTGGTATGCGGTGTTTGACTCCAAATTATTTTCAAAATTTTCTAACTAAGAGAGTCAGACATCAAACTCTTTTTATAAATATTTTATCAAAAAGAAAATACAAAAATATAAAATTAAAAAAAAAAACAAAAAAACAAAAAAACACTACAAAAAGAATCTTCTTTCTCTGTGTACAAACTTCGTATCTTCAAAACTATGTTCCTCCATTTAAACAAAATTTGCTTTACACTGTCAAAACGGAACATGTTTTGAGGGGGAGAAAACTTTCATAAAATCATGAAGTTTGCACACCTCATCATAATTCTTCAAGAAAAATTGTTTCTTCATCATTCGGATTAAAAACTCATTTTCAAAAAGTTCTATGATCTCTCGAATTAAAATGTGCAAAAAGGTTTCACAAAATAAATGCTAATTCGAGGGGGAGAAAAAGAAATTTTTCTGCAACAATCCCAAATTAATCTAGTTTGGGCTTCAAATGAAAAAGTAATTAACTTTTAATGAGTAAAGATTCACAAAACTCTTAAACTTAGGTAAAAGGACCTTGCATGGAAAATAAAATGGGCTCAGGGACGGCTAGTGTCATACAATTAAACTTTTCTCTACACTTAGTGACACTAATCAATGTTTCCACAAATGTTCTCAAAAGTTTCACACATAATTAAAAACCTCAGCGAATCAGACTAACATTTTTTTTATATCCTTGATTTCTTTTCGATTGTGAGTTTCTAATTTTTTCATTGTTGTTGTCTAATCATTCCCTAAATGTTTTAAATGTTTTCAACGGTCAAAAAGGCATAATCAGAAACTAGGGTTTATGTAATTATCGATCGGGGCATTTTTTGTGTGTTTAGTCTAATTAATTATCTCATATAGCTTTAGAGAACACTAAAGAATGCTCGATTGGTGTGTTTGCTCGATCAGAAACAACATAGGTTTAGAATCATGTGATTTAGGGTTTAAGATGTCGATGTCTTTGTTGCTATTACTAGAACGTTTGTTTGTTTAATATTCAAGCATTATGATGCTAACATGTGTGCAAAGACTCAAATCATAACTGCAAACCATAATCATAATTGGAAAAATATCGAGTGAAAGAATGAATTAATCTGTGATCTTGTGAGTTAATCTGAGAATTCTGAGCACTTAGGAAGATTTAGAATGAGTTTTTGATTCATATGCATACTTGTTTGTGCCTGATGCATTTTTTCTATGTGCAAGTACATGTCATCCCATTGAAAGTCAAAATTTCAATATTTGTCAAAAAGTTTCTTATGGAACATATTTTGAGGTTAAAGGGCAAAATGTTTTTAAAGGCTAAACTGGTAAAAGGATTCAAAATGGTGACAAACAAGTTTTTCAAACTGTACACTCTCGTTTTACACCGGTAAAGCAAGTGTGGAGACCAAAGCAAAGTCGTTCAAAACCTTTCAAATTTTTCAAAATCTAGAATGCTTTGGCTGCAATAAAAGAATGACTCTGATCTGAACATCCCAAATACCGGAAGGTTTCCATCCATCACAAAAACAAATCTTCGAAAAGAACCCATGTGGTTCAACTCTAAATGGAAATCTTTTTCTTCAGATTTTAAAACTCAAAAGAGAGACACCGGGTTTCTCAAACAACTTTCAATAGAAAAAGATTTTTTAAAGCATTCTTTGTAGTATAATACTTGATTGTGTTTTCTAAAACCTTGGGCAGAATCATCTCTCAAATTTTCAAAAAGTATTTCTTAAATACGATTCAAGATTCTACTCAAGAAGACTATCTCTCAAATAAACTTCATTATTTGAGGGGGAGTATTTTGTTAAAAGAAAATAAATTTTGTATTAAAACATTGGTTTGTGCACATATATCAGTATACAACCCGTTCTTGTAAAGAAAGGACTCTAAGGTATGCTTCAGTGCCTCAATCCTGATTTAAGGAGCGAAGGCTTCTTACTTTGAGTAGAATTAATCAAATTTTCTAAGTTTTTCATAATTATGCTCAAAAAGGACAAGTATTTCACCTCAATAAGTCTCATCACTTGTTGAGGGGGAGCACTTGTAAAATTCTTTGTTCTAAAATGAAAGTTCTTGGTATAAACTCCCCTTAAACCTCAAAATGCATATTTTAATCAAAAAGTTTACCAAAAACAACATTGAATATGCTATTTTTTAGGGGGAGAAAAGTAAATGTGATTAAAATATGGATGCTGTAAAGTTGAATATCGTGCGAGCTCGACTCAAAATTGACCCAGGAATTGACGAAACATAAAAGTTAGTAATCGAAAGGACTTGTCCTCGACGGGTAATAACTTCAAGTTAGTTACTAGAGCTAGTTGTCACCTAAAAGCTGACAATGCATCTCTTTAACTAGCAACGTAAGCATGTCTCGAACAGGACTTGTCTTAGTAGAATGTACCGTTTCGAGAGATTCTTTTTGAATGTGACCAGGACGGGTAATAATTTCAAGTTGGCCTAGCCAGTGATGTAGCGTGTCTCGAATCGGTCATGTACACTGAGATTCAATCAATTTAAAAAGTGCAACTTCCCCCACATTGTGTAAATTTCTATTTTCTACATTTTAGCACATGTAAAGGGGGAATATTTATGAAAAACACAAAACTCTCAAAGTGTTAAACAAATGAAGTTTTTTTTTATTATTATTACAAACAATTTGAAAGATTTTTAAATAAGTGGTTTATGGCAATTATAGGATAGTCATGGTGTTATAAGGTGACTAAGGTTAGGGAAAACCGTCCTATGATCCGCCAAAACCGGAGGGATCTACCCAGGGACATCACCAATAGTTAGTATTAGAACTCCTTAGGTATGATATGAAAAAAGAAGAAAAGAATGAAAGGAGAAAGAAGGGGTTGAAGAATTAAAAAGAAAAGTTATGAAAATGGTGAAAGGAAATAGCCCTCCAAATGATTCAACCTTAGGATAGACACCGGGTTTAACTCATATGCTACTGTTTGTTGCTAAGGCGACACCGGTATTGAATACAAAGACATCATGGACCCAGTGACGCACTGCACTCAACCTTCTTAACCACTCAAGTTCTCTTAAAAGAGCTTGTTTCATTCTCACGATGAACCCTGCATAATCTATCGACCGCTCATTACGAGCCATGTTGATATTGAAACAGGAGACTCCTCCCCAGTCTCCGACGACTAAATGAAGCACTGATCAAGTCTAGAGCCCCGAGATTACATCATAAGATCTCTTAGGAACACTTAATATTTATACACTGGTTGTTCTACATCAATGGACACCAGTTGTAAATTATTGAGTCCTTCGCAGATCTTAGCAATCTGCCGAGAACGTTTATGAGAGAATTTACTTATGTATTTCTCAGTGATTGAACGGAAACTCCTGCCAGGGTCAACATCAAACAGCCCTGACAGCAGGTCACTTCGGTAACTCCTTGTGGGTTACGCTTAGTGTTCGCGGTGGTTCCAAAACGGTCTACAGTCGTGGCGTGATCTCCAATGACTCACCCATTCGTTGATCTACTTAGTAGATCTTGTAAGCCCTCTCGGGGGTATCCGAATTAGGAACAGCCTTGGTAAGGGTTAGAAGGAGTCTTCACACTATGCTATTGACGATCTCTAATTCCGAACCTGTAAGTACCGGTTGTTTATTGCTAACTGTTTGCCTGCAGCAACACATCACCTCCATGACGATAGATTCCACATGCTTATACATACATCTTGTAGTCAAAGAAAGCTCCCCCAAAGATCTAAGCAACACAAAGTTCATCAAAATATTCTACACCAAATAGAGGAATCTACAAAGTAAAGAGACTAAAGATCAAAGTGAAAGAAAGGGAACTACGTGTGTATGAAAGTCTAAGTCCAAAGATGTATGAGCATGTTGGAAAGACGGACAACCACCAAAGACGATGAAGTGACATAAGGCAGATAACGGCACAACCACAACAACATCACCAAGAACAAAGATTTAAGAACAAAGTACATTCATTTTATAACATTTTTGAAGACATCAACTACTACTAATGTCTAAGTTCAAAAGTAAGAAGATCACGACGTCGGGAAACCTTTGATGACCAACACTTAGGGGGGGATTGTTGGGAACACACTTTGTTTAAATCAAGTGTCGATCATTAAGTTTTGTAATAGGTTGCTATATAACATTAGTACGTTAAGTTTTAGTAAGTTTTATGTTATTATTCTTAATTGTTCATGTTTTGCCAAAGTCTAAGGGTTAAATATAGTATTAAGTGAAACATGTAAGTTGCCCTAGACAAGGCCTATAAATACTCTTGTAAACCCTCCAAGGAGGGTGTTGGTTCTTTATTAATATCATTCCTTATTATCATTTACAAGTTCCTTCCACTTTCTCTCTCTAACTTTCTCTCTCTAAATAATTATGTGATTACATGTTAAGAAATCATGACCTAACAAATAATATTTCCTGCATAGGGGTTAGATAATGTTGAGGGCATTTTAATAATAGTTCCTTGAATCGCTCCCAAGCACGATAAAGAGTTTCATCAGGCTTTTGCTTGAAGTTATTGATAGGCTCCATCTGTTTAGCGGTCTTTGCTCTTCAAGTCTTCCCATTTGTCAATAGAACCAGTAGGTTCATTCTTTAGCCACCTACCAGCGGCTCCTGTAAGAGAGATAGGGAAAACACGAAGCATAACTTGGTCAATTTTTAGTTTCTCAGTAGTAAACAAATCTGCAATTTCAAGGATCTTTTCCACATGGTCATTGGCATCTTCATTCTCCGATCCACTGAAAACATTTTCTCTAATCTCCTTGAGAAATTGATCCTTCAACTCAAACTTTGTATCATCATCAAACTTTGGTTTAGCAACTCCCGAACTATAGTTCACTCGGGTCTTGTTCATGTATTCCTCCATGGTTGTGTTTTCCGTCATTGTTTCAGTTTCTAATTCTTCTTTAGATGGTTCTTGATCAGAAAAGTAGTCGAGCTTAGTTGGGCTCGAATGATAAAAGTCTTTTGTGTTGAAAAGCCTTTTAAGTGAATGAAAAGCTTTTTCAGGATTGTAGAAAGGTTTGGTGAGTTCTTTAACAGAGCTCTGGGTCATGCATTTCCTGAGATTCAGCACAAAAGCATCAGTAAGATAGGTTTTATGAAGTATAATGTCAGAAAACAAGTAACGAAAACGGAATACGAAAAATAAAAGTTACTGATATCTGCAGTCGATGCGTCGTATCCCAAAAGTAGGATGTGCCGTATCTTATTACGTTAAAAATCAATCAGACTTTTATTTAGAAAATCGATGCGTCGTATCTGCAAAAACATATGCGACGTATCTCAGTATAATAAATTCGAAAAATTGTTTTTAATAAATAAATAGATGCGCCGCAACTGTCGAAACAGATGCGTCGTATCTCGTTAGGGTTTTGAATTTTTTTTGATTAAAAACAAAATACATCGTATCTAGGGGATAGATGTGCCGCACTTTGAATTTTTAAGTTAACGCTGTATATAAAAATAAAAAAACGCAATGCGCCGTATCTGATAAATCAGATGCGTCGCATAGTTTGGATCAGTAAAATACAGCAGACAGCATTAGTAGAGAAAAGAAAAGAAAAAAAATAGAAAATAAAAATAAATAAAGAAAACAAAGATTACATAAAATAAAGACAATAAAGAAAACAAACAAACAAAAAAATATGCAAAATATACAATGAATGCAATCTAAACTAATATACAACAAAGTTAGTGGTTAGAATCTAATTAAAATATTAATCAAATAAATAGATATTAACAATTCACTCCCCGACAACGTCGCCAAAAACTTGATGTGTGTGTATGTCACGTTGTAGTATAGAGTGATTTTGCCTATTCAAGTTTTAAATTTATATTTAGCCGACTTATTACTAACACACACACTTAACGAGCAGTGTACCCGATCAGTATGTATATAGTGGTAAGTAGAGTGTCGAACACTAAGAATGGAACGTAATATCTAGTTGATTTGACCAGTATTTTAATATCTAAGTTAGTTATACAGTCTAATCTAATAAAAATGGGGGGTTAGCCTGAGAGACTAGCACATATTTGAATTAAACAGAAAAGTAAAACTAATGAGAACAAATCAATGAAGAGCAATCACGTACACAGATAAATAATAGAAACACGTTGAAGACCTGTCCTATGGTTAAGTAACTTCTCACTTGTTTTATTGCTAGTTTTATATGATGAGTATCATAATCTAATATGTCTCGTTGGATCCTAAATATCAGCAAGTAAACTCTTAATGATTAATTATGTTTATCCTACCTTCTAGACACTAGATAAGTAGGCGAGGAACAGGTATGGTAGCCCAGAAGACTCAACTAAACACAGAGGTTATCAATGCACAAATACAAGTCACCAAAAAAACATCATATAAAATTTAATCGATGGGAAAGCAATTTTAAGGGGAGCAATATGGTGGCTACAAGTTCATCAATCCTGATGGATTAAAGCTTACTAATACAATAAACAAAACTAATTAACGAATTATACACATGCAGGACCTTCTTACGGCTCTAGGATCTCTGATTTGGGCATGTCTTGTGATGCTTCTTCGACTGGATTCGTCTCCTTAGGGTTTTGTTGCACACAAAATTCGTATTTGTCTTGGGGTATTTATAATTTCTGTCTGAGGGATCGATGCGGCGCATCTTGATGATAGATGCGGCACATCTACTTAACTTTGTGTAGGGTTCAAGATTATTATATTCTGGAATATTCATACACCACCTTCAGATGTGGCATAACTTGTTTCTCTATGCGGCGCATGTCCTTTAATGTCTTGGATAGTGTCTAGTGAAGTCTTTAGCTGATACGCCGCATGTTGTAAATGAGATGCGACATATTTTGGAGTAGAGCAAGTTGGTTCTCCTTCGTTGACCAAAGTTTCATATGCGGCACATGTTGTAAATAGATGCGGTGCATTCTTCAAAGTCAGGCAATGGTCTTCGAATTCATCTAAGTATGATGTTGCGGCGTATCTATTGAGAATGATACGGCGCATCTCATGGATTTCAGTAGACTTTTCCAATCTTGATCATTTAGCTTCATAATTCGTCCAAAATCATCAACTTTCACCAATTGCTTGTTTTTACCTGAGAATTACTAAAGTAAACAATTAAGCATTGATTCTCATACAAAACAATATAAAACAAGTCAATTAAATATGATAAATGATGCAAATAATATGTACTTATTTGATCTCATCAGTAGTTGTTGACCAAAATTGTTTGATTAATGAGTCAAAAATGATAGGGTCATGTGTGACAGCATACCTGATGTGAGACTCCCTCAAAAGGTCAATAATTTGATGATAAGCGTCACTTCCGTTGGGTTTTTCCAAATTACTCACTTTGTTGTGCTCGTTCTTGTATTTGAGGGCGGCCATTGATGATTTTGAAAGAGGGTTGAGGGGTGATGGTGTGTTGAGATCACAATGAGAGTTGTTACTGGTAGAGAGGGGCAAGTGAATTGATATCTAATGGTGATCTTACTTTGTATTGAACCAATTTGAAGATTAGGGTTTTATGGAAAGAGAATAATTGTTAAAAGGGGGAGAAAATAGTAATTATCCATAAAATAAGAAACCCTTAGATCAATTAAATGCCACAATTATCAGAGCAATAACTTTCAATTTAGATAAACCCTAAATAAATCAACCAGCACGAACGGAAGTAACCAGCACGAAGAAAAGTCAACCAGAGGGAAAATAACACAACCAGCAGGAAGTGAACCACCAGTAGGAACTACAAGTAGGAAGTGAACCCTCAGTATGAATGACTTAAACAACCAGTATGAACTAGCCAGCACCAAAGCCACCCTCTTGAGCCAGTAGTCTGCAAAAAGTTAGACCAATACATACAAAACATATACAATAAACTACAACCTATTGTAGCAAGAAAAACTAAGTGGTAAAGAAAATAAGTTTGTAGAAAAATTTTACAACAACAGTCCTCCCCTTAGACTCAAACCTCCCCTCAATCATAGCACCTATGGATTGAGCAACCCAATGTTAACCACAAGATGATTAAATCTAGGTCCATCAAAAGCCTTGGTTAACAAATCAACCTCATTATCATCAGTATGTATTTTAAGCACTTGAATAAGTTTCTTTTCATTAGCATCTCTTATGAAATGGTGCCTAATTTCTATGTGCTTAGTCCTTTGGTGAAAAACTGGATTTTTAACTATGCAATTGGTACTTTGGTTATCAATAAAGATTTTGGTGTTCATAAAGTTATACCCATAATCTAACAATTGAATTTGTATCCAGAGTACCTAACCACAACAGTTTGCAGCAGCAACATACTCAGCTTCAGTGGAAGAGGTATCCACAATGGTTTGCTTCTTGTATTGCCATGAGATCAACCTCCTACCCATAAACTGACAACCACCAGTTATGGATTTCCTATCCTTATTTGCACCTGCATAATCACTGTCACTATAAGTTTCAAGCACAAAGGGTGACTCTTTAGGGTACCATACGCCTAACTTAGGTTGGCCTTTAAGATACTTGAAAATCTTCTTCACTACTTCCAAATTTGTAGTAGGATTGACTTGATTCCTTGAACAAGCACTAACTGTAAACATTATATCAAGCCTTGAAGTTGTCAAGTACATCAGTGAACCTATCATGGATCTGTACAAATGTACATTGACAGGACTATCAGGTTCATTCTTGGACTTAGGCTTTGGAGCTTCATAGGGTGTTGTTGCAGTCCTGACATTCTCCAAATCAAATTTCTTCAGGATCTCATGCACTTACTTGTCTTGGCTGATAAAAAGTCCATCAGGTCTTTGTTGAACTTGTAATCATAGGAAGAAAGTTAATTCTCCATAGCACTCATTTCAAATTCTCCCTTCAATAAGGCCTCAAACTCATCACACCAGGCCTTCTTTGTAGATCCAAAGATGATGTTATCTACATAAACTTGTACTAGGATGATATCTCTTTTGTGCTTTTTAATAAAGAGAGTCTTGTCAATTGTGCCTCTTCTGTATCCATGTTTTAGCAAAAAGGTAGAAAATGTGGCATACCAAGCTCTTGGTGCTTGATGAAGTCCATATAGAGCCTTGACTACTTTGTATACCTTCTTGGGATGTTGAGGATCCACAAATCCCTTAGGTTGAGTGACATAAACTTCCTCATCAATTTTTTCATAAAGAAAAGCACTCTTAACTTCCATCTGATTAACCACAAATCCCATGTAGGATGCAAATGCTAAAAACAATCTGATTGCCTCTATTCTTGCAACTGGAGCAAAAACTTCATCGTAATCAATGCCTTCCTCCTGTCTATGTCCTTGAGCTACAAGCCTAGCCTTGTTTCTAACAACAACCCCCTAGTATCCCTCTTGTTTTTGAGTATCCACTTTGAAAGTCTGTATGATTGTCTCTTTTATGTACATGAATGTAACTGATAAAAGCAGATTCACCATTAGTAGGCTTATTGACATGTCTTCTTGTTTGCACAGTTGAATTAGGATCCCCAATAATCAGAGATTGAGGATGCATTGTATTGCTTCGCTTAGTTGCCACATGACTGACTTCCACAGTTGGTGCTAAGTTGTTTAGATCAGCACCAAAATCATCATCATAAGATGAAGAAGAGAAAATACCAGGAGAGGATTCACTATTACCAAGTTCTAATGAAATTGGAAATCTTGTTGTAGGCTCAGCATCAAAGGATGAGTCAGTTGAACTACCAGCAGGATTTGGAACACCACCAGTAAGAACTGAAACATCACCAGGAAAAACCAATGGTTCACTAGAAGGAACTGTTGTAGCATTAGCTTTCTTTTGAAGTTCCCCAACATAATTTGCAAACCCAATCCAAGTCTGTCAGCATCAGAGTTGGCTCTTTGTTCCTAAACTTTCAGCCTTGCAAGTTCCTTTAGAAAAATTTCTTCAGCAGAGTCAAGAGGTGAATCATCATCTTCATCACTAGAAGAATCTTTAGGTTTAGCCTCTTGAATGATGTGAGATGGATAAGAAGGGACAATGATGACCTGTTCATTAACTTCTGATTCTGAATCAGTATCTTGTGTTCCTACAGATTGGTTAGCTTTAGCACGATTATAGCCCAATGTATCAGTCAAATAATCGAGATCAAAATACCATTCATGACCAAGACCCTGTACATTAGGTTTGTCTTCAAGATACCTCAGATTCAAATTCTCTTATACCCTTTTATTAGGCACATTGTACACCATGTAGGCTTTATTACTTGCAGAGTATCCAATAATATAGCCTTCATTAGCCTTCCCATCAAACTTACCCAAATGATCACTTGTGTTTAGAATGGTCATATGACACCCAAAGGGTTTAAAATTACTGACTGATGGAATTTTCCCAGTCAATAAGGCATAGGGTGTCTTATTATGAGGACTAGTTACTGATACTCTATTCAAGACATAACAAGCATTTCTTACTGCTTCAGTCCAAAACATAGTAGGTAACTTAGAGTCAGCCAAAATAGTTCTAGCTACCTCTATGAGGGTTCTATTTTTCCTCTCAGCAATCCCATTTTGCTGTGGGGTTCTGGCATTACTATAATCCCTCTTTATCCCTTTAGACCCGCAGAGTTCAATAATATGTGCATTTTTAAACTTTGCACCATTATCACTTCTTATAGCTTTTACCTTTTTGTTCAACTAGTTTTCTACAAGATTAATAAAGTCCTTAAGGACAGGATAGGTCTCATCCTTATGTTCCAAAAAGAAAACCCAACAAAACCTGCTACAGTCATTAGTGATCACAAGGCAGTAATATTTGTGGTCAATGCTTCTAATGGATGTAGGACCAAAGAGGTCCATATGAAGCAATTGCAAAGGCTCTGAAATGGAGCTAACAGCTAGGGGTGTGCACGGTTCGGTTTGGGTCAGTTTTTGGCTAAAACCGAAACCGAACCGAAACATTCGGTTTTTATAAAATCCAAAACCGAAACCATTTGGTTTTTGGCGGTTCGGTTTTTGGGCGGTTCGGTTTTTGGTGGTTCAGTTTTTTGGTTTTTTCGGTTTTTAACCGCTTATATTTGTATATAGCCAATTTATACCAACAAACTTGATTTTCGTAGAAAATTAGTTATCTTTCTTTACTTTTTTATCAAGATAAGCCTAATAATGTTTATATCATAACTCTACAATTACACACGTATGGATGAAATATACTTATGCAAGTGAATTTACACATAGTATGATCAATTTCACATAAGTATTGATAGTAAAGAAAATACACGCACACGAAAAACAAACATACAAACGTTAAGATAAATATATCATAAATTCACCTACAAAATTAATATGAATTTATAAGTTAGATTTGTTTAGTTATTTATTTACATTATATTAGTTATATACTATTATATAATAGAAGCGGTTTGGTTCAGTTTTTACGGTTCGGTTTTTGAACAAAAACCGAACCGAATTTTTTGGTTTTTGAAAAAGTAAAAACCGAACCATCGGTTTTTAGTTTCGGTCGGTTATTTTGGTTCGGTTTTCGATTCAGTTTCGGTTTTTTCGGTTTTTTTTGCTCACACCTACTCACAGTAGTAATGGTCTTATAGGAGGCTTTATGTTGCTTGCCTTTACAACAGGCAACACAGGAATGGTCATTCTTGAAAAGTTTAGATGGTAGACCTCTAACTAAGTTACCCTTTACCAATCTGTTCATGTTTTTATAGTTCACATGACCCATCCTCCTGTGCCATTTGACATATTCATCAACAGAGGCTTTAGCCACCAAACAAGCTAGATTCCCTTTGGGACTGAGATCATTCAAGTTGATAGTGTAAAGATTATGCTTCCTTGGAACCCTCAGTAGCACCATACTTTCATCTGGAAGCTTGAAGTCCTTGGAGAGAATAAGACAATCAGTATCTGTGAAGAGAACTCCATTCTTCTTATCACAATATAAGAGATGGAGAACAAGTTGAACTGATGCAGTTCCTTCACATAGTAGACATTTTCAAAATCCAGTGTGGGAGTTCTGATTGTCCCTTTTCCTGTAATCCTACCTTCACCACCTCCATAAGTCACTTTTCCTCCTTGAAAATCTTGAAAGTCATCCAGTCTTGCCATGTTACCAGTCATGCTTCAGAACAACCACTGTCAAAGATCCCTTCATCTACAACATCTGAAAGAGGATTTTCCTACAAATATACAACATGAGAAAGTTAGTATCTAAGGGGGCGCCAATTCACTTATGACTTGGGTCTGCCTTTTGGATCTGAAAAATGTGGCCATGAAGATGTATGAAATCCACTATTGTTCTTGGGTACCGAAAATCATAGTTGTCAAAATCGCGATCCTGATCGTAGGATCGTACGATCCTACGATCCTACAGACAAAAAAAGATTAGGATCTTAATAAGATTGTAATTCAAGTAGGATCGTATTAGGATCGTAGGATCGCCTAATATATATATATATATATATATATATATATATATCTTTATATTATATATAACAGGAGGCGTTTGACCATTGACTGCCAAATAATCATGCATTAAGTCCATGTCATCATGTTTAGTGCCATGTCATCAATGTATATTTTACCATGTCATCATATATTAATTTATTCGTCAAAAAATCTACTGTATGGATTCGAACCTGGGCTTTGCTACCACAAATAAACACCTCAACCAATGGATCACTCCACAAGTTGTGATTGATAATTAAAAACAAATATGTCATGCATAAAAAAAATCAATTTATCACAAACCCTAATCCCATATTATAATACCCATTATGTACATCCATTCGCAAAAGCTTTCTTTTGTGCTAATATGTTTCATGCCTTTTGTGTTTGTGTGCAGGAATAGGTATTATGCAACCAACTAGCTATAACTCTCATATAATAACTCGACATCAGGCCAATGAAGGGTTTTGGATGAGACGACTGAATGAGGACGTTTATAATATGTCACAATATTAAGCTATCTACGAATACTTGCTGATTGATATAATGTTTAATGATTTTAATGTTTTTTTGTTATGGGTGAAGCATACATCACTACGTACATTCCACTTTGCTAATGAGTTTGCAAAGAAGTCATTTGATGTGAAATTTTAAATTTTTAAACCATCTTTCTATTGATTGTTGTTGTTTAATTTTTCAGTTTGCAAATAAGTCATTGGATTTGGTTCTCGATAAGGGAGTATTAGATGCTTTAATGGAGCCAAAGCATGGCCATCCTACAGGGAAGCAATATGTAAAAGAGGTATATTGGACTCAATTTTGAGCACACTTTGCAAATAATTTTTATATGTTGTGCCTACTCTTAAAAAGTGGATTTCCGTTAACTGATAAGTTTTCTAGGACATTGGTGTATATTTAGGTACAGAGAGTATTAAACAAAGGGGTCAAGTTTATTTGTGTAAAAGGGTACAAATATTAGGGCAAAAAGCCGGTGCACTTGAGTCCCTCATCCCACATGCACTAATGTTGAGTTAGAGGTAAATGGATATACAACTTCTTTGGTGACTAAGAGGATTTACTTTTTAAGTAATCAAACTTGGCAATTCTTTCGTTGGGATTAAGTTTTGAGTGGTTTCATATAACATTCTTTCTTAGGTATGCATACATATTCACTTTAGAGTTGAAAGCGAATTGGTTCAGGGAATGCTTGGGCTTTCATTTTAAAAGTGAAGACATGGGTGTTTAATTTTTTTTAAATACATCTATTATTATTTTGTAAACTTAGGGTACATGCATTATTTGATCACTTTGTGAAGGCGGTGTTTACTACAACTTATAGAAAGTCTGATGTGGGTTTCTCTGAAAACGTCGATTGCTCATTCCACAAAAATCATCAAATCTTGAGTTTTCTTTGTAGTTACGACAATGAAAATCTCATAGCAATCATCTTTGGACTCATCAGTTAATTTTCCTTTTTTCAGTTCATATAATATAAATGGTAAAACACTAAGTGCACAGGTAATTCCCTTTCGTTCTTCTGGTGTTCTCATTAATACATGTACACGTCCCATTCTACTGACCTATTTTTCAGACTCTAATCATTGTGCTACTGATATCTAACATTTGTGTGTCTTCTCTGCAGCCGAAGTCTAAAAAAATTCAGGAATTGTCGCCTGTTATGCAATGACCTTTATCTCAATATATTTTGGTCTGCAACAAATTTGTACATCATTACTCATCAGGAATTGTCGCCTGTTGGTTTGACTTTTCCAACTTGTCGTAGGTTAATTTACTTATGACTACATCATTATGCTATGCTGACTTCTTAAGTTTTAATGCAGCAACCCGATTGTTTATTAGGTTTTACCATATTCTCCTAACTGCTTGCCCGATTAATATACATAGTAAGCTGTATTATGGAAGGAACAGATGCATATGTTCATTTTATTCTTTTTGGGATCATAAGAATTACAACCTTAAAAGGTGCATTGGAGCACTATACATACCAAAATGTATGCAAATGCAGGTGTAAAGATTACATGCATGATATTCAAATAAAAAACAATCACCAGTTTCATCATTCTCAACATTCATGGACGACTTCAGAGGTATAGGATAGAAGGAATTTAGAGTAGAAGTCTGTAATTTGCAAACAAAATCGATCTGATGATTTAAATGCAGATTGTGTTACAATGGGGAAACATAGACCGGTAAGTACTTGCCAAATCTATAGCTGATCACATGGGTTCCGATGTTAATACATATGCTCATGTATTAAATCATTGCTCTTGGACAATATCAGGCATTCAAACCTACTGTGAGTGACTAACGGATTATTGCAAGTGCTTATCGAGACTAAAATTAGTAGATATGGAGTTTTTACCAAACACTGAAAACTGCTTAGTGCACACAAGCACTTACGTAAGCAATACGAAAAACCCTTTCAATATATGTATAGTTAATTATAAGGCCGCTTTTGTAGCATCTGCGCTTAGTTTTTGCTGTTCATCCTAATGGAGATGCATTCGGAGAATTGTGTAGTTTTCTGTCACATTAGGATATAAAGAGATACATGAAACCTTCCTTTGTTCTTTGTATTTTATCATGCAACTGGTGTAAGGTATTTTCCAATTCTTTAGAAAATTATTTATGTTTTTTCTAAGACTGTTAGTCATGACTTGAGCCTAATCATTTGTATTACTACTACTTTATGCAGTTCTTTATCCCAATTAAATGGATTGATTCCTGAAAGTTTGTACTTTGGCTCCTGCTACTTTGTGCATTGATTCCTACTACTTTGAGGAAGAAATTTAAATGAAGAAAGGGCATGATAAATGGAGTGGTGACCAGGGATACAGGGGTGGTGATCATGATACAGGTTGCTTCATTCATGATTGTGTGGAATCAAATGCAGCCTGCATATGTTGCTCACATGTGGAACAAAGCCTTCCCTAAGCGACTTGATACTAGGTTCTATTATACTTTTGTTAGAATCGGACATGTTCTTCGAGTGATAATTTTAAATCTAAATTCGGGGGAATGGGCAGGTTGGGTAACGGGTCAAATCGATTTAAATAAACAATAGTTCTATTATAAGAAATGGGTCATAATGGGTTTGGATAAACAATAGTACTTCGAGTAGAGGTTGGCGAGTTGCTAGCTACGAATAATAAATATGTGAAACTTATAGATTTTGGTATTGCAAAGGAAGAAACTGTTACTGAAATGATGACTACCGAGACTGGGACTTACCGTTGGATGGTACCTGAGGTATGTTATTGCTAATTTGATTTACGACTTATAGCTTAATAGTCTACATGATGCAAGGAGATTTATATGGTATGTGATTTGCGACAAGGCCAGTCAAACTAAGTTACTTATTTGTGCGAATATTGATTGCATAGCGTGTGTTTTCTAGGAAAATCGTATTGCCAAATATAGCGGAACAAAACCTTCTTTAAATTTAACAGTATTTGTTCATTGTTTTCCGTATAGTTAATATTAAGCTAGCTTATTCAATGAAAAAGGTTGAAGTTTTCGCACAATTGGTATTCAAAAAGATGTCTTTGCCACTTTAGCAACATATATGTAAGTGCTACAAAAAAGTTAAGCCAAGTTAGGTTCTGTTTTAGGTCAACGCTTAAGCAAGTGTGAGTTCCTATTTTCCTTTTTTTTTCTTTGGAAACTAAGAAACATAAGTTGCATTGAGTTGTGAAATATCAGTCAATTATAAAGCATAAAGCATAACACGGAAACCTCACGAGATCATTTCACAGCTGAGTTTTAACATGTTATAGTTAACGCAACTACATTTATTCATTGCCTTGTCTTCATTTAATTGCCAACGATAATTAGAAGACATGCCCGCCCATCGGGCGGGCTTAGAAAGCTAGTATATATATATATATATATATATATAATTTTTTTGTTTCTAACTTTTTTTTTTTTTTGGTATATTAACTTATTATGCATAAGTCCATGTCTTAAAGCCAATGGCTAAGAATTCTTCATGAAAGCTATTATTTTGATGCTGTTAATTGATTGTTTTTTGCAAGATTAATGAGTGTCAAATTATTATACTTTTATGGATTATTTAGAAATAGTTTAGATGTGTATTTTTTGGTTTATTATGAAAAACGATTTCGTGCTTTGTAACATGTCAAAAGCTTTTAAAGTAAACCATCTATATACTTGACCTAATTTTGTTCATAATTTATTTTATATTTCATATAAAAGCATGAATAATATGTTAAAAATTTTCAGTAATATTATCAGAATATCCTAATTTAATTTATGTGATTATTAAAAAAAATATATTGTGTTGCCCTCTATCATAAATTATGTCGTTTCATTTTCAGAAACAATCTATTTATCTTTTTGCATTAATCTATATACTGTAATAAATAAATAAATAAAAAAAGTCACAGAATCACATACCAATAAATTAATACTATATTTTTGCATTAATCTAAATGTTATCACGAAAAACCTATAATAAAAAACATTGAACAAGAAGTAGGTGCACGTATGCATTAATTTTGTGCAAGTGAGCATTGGAATATATATAATATTCTACTACTACAGTACTCGAACATATAACTTTTTCTTTTATCATACATTTAGATTCGTTTATCATATGAAATATTATAGATGAAATATAAAACTATAACCTCTATACAAAATATATACATTTTCATAAGATCTTACGATCCCGATCCGATCCTACGATCACGATCTTGCAAAGCCAAAAATGATCCTAGGTAAGATCCCGATCCTGACAACCTTGCCCAAAATGAACCTTTCCTATGTGTTTTCCAAGAACAACCTGATGAGGGCTTAACAGCAATTGCCCATCTCACCCCACCATACTTCATATTCATATGAGATATATAAGGTGAATATGACTGAAAATAAGAACTTGTAGGTCTATGGGGCATAGGTCTAGCATCACTTTTCCACCAATCAGTAGTAACTGATGGAGAATATCCTCTATCAGTAGGAACTGGAAAGGGCCTATTAAGCCTACCTGTAGAAATGGATGTAGGCACCTTTGGCTTACCAGTAGGAACTGGTTGTGGTCTAGCAGGAGGAATGTTTACTTTGCCAGTCCTTAAAAGTACAGCTTGTGGGACAAATTGATTTTGTTGATTAACATATCCAACCCCATTACCAACAGTCGTATTGGCCATTTGTTTCTCATAAAAATCATAATCCTTAATAAGATGAGTACTACTACCAGATACAAAACGCAACTTAGAAACAGATGAAGTATTCTTCCTAAAATGACCTGCCTTTTTATTAAAATAACCATTCTTATTACAAGAAGTCCTAGAAGTGCATTCATTCTTATTAGATCTATTACATGAGAAACTAGGTAAATCTTGAACAATAATGGGTTCTTGGATAGGTGTCCTAACTCTGAATTCAGTCTCAGCTTCACTCTTAGTTGTAGAAACACTGGAAGATGATGCATAGGAGGTAGAATCAGTTGAGTTTGACTCTAAAATTTTGACACTAAAAACACTAAAGGCAAGAACATTGACCTTCGAAGACTTGTCACTGTTATCACAAAAGACAAAGTCATTAAACATAGAATTATAGTCACTAGAGGTTGAGGACTTTGGACCATAAGACATTTGTGATTTATCTAGATCACTATGATCTGTTAGAAGGGTGTAATATCCAGAAAGAGGTGGAGGCACAACCTTCATGTGATCAGTTTTGGCATCCCAAATGAATGTAGGTCTACCTTCCATATCTTCAGAGGTATTGGTAAAAACACTAAATTCAGAGTCATCCCATCCTAACTCATTTTCCCCTATATAGTTATTATATCCCAAACCCACTTTTGTTCTAACAGACGTTGAACTATCAATTAATTTGAACAAGTTTTTGGAAGAGTTTGTCCATTTTCCACTTATAGCCAACTGATTATCAAGTTTTGTCTATAAATATTTCTTAGTAGTCTCAGCATTAGCATTTATTCTTTCAAAGTGCTTTAGCAGATTAGTTGTATTTTCTAGTTCAATAGACAACACCCTAATCTTATCTTCAAGTGTCAGCTGATTTTTTTGAAGTACTCTCTTTTGTTTTTCCAAAGTTTTAAGGGAGTTCTTATAAGCTTGAACTTGTATAAAATATTCACTATTTTGTTCATTAAGTTCATTATACTGCTTTTGAAGTTAATAATACTTATGAACACAACCAAAAGGGCAGTTATGTACCTCAGAAGTGACACCCATGAGAGCAAATTCTCCAGCATCACCTGCAGTACAAGCTTCCTTTGTATCATCTCCAGTGATCAAGTTGTATAGCTTGGCAGCACCTTCTTTAATTTTATCCTTGGAATCGCATCCAGTAATCATACCATACTCTTTAGAAGCAATAACTCCATTATTCTGATCATCATGATCGGTGATTATCATGATATGTCCAATCAGTCAATGTATCAACAGAGGAGACCAAGGCTTTGGAATTCTTCCTTCTTTCCAATCTCCTGAATCTTGAATGAAGAATATCTCTGCTTGTCATTTCCTCCCTTTGTCCTGCATTCTCTGGCAAAGTATCCTTTTGAAGACACTTATAACATCTTACATTCTTCTTGTTGAACCTAGCAGATTCCTTTTTATCAAAATTAATCTTTCTTCCAGCTTTTTCTTAAACTTGTGTACTATAACAGACAGAATAGCCATTTGCCATTTCAAACCAGCTCCTCTAGATCCAATTTGTCTATCTGATCAAAATCTTTATAGGGCAGTTGTTGTTCTAGCTCAGTATCAGCAACAAAAGATTGAAGAACACTTTCAATTACATTATCAGATCTGTAAGACCCAATCTTAGAGTTTGAAGGAGCAGTAGATGAAGAACAGCTTAGACTATCTGCATGTGACATCTTTTTGCTAGTACTGGTGGCATTAACAAATACAGAATTGCTTGAACTTGCAGATTGGCTTAAGGAATAACTAGAGTATCCTTTGATATCCACCTCAAGAGTCTTTAACTTGTAGTACAAATCATCAAAAGAGAGAAGTTCTAGTCCACCTTTGGTTTTCAAAGTTAAAGCTACCCAGGACCATGATGTAGGCAAAGCTCTTAGAAACTTGAGATTAATATCTTCATTTTCTGGTTTGGCTTTGAGTTGATTAAGCTGACTCAGTGTCTTCTGCATCCTGTCATACCCTTTGTGCAATCCTTCTTTTTCACTAATTCTGAACTCTGAAAATTCTTGCTTCAGCATGGACTTTTTCATTTTCTTAGATTCAGCATTTCCATCAAACCTTGCTTTGACTGCATTCCATATATCCCTTGCATCCTCCATATAATGGAAATCTGCTACATGATCATCAGGAATAAATTGAAGCAAGGTAGTTCTTGCCTTTGATTCCCTCTGAGCATCAATGTGTTCATCTGCAGTTGTTGGAGGGAGAATAGTGACATTTCCATCGCAATCTCTCCAGTCCTTTTCAAGCTGTTGCCATTTTGAATCACCTTCCAGATATTTATATCATTGTTTGTGATCCAGTATTCCATCTTCATATCCCAGACCTCGTACTCATCCTTCTTCAGATAAGGAAATTTTGCATTGCTGTTTGAGACAGTGGTGATGATCTGAGGTTGAATATTTTGTTGTGGTTGAACAACTGTGTCATCACTTTCATTGTCAGATCCTGCCATTTTAAATGTGTGGAGAGGAGTTTGGATGTGAGGTTTATAAAGTTCTTAAAAAAATATTCTTCTTATGAAAGACTCTCAAACAAGCTCTGATACCACTCTAGATAGATCTTTACTGCCTATTAAGGATGGTGAATAGCCTATGTAATCACAAGCTAAACACAAGAGAGACTCTTGTTTTGAATAGCTAATGTCTATGCGGAATATAGACACAACTAATAAGAAGAACAGGACTAATGAAAAACTAAAAGATCCTTCTATGGATTTCTATTAATGAACAAGGAGAATTGTGTTTTGTGTTCTTGTGTGTTACAATTCCCTAAGCCGTGGGTTCTTTATATATTGATAAAACCCTAATCGGCATTAACTAAAACGTGCGAGAATAATATGCATATCTCTTCCTAATTTAGCTCATGCATATCCTCATCTCTAACAAACTAATATCTTATCCTGGAATAAGTTTTTGACACTACTAGGACTAAATACACTACCATTAGGAATTACCAGTACTAACTATTATAATAACATTACCAGCATGAACTATATACCTGCCAGTAGAAACTACAACTCTACCAGTAGGAACTACATACCTACTAGTATTATAATTATAACTAAGTATTAAAAATATTCCTAACAGATAGCAAAATATTGATTCATTAAAAATATTAAACTTATAAAATCTATTTTGCATATGTCAAATATGAACCTTAAACCTAAGATGACATCCTATTTCAAGTCTACCCAAATATTATTTGTATTTCAAGTCTACCAACACTTAACACATTTAAAAGCAAAAAAACCCATGATGAGTACTAAACATAACAAACAAATGAAACCCAAAACACAAAAACATCAAACAATAAAGACCCATTAACTATAACCCACATAAAAAGCAATTTCTTCTTTAAATTCATACTTAACCATAAAAAAGAAAACTTTACCTTTTTGCGTCAGATGAGAAGGGTGGTTGGCGGCGGCTGCATGGTGGCGCTTGAATGGTGGGAGGTTGCGGCTGATATAGTGGATGGTGGGAGGTGGGAGGTAGCGGCTGATATGGTGGATGGTGGGAGGTGGCGGCTGAGATGGTGGATGATGGGAAGAGATGGGTAGGGTTTTGTTGAAAGAAGTGGAAAAAAGTGTTTATTTATGTCTGAATGATAGAAGAGTAAAAAAGTGATTTTAGCCACTTATCTTTGTAAAAAAAACAAACGGTCTTCAATTACTTTGTCTGCCCGCCTGCAGACATAAGTGGCAAAAAAGAGCTTTAAAAAATGCCTTCCTTGATTCAAGATAAAGAGGAAAGTTTTATTTTTGTACAAAAGGGACTTTGTACAATTTAAGTGGAGGAAAGGAATAAAAATGACTATATATTTTAGATTTTGCTTACTTGTCCTCATTTTTCTAGTTTTGAAAAATTTTGACATGTTTTAGACTTTGCACACTATAACCCTTGATTCATTGGTGAGGTTTAGCCTTTCATTTTCCCCATTTTGACTCAAGTCCACCAAATATTGAGTGTGCCGGTAGTATTGTAAACTTTAGAACTTGGCATTTACATCATTTTATGACTATAGACGAGTAGTGTGTCGAGTTTTCTTGATACATTTGGATAAGATAATTATAGAAGGCAATATTTTAGGAATTACACCAAAACAGCTCATTTATGTATGTTTATCGATTAGTGACCTTGACTTTTCGACCCCCGTGTTAAAACCTTTTGTTGCACTCACCTTTAGTGCAAGATACCCCAAGTTAAACCATTTTGAGCCTTTCTTTTCATTTCTTAACCCACAATATATATTGTTTCATTACACCCATTCGCCTTAGCTTACTGTGTAGTCTTAATTTATGGTTGGGAAGTTACCATTTGCCTAAGTTTGAGGTTCAAGTAGAGATTCAGAAATCACGCCTATGCCTAAGTTTGAGGTGCATGCACAGGATTTTCTTTTCACCATCCCTATTGACGATTTGGGACAGAGGATGAACCATCGCCAATTTCGGTCTGTGTTGTGATATAGGCTTACGGTACCTATGTTCTCTGAAGGTAGCCTTTGCCCAAGTTGTAATGTGTAGGGATGGCAATGGGCGAGAAAAAAACCCACAACCCGCGGGTACCCGCCATAAATGGGTGGGTAAACGTGTCAATTTTCACCCATGGGTGGGTCATGGGTGAAAATTTGTACCCATCAATGGGTGGCGGGTGGCTGACGGGTGAGGCATACCCATCACGGGTAAACCCATGACACGCATTTAAAATACCCATGTGTATACCCGTCAAAATACCCGTAGGTGTACCAGTAAACCCGTGTTAAAATTAATTATACTAATTAAAATATTTATCATGTTACATGTATACATTTAATAGTTACCACAAAGTCTCAATAAAATACATTAATCTAAAAGTTTGTTTGAGTTTCAAGACTAAAAAAATAATATGAAATATCAAATAATCAAAGTTGTATTTGGCAAATTGATTGGTGTCTTATTACGTAGTTTCATGGTTAGTTTTCATATCATCGTTTTGTAATTTTGTTGTATAAACACTAACCCATGGGTTTACCCATGGGAAAAAATACCCACGGGTAAGGGCATGGGTAGAAAATTGTACCCATTGGCGGGTGACGGGTGGGTGACGGGTGAGAAAAAAACTACATGGGCAGGTGACGGGTTAGAGGTACCCATGCCCATTGCCCACGGGTGCCATCCCTAGTAATGTGCATTATATGGACCCATGGGGAGATCACGCGGTTCACTTCTCTAGTGAAGTGGATGTGAAGTTCAGGCATAATATGGTGCGTGATATTCTTGTTGATATATGCTCCACAGTTGGGATCATGGTGCGTAAGGAGGCTCCAATTAGGTTCTTTTCGGAGGAGAGGAAGGAGTTACGGCCTGCAGATTTGTTATTATTCAATTGGCTCCAAGGTAAAGATGCATGTTTGGATGTGACCATAATCTCTCCATTTGCTGGTAGTAGGGCGACTTCATTGGCTCCTGGGGTAGCCTTGTGTAATGTTGTGGAGAAGAAAAAGAGGAAGTATGCATCCAAATGTGAAGAGAATGGATACAAGTTCATACCGTTTGCTTTTTCTACATTTGAGGAATTCGATGCGGAAGCCTTGGATACACATTCTCGTATTAAGTCAATTGCCATTAGCCACTCAAATAATGTTAAGAGTGATGTTTTTATTTTTTATCGAGTTAGTTTTTTAATACAGAAAGGAGTGCGAGCACAGATTGTGTCTAGACTCCCATCCAATTTTATGTAAATTTTTCATGGTTCTAATAAAGCGATGATTAATTATTATTATTATTATTATTATTATTATTATTATTATTATTATTATTATTATTATTATTATTATTATTATTATTATTATTATTATTATTATTTTATATATAAAACATCATTTTCATTAAAAACAAAACCATAGGATTACAAGAAATTAGCGGGGAGCCTCGAAACTATCTGGGCCCCCACACCTTTAGCGATAGCAAAACCAATCCTACTGAAGATATGAGTAGCAGCGCGCGCCCCAATGTCTTGAGTTATGGAGAAATTCCGGATCCGCTTGAGTAAGGTCACCGCATCTGCCTCAAGTTCCCCTAAAGAGGAAAATGAGAAAGGGATGAACCCATATCCAACATTCGCACATTTGGCTCCATACTTGACACGTTTGCGTTTGGCGGCCTCAATCACCACACGACCTGGCACAAAATCAATCATACCAGTTTGCGTGAGGGGAGACGACCCGGTTAAATCGACACATACGTCTTGCCCTCCATCCCAGGAATAGAGCAAGATATCTGCTGGCCGTAAGAATTGCTCCCTTTCTCCAACCAACCCGATGTCGACCTCTTTACGAGCCGAAACCCCAGATCGAGAACAGATATCAACCAAAGTATCACGTACCATGTTGTGCCGATGTTTAATACCAATAGTGCCAGAGCACGATACAGCATGGTCCCCATAAATATCCCCCGTGAAAACCTTAGAGCAAGCTGAGAACGGTATCTGAATAGAGAAAAGGGGGACACCTAGCCGATAACATAACACACACCTGTAGGTTCTGGCATTCATAGTCTGTCCCAGCCCAGATATCGGAACAACCCTAAGCCAGTCTGAAGTATAATCCTCCTTTTGCGTATCTTCTCGACATTTTGCCTATCTTCTCGACAAATGGCACTCTAGAGGTCGCAAAAGGAGGATTATACTTCAGACTGGCTTAGGGTTGTTCCGATATCTGGGCTGGGACAGACTATGAATGCCAGAACCTACAGGTGTGTGTTATGTTATCGGCTAGGTGTCCCCCTTTTCTCTATTCAGATACCGTGCTCAGCTTGCTCTAAGGTTTTCACGGGGGATATTTATGGGGACCATGCTGTATCGTGCTCTGGCACTATTGGTATTAAACATCGGCACAACATGGTACGTGATACTTTGGTTGATATCTGTTCTCGATCTGGGGTTTCGGCTCGTAAAGAGGTCGACATCGGGTTGGTTGGAGAAAGGGAGCAATTCTTACGGCCAGCAGATATCTTGCTCTATTCCTGGGATGGAGGGCAAGACGTATGTGTCGATTTAACCGGGTCGTCTCCCCTCACGCAAACTGGTATGATTGATTTTGTGCCAGGTCGTGTGGTGATTGAGGCCGCCAAACGCAAACGTGTCAAGTATGGAGCCAAATGTGCGAATGTTGGATATGGGTTCATCCCTTTCTCATTTTCCTCTTTAGGGGAACTTGAGGCAGATGCGGTGACCTTACTCAAGCGGATCCGGAATTTCTCCATAACTCAAGACATTGGGGCGCGCGCTGCTACTCATATCTTCAGTAGGATTGGTTTTGCTATCGCTAAAGGTGTGGGGGCCCAGATAGTTTCGAGGCTCCCCGCTAATTTCTTGTAATCCTATGGTTTTGTTTTTAATGAAAGTGATGTTTTATATATAAAATAATAATAATAATAATAATAATAATAATAATAATAATAATAATAATAATAATAATAATAATAATAATAATAACAACAATAACAATAATAACAATAATAATAATTTCTAGGGCTCGTTTCTTCCATCTGTACAGTTTTTTTTAGGGTTTCATTTCGAGACCCAATTTGGTTTGGTGGTTCTGCGTATGTTTTGATTCTCCGAAACAGGTAGGGTTCTTTAGTTCAGGTTGTGGTCATCTCCTCCCTCGGTGGATCCCTACAACTTTTAGGTTTACGTTTCCTTGGTGCCCGTACAGTTCTTTTAGGGTTTCATTGTGAGACCTGGTTTCGTCGTCTGCTGGGTGCACCTTCTTATCTAGGTTGTTGTTGTCGTTGTTGATGTGGGTATCCATCCCTTGTAACTGCCTTTCGTCATCAAATAAGGTTGAGGCTTTTGAGCAGGTTCGACATCAGGTTTAGTTTGTGTATTGTTTACAGGTTCCTTGCATTGTTAGTTGTGGGTTCGGTACGGTTATCTTGTAGTGTTTTTGTGGTTCTTGTTGCGCTGTGGTTTCTACTACTCTTGGTTGAGTTGGTTTTCATTTTGGCTTTGTGGCTAGGGCTTCGCATTGCATGCATTGTTCACTTTGTGATATCGTCTTCGGCTCCGCGAGTGATTATTGATATTATTTCTCTGGTTTTAATACTTTGTTGGGTGACTCTTGTGTAGATATAAGCGTAAGCTGATCTTGTGCTTGGTTTCACGTTGGTTTGGTTATGTAGTTTGTTTTGGGTGGTTATTGAATTGTTATATAGCGATTGTTCGGTTTCATTGCCCATTCGTGGGTCTTAGTGGTTGTCATGATGGTAGTGGAAATGGGCTTACCAAAACTTCATTGCTCACTCACCTTCGGGATCGTCACTTTAATGAGGGCGCACTAGTTGTCACTAAACATTCTCTGGCCACTAGTCTTGTTGTTTTCGAGGCCGCTGAAGTTATGGTTAAACGCATGGGTCATTGGTTATATGGTGTTTGTTTTAAGACGCATGCCTTTCGTTCTAAGTGTCTACATGGTAATGGTTCTAATTTTGTGTCTCCTCCTGATTGTGGTGATGGTGTGGTTAGGTTCGTGTTGTATGATCACCAAACCACAAGTTCCTTCTTCTATTCAACTTGCCACAGTTGAAGATTTGGTTTTGGAAGAGTATGATGGTTTTGATTTACCTCTCCTCGACATTTTGCTTTCTAAAGGGTTGCATACTGTCAAATCCATCCCTCCCAAGTACCGCTTGGGAGTCTCTCGGGTTTTGAAAGGGGCACTTGATAAGGTGATCTGCACACCTGATGACATTTCTTGTTGGGTTAGTTTGTTAGTCTTGCCTCTTTGTCTCCTTAAAACCATTTATCCGAGGAGAAATCTCGAGTGTAGGTCTGCTACTAAACGCCAACGCCAGGAAGAGTATATTACTAATGCTATTCGACCTTGGGGTATTCTTGGTGGTAGTTTGCAACTTGTGAAAGAGATTTTAGCCGAACCCTCCCCAACATGGTCTAATGTTGACGAGGAAAATTTGGGTTTGGGTGAGCGTAATGTCAAGCAGTGTAAGAGGAAGATTTGTGATGGCCACTATACTGCGGCCGTTAGAGTTCTCTCTTCTTCTGGTGTTGTTAATTATAATGATGCTACACTTGATGATCTAAAAGCTAAGCACCCCTTCAAACCTGCTCTTTCTTTGCCACTTTTACCTATTGATCATCATCAGCTCGTTGCATCTCCTGTTGTGGTTCTTGATATGATTAAGAGCTTCCCTGGTGGTACTTCTTGCGGCCGTGATGGTTTGCGTGCCCAACACCTTTTGGATTGTTTAAGTAGTGCCGCAGTGGCTATTTCTGATGAGTTAGTCGCTTCTATCACCCATGTGGTGAATCTTTTTCTTGATGGTAGATGCCCTAGGGCGTTGGGTGAGTATATTGCTAGCGCTCCTCTCACTCCGTTGGTCAAGCTGGGAGGTGGTATTCGTCCTATTACTGTGGGGACTGTTTGGAGGCGTTTAGTTTCCAAGGTTAGTGCTACCATGATTTGCCATTCTTTGGATGGTTATTTAAATGATCTACAGTTTGGTTTGGGGTATCTGGAGGAGGAGAGGCTATTCTTCATGCCGTGAATCGATTGATTGAAGATCGTGGAGATGATGTGGGTCTTTCGATGTTGTTGGTAGATTTCAAAAACGCCTTCAACTTGGTGGATCGTGAGGTTATGCTACATGAGGTTCGCCTTCATTGTCCTTCTATTTCACGTTGGGTGGATTTTTGTTACTCCAGCCCAGCTAGATTATATTATGGGGAACACACTTTATGGTCGCATCAAGGTGTGCAACAAGGTGATCCACTTGGACCTTTACTTTTTTCTTTACTGTTGCATCCTTTGGTATGCAAGATTAGAGACTCCTTTAGCCTTTCCCTTCAAGCTTGGTATTTGGATGATGGCACTATTATTGGAGATACTAATAATAATAATAATAATAATAATAATAATAATAATAATAATAATAATAATAATAATAATAATAATAGCAAATTTTATTTATTTGTTGTATGAAGAATAGTGCTTTAAGATTATTTTACTATAATCGAGAAGTTTACCTCGATCACCTTCGAGTGAAGATTTAAGTTGGTGACTCATCTATATCAGCTAGCTTTTTGAAGATCAAGATAGTGTGCACCTCATCCATTGGCATCTTTGGCACACTAACTTGTTACATGATGATCCCATCTTTGCATTTTGAATCTTGGAGTTTGGATGGACGGTGGATAGCAACAACTTGGTTATGAGCTAAGACTATTTGTTTGATTATTATTTTACACCAATTATATGCATCACATGTCTTATCCTACCCTTTAGTCATGAGTCATGCTTAGCTGAGGGAATGAGCAGTTATTGGTGTCTTGGCCATGGATTTGGTCATGTATCAATGGTCTTTGTCATCTTCGCCATAGTATGTTAGTAATGACAATTCACCCTAGCCTTTGCAACGTAACAACCTAATATTGACTTCAAAAATTGTCTTGGCCTTAGCTCTAGTGGTGGAGTTTTGTGTAACCACCAAGCCTATGACAGGATACATGTTATGACTGCGCGTAAGAGAGATCACTCCGAAATTGAACACTTAAAATAGGGAGAGTATGAGAGTGTTTTGTTCCCCATTTCGTGAGGTGTTCGGCTTTTATTATTCTATCACATGGAAGTTTATTATCTTCCAAATTACTTGCGGGATATCTTTTTAAGAAATATTATAACAATGTTTATTTGAGGGCAAGTAGAGTTTAAGTGGAATAATATTTGATAACATAAAATAGTCTTGATGTTCTAAGCATCAATGTCCCCCTTTATGATAACAAATTATGCAAACTTTCATTTGTTTATGCTCTTCTTCATATTTCGTTTCAGGACAAAGAAGAGCATTTTGACGGATTTGATACAAATATTGATCGATATAAGCTAAAGTGAAGATTAAATACGAAGACACAAGGTTACGACATAACTCGTCATTGAAGTTACGCCGTAAATATTTTATGACTTAGCCAAACTTTTGCATGAAGAAGATTACGCCGTAACTAGTCATAGGGTTACGGCGTAAATGTGTTAACGAGAGTTCTACGATCGTAACTCACCTTTTAGTTACGCCATAAGTTGACCAAGGAGTAATGTTACGACGTAACTTATAACGCATTTATGCCGTAAGTATAGATAAACTTTGATTTAAGATCAGCTTTAAAGAAGGGTTACGGCGTAACCATAGATAAGGTTATGTCGTAACAAATATGAACACTATAAATATTCGATGAAATATACGTTTGAAGACTTCTCCCCTTTCCCAAACCTTAATAGGGTTTGGGAAGAGCACCCACAGAAGATTAACGATGGTTTAGAAGACTGAAGAAATGATGTTTCATATAACTAGGAATCATTCCAGTTTATTACAAGTTTGAATCCTCTTATGCTTTTTTATTAATCGTTCAACGAATTCATTCTGTTAATTTAAGCTTTGGTTTAATATATTGTCTTGTTTCTCAATATAGACGTTTTCTTTGTTTGTTTGTAAACACTCTTGTTTCGGTAGCTTCAAAGCTTGGTAGTATCTAGGAACTAGGAGAATTGACCATAGGACCTTAGTAGAATAGGTTGCGTGTAATGGTAAGAATTGACCATAGGACTACCATTATCTTGTGTGCGAATGGACCAAAGGATAACCTATCAAAGGGAGAAGCTTAAGAAGTTAGAGGGAACCTATGTTTCAACATGTCGGGTTTCGCTTGAACAAGTCTAGTAAACATGATACTTCATGACTCTTCCGTAGGGTAAACCCACAAACTCTTGTAATCATTTGGTTATGGAATAGGACGCTACGGGAAATAGGCCAGACGAATTGACCCTAGGAGTCTAGTGATTTTCACCCACTATCTAGAATAAAAGAAGTAAGAATTAGTCATATCATTCTTTCTTATATCTTTACATTTTGATTCTATCAGATTAGAATTTATTATTTATCCAACAACTTTCATTTGATATTATATACTTGAATTAAATACCTTATTTCACCAGACAATAGGTCTTGGGACGACACTCGGATTTACCTAGGCTATACTTCACATGACCGGGTACATTGCTCGCCAGTATGTGTTAGTCTTAGTATTTGTTAGTTTATAAATGTAAAATAGGATGATGCACATCAAGTTTTTGGTGCCGCTGCCGACGAGGTTACATTGTAACTTGTGTTTGGGTAAAATTAAATTTCCACAGTATAAATTTAGTTAAGACATAACCATTATATTAGTTACGCCATAACTGAGACTCAGATTGAATTTACGGCGTAACTAGTAATATAGTTATGTTGTAACTATGTTACAGGTTGATTTTACGGTGTAACATTTGTGGTTTACGACGTAACTTTTTTCTGAAATACAACTGATATTGGTAATTTTGATTGTGTTTACAGGAAACAACAACAACAACCCTGCCCAATGGCTTAAGTTTTTGCAGTTTGACGCCGATTGGAGAAGGGAGTGTAAGAGTGAGCTCTCTAAACTCTTGTAATCATTTGGTTATGGAATAGGATGATACGGAAAATAGGTTAAACGAATTGACCCTAAGAGTCTAGTGATTTTCACCTACTATATGGAATAAAAGAAGCAAGAGTTATGTAAACCCTAAGTTTTAATTAGTCATATCATTCTTTCTTATATATTTACGTTTTGATTCTATTAGATTAGAATTTATTATTTATCCAACAACTTTCATTTGATCTTATCTACTTGAATTGAATACCTTATTTCACAGACTATTAGCTCTTAGGACGACACTCAGATTTACCTAGGCTATACTTCACATGACCGAGTACACTGCCCGACAATATGTGTTAGTCCTAGTATCTCTTAGTTTATAAATGTAAAACAGGATGAAAAATGTACATCACACGCCTTTGTGAGGCCTTTGACCGCCTTTTAGAACCATGCTACCTAATTATCTCTTATTGATTGGTCGAGTTGTCACATCTTTGTTTAATTAGAGTGTTGTATTCCTTAATATTAATTGAGGGTTGGTTACTCCATAACTGTATGAACTATGTTTTAATTGAGCGGCGCCTAAGAATGCCCTTTTAACTCTCAATTTCCACAATGCAAACATAATTCACGCACTAAATACAATGAACATCAAGTTAATAATAACTAAGCGTTTAGTCGGATGTTCAAGTTAGTAATATATTTGACCAAGCCAGTTTTCCTACTCCTAACCCAATTTCACAACTCACTAAATAAGAATCAACACACATTAATCAATAACTATGTTTAATGCAACCATAAGCAGATACTAATAAATCTAGCCTAGCATAGTAATGAAAAGAAAAACATATAAATGAATCCAACAATCACAAGTAAACATAATTGAATGATTGAATTAAACAACTTATCTTATCAATACATGATGAGTCTTGGGGCTAAAAGCTCTAAAAAGTTGATAAAATTCGGACTAGGGTTTATCTATAATGTCTCCCACACAGTTCGACACTTATCACGAAAACAATACAAAAATATATATAGGACTACAGTTGTGGCGGCGTAACTTATTAGTTGTGATGCCGTCAGCTCGCCATCATTAGGGTTTTGAGAATTGCATCGACTTAGTTGTGACGGCGTCACCTTATGGTTTGTGACTCTGTCGCTCTTCATGATTTTGATCATGACGCCATCAGCTCGAGGCCATCTCCATCACTTGAACCGTCACTTGCAAAGTCTAAAATTTTAACATCTTCGTAATCTTCAAGTGACGCCGTCACCTTTTATTTGTGACGCCGTCCCAATGCCTTTTTTTGACATTTTTCCCGATGTTGTCGTTTTCTTTGTTTTCCGACTAATCGAGTCCAAAACATTCCATATTCCATCATTTGCTTTTCAAGTACCTAAAAATCAAATAGAAACGATTTAGGGTAATAAATGATCGAGTATGTACAAATTTATAGGCAAAATGACCTCTTAAAATGTATAAAATTACACCTCATCACTTTACAACAATTACTTTTACTCCACTTCCAAATTAAAACTCGTGTATACTTACATCCTAAGACAATGCAACTTTAATGTAGAATGATACAAGGGCTAATTGTCTGAAAAAGCATCCAAGTTGTCACCTTTTGCTTTTGTAGGCATCCAACTTTTTTTTTTCTTCATAAAGTATTCAAATACTTTCTTAATCTTGCTATTATAGCCATATAACCGGGGGGGGGGGGGGGGGAGGGGATTTGACGTGGCACTTCTTAATGACTTTTTTCCCGTTATTTTTTGATACAATAGCAATATCAAAAAAGTTTGGGGCTAAAATCTAATTTTTTTGCCCCGTTTTCCATGAACCCGTTATTAAACCAAATATTACACACAATCCATTACCAACTCTCCTCTCCCAAATCGAAAGTTGATACCACTTCACTTAAAATCCTAATTTTCTAAATCCCAATTTCACATCCCCGATTTGCACAAACCTCATTTTTCATTTTAAACATAATTATAATCAAAACTCCTATTTCATTTAAATCCCCCGACTTCACATCCCATAGTTTGCAGCTTTAATAGATTCCAAGAAGAAGTTGTTTTCAACATACATATAGAAGAGAAGTTTAAATATTTTCCATTAAGGTATAAAAAAGGCTCGATTATGAACATTTATGCTTGTTCAAGTGACAATACTTGTTTTAGTCCAGGTTTAGATTGGGTTGTTTGCAAGCCAAAGCGAAAAATATGTGTGTGTGTGTTTTTTTTTTTTTTTTTTTTTTTTTTTTTTTTTTAATTTTAATTTTAATTCTTTTAGTATATATCCCTAGACAACCATTAAAAAATTGTTTAAAGTTGATTCATAGTGATGCCAATCTTGATATATTGTATGCCATGGATTAATTGATTTGCTTGTTTGTCATAAACCACAAAAGTTAGCATTGTATTATTTAAAAAACTTAGGTTTAGAGGAGCTTGTGGCTTGGTCTGAGGCAGATGCTAGCTTGTGTTGCTCAAATTCAACGCCTTTTAATTCTAGACATCATTATGTGGTTAACAATGTGGTTAATACTGTGGTTAAGAATGAAGTTAGAAACAAAGGTATATATAGGAAGGTTGTTCATAAAGGGAAGAAAAAGAAGGGTCTTGATAAAGGAAAAGGTATCATAATTGAATATGGTAGTGTTTTAGTCAAGAAAAGGAATGGAAAAGGGGGTGTGACTGATCGTGATGAAGTTACTTAGCATGAAGAATCGAAGGAGGAGATAAAAGAAAGTGTCTGGCTGATCAAAGATCCATTTAGAAGGGAGGAAGGGAAGAGCATAAGGGAAGGCAGTGGTGGAAGTAAGGATGGAACAAGAACAAAAAATGGTAAGAAAAGGGACAATTTGCCAAAATTCATAAGCGATGCCAAAATCACAAATTGCGTGTTAGGGCTTTTTTCCAAAAGGTAACATATACATCATTTTCATTTTGACTAATTAGGGGTATTTTACACTTTGACCATTTTTAAAGCTAGAGAATCAGGATTATACCTTTTACCATTTGGCTATTCTATCTTGTGTTGCGAGTCTTTTCAAGATAGCTACCCATAAAATGAGTGTGTGTCTTGGAATACAATGTGAATACCAAACCACCTTATACCAGTTTACGTTGTCTGCTTTCCTTCTGATTTCATCCCAGACTCTTGCCACATAAAATTTTGTTATCAGTCCATTACTAGTCTGCCACATGACTTTCTTTTCAATATTGATGAGAGGTACTTGGATTGAATTTATCACAGAAACATCATTACACCAATTTACAAGCCATTGCCAAACACCCTGATCAATCATATCAGTAACTTTGACTTAACTGTCTAAGTTAGCTTTCAAAACATCCTCTATAGGAATAATGCTACTCAAAGGGCCATACTCATTCCACTTGTCATGCCATATGCAAGTAAATCCCGCCATCACCCAGTTTGCATATAACATGTTTCCTTATTTTATCGCTTAATGCCAACATTTTTTGCAGGTACTTGTTGAATAGTGATTGGGTGGGAGTAGGAGCTTTTGGTATGCAATGATTCCATGTGGTTGTGTTAATGCTTGTTCAAGAGTAGGTGTATGTTTGTAATCTGTAGTATGATCTTTTGGGATTATGTATTTCCAGTACTTTGGATTGTTAATGCTTTTTAACCAATAGGTGTATGTTCATCAGTAGTGATTCCATATGTTTATGTAGGGCTGTAAACGAACAGGACGAACACAAACGAAACCATGTTCATGTTCGTTCATTTAATTTTAACCGGAAAAATAAACGGACACGGACTCTTAAACGGATGAATTTTCTTGTTCACGTTCGTTTATTAAGAAAATGAATTGTTCATGTTAGTTTATGTTCGTTCATTAAGACACTAAACGAACGCTAAACGAACTTAAACGATCGAACATAAATGAAAATAGACAAACAAACATAAACTTTATTGAATTCTTCGCAATATATTGTTTTATAAGTGTTGCTTTGTTTAAAGAAACCAATTTTTAAAATTATAAAATTAAAATATATGATATATGAACATATATAGATAAATAAACATAAACGAACGCCTAATCGGACGTTCACGAACATAAATGAACGAACGAGACTTTTGTTCATGTTCGTTCATTTAACTAAACGAACGTAAAATATTGTTCATGTTCGTTCATTTAATAAACAAACGAACATAAATGAACTTTTTACCGAACGGTTCATGAAATGTTAACTGAACGTTCAGTTCGTTTACAGCCCTATGTTTATGTAATATTTGCAGTGATTCCATTTGTATGTCATGCTATAATATTGGCAATGAGTTGTGTGTAAAATGGAATTGCATCTTCATGGAATTGCGTTTTTTTTTTTAATTTAAAGGTTTGAAAAAATGGGTTGTGTTATTGGTATACATCATTTTATTCAAAAAGGGAAGAAAATGAAGAGTCTGGATAAAATCATATTGTAGTCCAATGAAAAACGGGGCCAAAAACCGATTGTAGCCCCAAACTTTCTTAATATTGCTACTGTAGCAAAAAATAATGAGAAAATAGTCATTAAGAAGTGCCATGTCAAATCCCTCCTGTTATATGGCTACAATAACAAGATTAAGAAAATATTTAAATACTATAAGAAGAAAAAAATGTTGAAGGCCTACAAAAGCAAAAAGTGACAAATTAGATGCCTTTTCAGA
The DNA here is from genome assembly GCA_030686995.1 of Artemisia argyi. NCBI lineage: Eukaryota > Viridiplantae > Streptophyta > Magnoliopsida > Asterales > Asteraceae > Artemisia > Artemisia argyi. The sequence continues at coordinate 75,044,404 of CM060687.1, forward strand.
CAATTAACCCATGATACAAATGCAATGAGTATTCCGTTTTTGGTCTCACTTCCAACAATTCGTATCAATAATTTGTAATTGATCTCACAACCAAGTTGCAATATAGTCTCAAACACCTTGAACACAATCATGCTCATAAGGTACTTACGATAAGCATCAACTAAATCATCAAGATCTTTAGCAACTTCCATTTCATTATCAAAGTTGCAGCATGTCATCTCCAAAACTTCTAAACATTATGTAAGATAGCAAATTTATAACAAAATGAGTCATCTTATCCCAGAGAACTTTACATCTTCTAGAAATCATACAACTTGAACCAATTGTTGATTGCCACCCGACTTACATAAATTATCACCACCCATCTCATATCGGTCACCTTGATTCCAAAACGTCAATAAAACATTGAGAACAAACCATGTTAGCATATTCTAAATTCGTAAGATACTAGCTAAATAAACTTCTAAATGTGGGGTTTATACCCTCACCATCAAATTTCCAGGATGTCCTTTATCCTGAACAGAGAGTAACATCTTGTGAAACTTCACAACATGCTTCTCTAACCTTACTCACTTTATACATCAGTGGATAATAAACCAACTCTACTTTCTTACAAACCTTCTAGTTTACGTGTAGACCATCTCATTCATGTAATGAACACTTGTCTCGTATCCTGTACTTTTAAGAGACAATTGTATGTTCCTGGGTGTCCCAATTAAAACACATCCACCTAAATCAATAGTTACAAGTGAATTTCGTATTTCAGTTTCCTTTTATTTAAAAGTTTTTGTTTCAAGTAGGATCTCTTGACAAATAACTCGGATTATATATGGATCCATTGTTAGCTCCGTACATACCCAAGAACATCAAGGATCTAAAAACACATGGTATTATAACAATTAAGCGCATTTAACGATGATCAATCATACATTTGATCTACGTTAATTGCAATAACATGAGCAAATTGTATGGGTTGTTCTTCTTGTGGCAATGGTTGTAATGTATGGATATTGTAGCCTACGCTTACACACCATCCATATGAATTTCTCTAAAACAGTTCTCATACGAATTTTTTTTTTATGTCAGAATATATTCTTGTGGCATGGTTGTAATGTATGGAGTATATTTTTTTTGTAAACTAAACATAGTAATTTCTTTAGAAATATTTTCCAAACTAAACGTACCTTAAAACTTCTAATTCTCTTTTGGGCATTTGAGATGTTTTAGTCGACTAGTATGTTGCTAACAAATATTTAAAAACCTAAAGTTATTAGTGTAGTCATTATCATTAAATACGTATCTTATCTTGGTTAATAATCCAAATTAGTAAAATTTCTGTGTAACGTACACTTTTTTGCAAAAATACACTAGAACTTTCCTCCAAAAACAAACGTACAACACAAAGTTAAAAAAAACTCCCCCATCCGGTCAAAAAAATTTCATTATCCCGCCCACACACTTTCATTTCAAATTTCAAATTTCAAACCGCCCTCCCACTTTTTTATTAAACCCAACATTTCACACATCTTTCCATCATCACACACACACACACCCCTTCATTGTGTGTTTCTCAAACCACCCTAACAAACCACCGTAACAACCCTAACTAACCACCATGGCGACCGAAAATCGCCCCCCACAATCAACCAACATCCCCCCAAAAACCACCACCACCAACAAAAAAACAATAGAACAAATGTACCAAAAGAAAACCCAGCTCGAACACATCCTCCTCCGTCCCGACACCTACATCGGCTCCGTCGAAAGACACGAACAAACCCTCTGGATCTGGCAAGACGACCAAATGGTCAAGAAACCAATCACCTTCGTTCCAGGTCTTTACAAGATCTTCGACGAGATACTCGTAAACGCAGCCGATAACAAGCAGCGAGACCCCAAGATGGACTGTGTGAAAGTGAATATAGACGTTGCGAATAATCTGATTAGTGTTTGGAATAATGGTGATGGTATACCTGTTGAGATGCATCAGGATGAAGGGGTTTATGTGCCGGAACTGATATTTGGGCATTTGTTGACGAGTAGTAATTACGATGATTCGATTAAGAAGACGACGGGTGGGAGGAATGGGTATGGGGCGAAACTGGCAAATATTTTTTCGACTGAGTTTACGATTGAGACGGCTGATGGGAAGCGTAATAAGCGATATAAGCAGGTATGGGGTTTGAATAATAATTTTAGGGTTTGTGGATAGTTTTTGAAATTAGGGTTTATGTTGTGATTTGATTGTTTATTTGGGTTTATGATTTGTTATATTAGTGATTTTAGGGTTGCAATGATTTTGATTTCAGGGTTTGTGGATAATATTTGAAATTAGGGTTTATATTGTATTTGTTATGATTTTGATATTAGGGTTTGTGTTTGTTTGGGGATTTTACGATTTGTGATTCGATACTGATTTTTGTAATTTTTGGGCTTGTTTTATGATTTGAAGGATGTTATGGTTTGTGATAATTGGCAAATTTTTATGATATATGATTATGCGAGTAAGGGGTGTTTAGATTAGATCAATTTATGGGCGTATTGGCTTAACAAGATTTGAAAAACCGGATTAGCCCACTTTTTTTTTAATTGAATGGCATGTTTAAGTTGATAAGCTTATTCTAGAAAGAAATGTGAGCTTATTAGCTTTTTTAAATATGAGTAAACTGATAAGCCGCAAGATAGTATAAGTTGGAATGTGAGCTTATCAGCGTTTTGAAATATGAGTAAACTGATAAGCAGTAAAATAGTCTAAATCTGAGACACTTCGATAAATGGTTTATGATTGAATACTAATTTGTGAAATATGATAATGTTTTAAAGTTTTTCGTAAGTGTTATTCTTACTTTTAATATACTGTGGGTGTGTGTTTGGAGGTTTGAAAGTTCAATATTACGGTTTGTGGATAATTATGAAGTGTTTTGATATCGGATTTTGTGATTAGAGGGTGTTTGGATTAGACTAGTGGATGGGCTTACTGGCTTAACAAGATTTGGAGAAGTTGATAATCCCACATGTTTTCTGGGTATGGACATATTAGTTTGAGTTAATGGACTTGAATAAGCCATACACTCGCACACTGATATGCTCATGATCACCTAACATGTGGCCTTTTCAGTCATCAAAAAGCTGATAAGCCATAAAGGAAGCTAATGCAAACACACTCTTACAGTTTTGATTTTGGATTTGAGTAAATAAGCAATTTGAAAATCTGGTTTGGTACAAAACGTTTATTGATTTTTTTGATTATGGGGTGTTTTCATTAGAATATTTAATGGTCTTGTTAGCTTAACAGGATTTTGGTTAATTCGATAATCTCATGTTTTATGAACGGATGAGCAAATTAGCTTGAGTTAATGGACACAAAGAAGCCATAAAGAACTTTTTTGATTTGCTCATCTGTGAATAAGTTGTGTCTGTAGAGATTTTTTTGATTATGCGTAAGCTGATAAGCCATAAAGGAAGCTAATGCAAACACAGTGTGATTAGGTACTTGATCATGAGTAAATAAGAAATATTAAAATCAGGTCCAATGCATTGTGGTTAAAAATTTGGTATAAATGTGTGATTAGGTAGTTGATCATGGATTCAAGCGCTACTTATTTGACATGATACTTTATAACAGATTTATAGTTGTTACAGTTATTAAATCATATATTATTGAGAATTATTTGTAACATCTGATTATTTTTTAGGTGTTCACAAACAACATGGGGAAGAAATCCGAACCAACTATCACAAAGTGCAAGAGTAGTGAAAACTGGACAATGGTTTCATTTAAGCCTGATTTAGCAAAATTTCACATGGAATGTCTTGAAGATGATACCGTTGCTTTGATGAAGAGACGTGTGGTCGACTTAGCAGGATGTCTGGGAAAGGGTGTGAAGGTTGAACTAGATGGAACACGTGTTCCACCTAAAACGTTTGAAGACTATATTAAGCTTTATCTTGGAACGTCTTCTGATACTATGAGGTTCTTTTTAATATTCATGTTGAATACCTTGTATTGTTGTTTAGTTAAATTGCTAATTCGATGCTAAGCATATGTTGTTTTTATAGGATTTATGAGAAAGTTAACGATAGATGGGAGGTTTGTATTAGTATGGCTGACGGTCATCATTTTGAGCAGGTATACAATTTGTATCGAGTTTATGGACAGTTAGAGCTTATAAGTAAATATTGGCTAATATATGCTTATGAATTAATCAGGTGAGTTTTGTCAATAATATCGCGACAATGAAGGGAGGGTCACACGTCGATTATATAACTGGTCAGATTACAAGTAACCTTGCGGCGTTCGTAAAAAAAAAGGATAAACATGCTCTTCTCAAACCAAATAACATAAAGAACTACCTTTGGGTATTTGTCAATGCTCTTATTGACAACCCTGCTTTTGATTCGCAAACCAAAGAGAATCTGACGACTAATAAGGGCAGTTTTGGATCAACGTGTGAACTCACACCAGAGTTTTTGAAGAAAGGTATGCAGAACCATTCATTTTTTGTATTTCTGAAATTAATGGGTTTGAGAACTTATGTTATTGTCTTGTTCCTGTTTTTTGCAGTTCAAAAATCCGAGTTGGTGACCAGATTATTGTCATATGCAAGTTTTAAGAATGAGGAAAAGCTTAAGAAAACTGATGGTAAAAAGAAAGGGAAACTCAATATTCCGAAACTTGAAGATGCTAATTTGGCTGCTACAGCTAATTCTGGAGACTGCACTTTGATTTTGACAGAAGGAGATTCTGCCAAAGCTCTTGCAGTAAGTTGTCTTGCTTGTTCTTTGATAATCACATAGTTGGATATGTGTATTCATATAAACAATCTTTTAATACAATGTTTAATACTGTTTGCAGATGTCTGGATTATCTGTTGTGGGCCAAGATTACTATGGTGTGTTTCCTTTGAAAGGTAAGTTGCTCAATGTGAGGGAAGCAAGTCCTAAACAATTGCAGGAAAACGCTGAAATTCAAAACATTAAGAAGATTCTTGGCCTCCAGCATGGTAAAGTTTATGAAAATGTTAAGGATTTGAGATATGGACACTTGATGATTATGGCTGATCAGGTGTGTACCAATAACTGTTACTGTGTGTCGACAATATTAAGTATCTGCCATTTTGTTATGCTTATAGAGCATTACATGTGTTTTGTAGGATCATGATGGTTCGCACATCAAAGGGCTATTGATCAACTTCCTTCACTCGTTCTGGCCATCTTTACTAAAAGTCCCAAACTTTATGCTCGAGTTCATAACACCAATTGTTAAGGCCAGTAACAAGAAGACTAAGAAAGTGTTGTCGTTCTATACAATGCCCGAGTATGAGTCGTGGAAGGAAAGTTTGGGCAACAAAGCAACAGAATACAAAATAAAGTACTATAAGGTTTGTTTATGAAAATTTTGAACACCAACCACATACCCTTTGTGTTTTTGTAATTTTTTAATATTTTTCATTATCTCTAGGGGCTGGGAACTAGTGAAAGTAAAGAAGGAGCGGAGTATTTTGCTGATCTTGATCATCACATGAAGGACTTTGTTTGGGCTGATGACGAAGATGGTGATGCAATCGAGCTCGCCTTTAGCAAGAAGAAGATTGAGGCGAGAAAGAACTGGCTTCGAGCACTTCAGGTTTGTTTGGTCATTATCAGCTTTTGTCAACTTAGTTATAAACAGTTATGGCATCAAATATGTTGATAGAATATCATTGTGTTTAGGTCAAAAGATATCATTTAGTATGGTTGAAATGGGATGGACCAGAAAGCTCTTTTCCCTCCTTATTTAAAAAATGTAACAAATATGCAGTGCCTTAAATACTTGCAGGTTGTGGTTAAACCATGATTTTTTTAGCATTTGTTGAAACACACACAGCCAACTTTTTTTTTAATTTACCTCGAAACACCCGTTAAGTCAACTTTCAAAATCTTACTGAATAAATAGCTGATGCATTTAGTTACGATTACAAAAAAAATTACTTCTTATAGTAAAAATATGCGCTGGGCAACTTTTGGTGTCCTGTTTGATGTTAAAAATGTCCCAATTTGACCCCATTTACAAGTGAATGGGTTGAAATTGCCATCTCTACAACAGAGTAAGCAGGGAGACATGACATGAATTTCATTACAATAATTGTTTCTTGATGCAGGCTGGTACTTATTTTGACTCAAAGGAGAAGCATATCCCATACCGCGACTTCATCAACAAAGAGCTTATTCTGTTTTCAATGGCTGATCTCCAAAGATCAATCCCGTCAATGGTGGATGGGTTGAAACCTGGCCAAAGAAAGATCCTATACTGTGCTTTCAAGAAGCCCATTATTCAGGAAATTAAAGTTGCTCAATTCAGTGGTTATGTGTCTGAGCACTCTGCTTATCATCATGGTGAGGCGAGTCTAGTCGGTACCATCATTGGCATGGCCCAAAATTTTGTTGGAAGTAACAATATTAACCTTCTTAAGCCGAATGGGCAATTTGGTACACGTCAGATGGTGAGACATACAATTTAAACATTTATTGTTTTGTATACATTGCATATTCTAAAGTCGAATATTCTTTTGCAGGGTGGTAAAGATCATGCAAGTGGCAGATATATTTTCACTCAGCTCTCTCCTATCACACGATATCTTTTTCACAAGGCTGATGAACTTCTTCTCAACTACTTGAATGACGATGGTCAATCCATTGAGCCTGCATGGTAGTTTATAATCTATGCGTATTTTTATAAGTATCTGATATTATTTGAATTGGTTATAACGATTTTTTTTTTTTTTTTTTTTTTGCTGGGACAAAGGTTTATGCCAATCATCCCAATGGTTCTGGTAAACGGAAGTGAGGGAATCGGGACTGGATGGAGTTCGTTTATTCCAAATTATAATCCACGAGACATTATTGCTAACCTAAAACGCCTACTGAATGGTGAAGCAATGGTGCCTATGGATCCATGGTATAAATGGTTCAAAGGAATCATTCAGAAAACAGCATCAAAGGATACTGGATACACCACAATAGGAATTATGGAGGAAAAAGAGGATGAGAATGCTCTTAGCGTCACTGAACTCCCAATAAGGAGGTGGACTCAGGAATACAAGGAATTTTTGGAGGCTGCTTCACTGGAGGGGAAGGACAAAACACCTTTCATTAAGGTAAATTAACAAGTTTTAAATAGATAACGCACATATTGTATTTTTATTATCTTCATAGCTTTTATATGGCAACCCCATGTTCTTTTTGCAGGATTACACGGCTCACAATGATGATACTACTGTGCATTTTGAAATCATCATGACTCCAGAACAAATGAACACAGCAAGACAAGAGGGGTTGCTGAAGAAATTTAAACTAACATCTACATTAAGCACAGCTAACATGCATCTGTTTGATGCAAATGGTGTAATAAAGAAGTATGACACCCCTGAACAAAGTAAGTATGATATCCATGAACAAGAAGATTGATTTATACTCTTAATTGGTTCACTGACTGTTCATATTCTTTCTGTGTACAGTTCTTGAGGATTTCTTTCACCTTCGTCTTGACTTTTATGAAAAGAGGAGGGTAAGCTGGATACTTATGTATAGTACATGGCTTCATTTCAAGTCCTTGTTTCAGATTGTGTACTAATCCAAATGTGGTCATGGTTAACAGACAGCTCTGCTTCGCGAGCTCGGGAAAGCTTCATTGATACTGGAAAACAAAGTGAGGTTTATCCGTGAAGTTGTTGAGGGAACGATTGTTGTGAACAACAAAAAGAAAGATAACCTGTGTGCCGAGTTAAAGGACAAAGGTTTCACACCTTTCCCAAAAGAAACAGATCTGACAGCATCAATTGCAGGGGCTGTTGATCATGTAGGAAGGGAAGAAAATGAAGAGGAGGAAGAGGTGGCAGCGGGACAAGAAAAACTGCAAGGAAATGCCAGTAAAACGGTTCCTGGAACAGAATATGATTACTTGCTGTCTATGGCCATTGCATCATTGACATATGAGAAGATGCAGAAGTTACGGGAAGAAAGGGATGCAAAGAAGAAAGAGTTTGATGAGCTCACCAACACTCTTTCCAAGACTTTATGGCTAAGAGATCTTGATGCCCTTGATCACCAACTTGATGTATGCATTGTGCTCTTTTTTTAACATTGTTTTTTCTTTATGAGCTTTTTAAAGTTATATATATTTTCTGTTGTGTCATTAGGAACAAGATAAAAGAGATGCTAAAGATGAAGAGGAAAGAAGGAAACAACAAGAGAAGGCAAGGGCTAAGGGTCCTGGTGGTGGCAGAAAGGCTAGAAAACCTGCCAGAAAGCCGGCTGCCAAGAAAGTCACTGTCACACCAATTGATGCTGATGAACCTATGGAAACATCAGGCTCATCTCCCATGGAAACAGGTATACTGAAAATTAAGCATGCCTGTTAATTTTAATATGTTTTGTTGCAAGACATACAGGTTAGGGTAACTGGTAAAAGTGCAATACACAGTTCTCACAAAAAGTTGTCAGTTCTTAGTACTTGCCAAAACATTCAGGTTGACTTGGTCTATTTTTGACCTGTTTGATCTGTTCTACCTCTCTAAGCTTTTAGCAAAATCTTATTATATAACTTGTTTGAGCAAACACTTAACCTAAATGGGTTGAATTGTCACTTTAGTTTTAACATGAATAACAATTAGTGTTTTGATGTTTATCAGGTAATGTTCCTGTGGTGCCAAAACCAAGAGGTCGAGCAGCAGCAGGTCAAAAGAAAGCTCCTGCTAAGAACAAAGTAAGAAATGAAGCCCTATCTTTGCTAATTTTATACAATGTAATAAGTGACAATTGATTATGTGAACTAATAAAAATATCGCTTGCAGGGAAAAGCCACTTTGATAGATGAAGAAGATGAACTTCCTTTAGCAGAACGCATGGCCAAAAGGAACTTCCAATCTTCACAGGATGACGATGACCTTGTTGAACTCTTAGCTCGCCATAACATTGAATCATCCCCTGATATAGCAGAAGGTAAAACTATTTTAAAATGATTTATGCATAATAACCGTTCAGTCTTGGCATGTCAAGGTTGTGACTAAGATAAGTTTTCTAAACAACAGAAGCTCCAAAAAAGAAAGCACCAGCAAAACGAGCTGCAGCCAAGAAGAAAGCCACAATCACTGAAATTTCGGATGATGATGAAGAAGTTATTGAGATGAGTGATGATTCGGACTTTGAAGTTGTGGTAGCACCACCTGAGGAGAAAAAGAAGGGTGGTAGGAAACCAACAGCAGCAGCATCAGCAGGAGCAGCAAAGAAAAGAGGTGCAGCTGCTGGTGCTGCGTCTAAGAAAACAGTTGCCGGGCAGAAGCTGATTACTGAAGTGCTGAAGCCAGTGACAGCAGAAGCATCACCAGAGAAGAAGGTGAGAAAGATGAGGCCGTCACCATTCAACAAGAAGAGTGGTTCTGTATTGGGAAGAATGAATAACAAAGATGATGCCATTGAGGAAGATGAGGCAATGGGTGTTGGGGAATCGAGTGGTGAAGTTGCAGCAGCAAAAGCCAGACCACAAAGGGCGAACAAGAAGAAGATGACTTATGTGGTGAGTGATTCTGATGAAGAAGAATCTGAAGATGACAATGATGCAACTGAGGATTCTGATTTTGATGATGACGAGTGAGCAGGTGATTGAAATCTGTGTTTGGTTCTTCTAACTATGAATTTCAAATGTGGTGGGAAATATGCTTGTTTTCCTGAACCTTTATTTAGGATGTGTTGTAATGTTGACTTGCCATTGACTTCATGAATTTTAACTCTTTAGTAGGTATTTTCTAGATCCATTGCTTTTGGACTACAATTCTTTCTTCCATTTTATTGTCTTTGTTATTGTTTTTTCATCAGTTACTGTCATCAACAAAATTTCATAAATAAACGCTACCTAAACCTTAAAAATTTCCTTGTGTTATTTTCAAAAGTTATGTTTTAATGAAAAAGACTATCAACAAAAATACAAAAACAGAAAATCAAGCTATTCAAGAATGAAAATGATTGGTATAAAATTAGGCACATGAGTTAGTCTTCCAAATCATTTTCCTTCTAGAATACACAAGCTTTTTTACAAATTTGGGCCATGTCAGCAGAATGCTGATTTTAGTCAACAGGTTTTGGCAGCGGCTGGTGAGACTGGTTTCAGATTATCTAACTGGAAGCACGCTTAACCGGAACGGCGTACTGGACTAGCGTTGGCTTTAACCTGTTTAGAAATGATAAATAGTAGTAATGATAACAACTTTGTATTGGTGGTGCATTTAACCTGTTTAGAAATTGATATGGATTCAAAGAAGTGATAATAGGTACATTAAGGTTTTAGTAAACTAGCGTAGGCTTTGGGTAGGAAATGAAGTTCCGCTCGGGTCTATTTACTAGTTGTGGTAATTAGGGCTTATGTGAATGAGCTTACATGATTCAAAATTGGATATTTTATCTATTCGTAGCATTTTCTGCATAAACTTTATATGTGATACATTTGATATGAACTATAATGATAGGTATAGTTAAGGTTTTAATAGATGAGTAGCATTGGCTTTAAGGTATTAGCTTGAAATCTAGTTTGCTGTTGACTTGTTTTAGAATTGTAAGCAGAGCGGTTTTTAGAATTGCTCTTTTTGATCTAAAGTTATTTCAGTAACTTTTTTCCTTTCTTAATCTCAAAAAGGTTGAAATGCTTCTAAATAGGTTGAATGCTACATCGAAGCTTTAGGATGATGCCCCTGTTGTTCTTTGTGGAGATTTTAACTCTACCTCAATGGTGTCGTCACTTCTTTTCTCTTTACAATCTTTCCATTGAACATATCAACAATTTTTAGATTAAGTATTTCTTTGACCTCATATATGACTATGTTAATCGTCACATTAAGTCTTTTCTTCTTTTGCATCAGAGTTAAGTGTACAACTTCATATTAGAGCAAAAGGTTAATTAGCATTCTGGTTTTTATTCAATATTATTACTAGAAGTTGCTTCCATGTTATTATAGCGCGCTGCTAAATTACCTCTAATTGTTGTTGCATTAACATGCACCTTGTATTTGGTGGAAGTTGTACCTAGTTTTGGATTTGGACATGTTATACCTACCAAGAAGTCTGTTCTTCTTTAGTTGCCGAGACCTCCTCATTATGCTACATGTCTCCTACCATTTAACTACCATTGTAGGGATGGCATAAAGATCTACATAGTACATGCACTTCAAACCTTTGTTTCCTAAATATGGATATATATAGATAATCACGGTCAATGTGGAGTTCTTGAAATAAATAACTTATATTAGTTACAAATTTATAAAGATTACAAATCAAATACCCGAAAGTTACATCATTATTATTGGTGTTGATCCCTTTGAAACATAGTACACCAAAAAATTATTTATGCTTTAAGCTTATTGAACTTGTGGTGCTAGTTTTTGACGTTTGACGTACTTAGCTAGCAGCGCACTCGCATGGTTTTGAACCATATCCCATAGCATACTAATATGCTTGTCATCTGTAAGAGTTGCACCTATGGCAACTCGAATCACATAAACCCCTTCGAGCACCGTGTGTGTCATGAAAACACGGCCTGTCCCATTCAACGATTCCAACAACTGCTTGTTCAACCGATTTACCTCTTCATCGCTACATTCATTAGCCACATTTGCTAATGCCAATGGTGAAATCCTAAAACACACCATAGCAAAGTTTCTAGGAACCACAACTTCAAAATTGTTGTTAGCACACAAAAGTGCTTCAAAATCCTTAGCCATTTTCACATGCTTCCTTATATATTCTCTCAGTCCCGACACCCCATAGCTTCTTATTACCATCCATAACTTCATAGCCCGAAACCTTCGACTTAGAGCAATCTGCCAGTCTTTGTAGTCCACCACTTGCTTTGATTCGCTTGGTTTATTCTTTAATAGTTCAGGATCCGTAGAGAGAGCCTTTTTAAGGTCGTTTCTATCTTTAACCCAAAGACAACAACAATCTAAAGATGTCAAGAACCATTTGTGTGGGTTGAAACTAAATGAATTTGTACCTTCTACACCATCAAGAAAGTGACGAAACTCGGGGCATATACACGCACTTCCCGCGTAAGCAGCATCAACATGAACCCACATGTTGAACCGCTTTGCAACCTCACATAAAGCTCCCAACGGATCCACTGCTGTCGTTGGTGTTGTCCCTACTGTGAGACACAAGTATAATGGGATCAGACCAGCTTTCACATCTGATTCAATAGCCCTCAATAATGCACGTGGTGATAATGCAAAATTCATGGACTTGGTCGTGGGAACAGCGCGAACATTGTTCGGGCTGATCCCAACAACTAGGCATGCTTTTCGTAGAGAAAAATGTGTTTGATCGGAACAATAAACAACAAGCTTTCCTAAATTCATGTCTCCTTTAGTCCCAAATTGACTTAATGTTTTCTCTCTAGCAGCAATCAATGTGCATACAAAGCTTTCGCATGTACTTCCATGTATCACACCCCCACCATCACTAGAAAACGAGAAAGACTTGGGAAGTTGAAGAAGCTTTAAAAGCCACTCCATGACAACCATCTCGAGCTCGGTGGCAGCTGGAGAAGCTAACCAATTAAACCCGACCGTGTTAAACCCTGTAAGAAGCATTTCACCAAGAAAGTTTCCAGTACTTCCATTGGATTGAAAGTAACCAAAAAAGCCAGGACTTTGCCAGTGTGTTATGCCTGGAATTATATGTTTTTGCACGTCTTGTAGTATGTTTTCGATAGGTTCAGGTTGCATTGGTGCAGATTTAGGCATGGTTTCTGTGAGATAACCTGGTTTAACTTGACTACAAACAGGATATTTTTCGATATTTGAGTAGTAATCGGCTAAGAAATCGACCACTAAATGAGCTTGTCTCCTAAACTCCTCCGGGTCTAAAGGGTTAATGATACTAGTTGTTTCTTCAACAATGTGGCTACCCATTCTGCAAGATGTTTTGATTAAACTTGTGCTTATGTTCTATTGAGTAACAGTCTTTTATATAGAGGATTAGAAAGTATGTATTAACTTGAAAATGATAAAGGATCCCTTATTCAAATTATATTAAGTAAAGATGTACCAGGTCAATGTACCGTGCTAAGCTAGAACAAAAGGACTTTGACCAACCAGTACGCGAGCATGACCATCATCAAAAAGTTTGTGTGTTTGAGTCTTATCCGAAATATGTGTAAACCATAGGTACACGACATGCATGTTCAGTTAGCCACTTATATGTAAAAAAGAATATGTCTTCTTATTTTATTTTCTCGTTTTAATTTAAATCCTACATTTTAGTTTATATATATATATTTCTTTTATACGGTAAAAAAATTTGTGCACCTGCGGACGTAGAGTCTTGGGTGCGCCCCATGAATGTGGATTTAATAAGAGCTTTTTATAGAGTAACGATTTAGTAAGCATGAAGCTATTAACGTGAAAATGCAAAGTATGCCTTCAGAAAGAAAACACTGACTAAACCTCTTTACTTCATAAATCATAGAGCATGTTCTTACAAACCTTCTCTGTGGATTTATGGTTAAGACAATATGCTTAGTAAAGTCAAGATTATGAAATCGCCTTTGTTTTAAATACTACTCCCTCCGTCCCAAAATTATAGTCCCCTTTTGACTTTTTCGGTCTTTATTTTTCAACTTTGACCTTAAATATTTTTGTTTATATTACATAATACTTGATGCAAAATATATAAATGGATTGAGTTTTAAATGTATTTTTCATTGGTATAATTTTCATCAACTATTGTATAACACAAACAAAAATATTTAGAGTCAAAGTTGAGAAAGAAAGACCAAAAAAGTCAAAAGGGGACTATAATTTTGGGACGGAGGTAGTAATAATATTTGCCAAAAGGCACCCGGGGTCAGGGTGTTTCCGCCGATCTACGCCTTTTTGTGGAATATTTGCCATTTACGAAAATGCCTGCAAAACTAGTTTTGGTAGACCATTTTGCTAAGTGATGAGGCCATTATTCATGATGTTTAATACTCCGTACAAGTAATTTCGGTAATGAGAAACATGATTGCGAGCTGCGCATCTTCTGGTGGTGGTAGATAGTTGATGGTCGTGGTGATTTAAACGAAAACTTGGATTATTTGGAGCTAATGAGAAACACTTGGAGAAGACGTTAAACTTCTGTGTCACTCGTGAATTTTACATGGGTGCAAAAAGTTTAAACCTATATATATTAATTGGATCCAAAATCTAGTTATGGCTTGTACTAAACTACTGCATATACTATCACATTCATTAGAGGTTTCGTTTCTTTTCGTGGATGGCATTTTGATTCACAAATCATCATAAAGTTTTGCTATATCCTCATACAATATATTCCTACATATCTTCCTACACTCACACTAACATTTTATCTTTTTTCTCCACTTATTATCTATCCGCATTTAAACCGTCAATTCTAACACATGTCAAGATCTTGTGAGTAAGAATATTTGTAGGAGGATTTCTCATCATCTTATGCATTGTTGTTTGTATTTAGGAAAAAAGAAAAAAAAAAGTAATATATTCCTATTAGCAAATCGAAACTTTAAAAAATCGACCGAAGTTTTTATAAAGCACCTTGGAATTGGTCATGTCATAAAAATCTAACGAGAAATCAATTATTTTTCTAAAAATAAAAAATATGTATTGTTGCTCAACATATGTTTATCTGGCTATTTGCGTACTTTAATGACCTTTGTGGCTGCTGCATCATATTCCTTTGACCTTGAGTGGACTAATGAAATATTCGTGTCATAGGTACGAATAAAAAAGAAGATACCCCCGAGTAATGAACAAAAAAAATAAAAATAAAATAAAAATGAGTGATGCTATAGAAACATTTTCTAAAGATATGCGGTATTTTTTTATTGGATTATTTACAGTTTGTTCAACATGACCAGTGATAAACAAATAAACAAATAATGAAATATTTCTTGTGTTATTCCTTCTCACAATACACAAAACATGACCTCTCATATTAAAATTAACTTGAGAGGATTTTTATTTATTTTTTTGAAAAAAAAGACCCGCTTTTTGATAATCTGAAAACAAGAATAAACAAATTTAGGAGCCTAAATCATTTCTCAGAAAATAGATTAGTAGTAAGTCAGAAAAAATGCTACAATTTGAATTTGTCAGAAAAACAACCCGTTAGACCATTTTAGAATGAACTTAATGTATAAACTACAGTAGAAAACTAACACAACTACACAAGAATCGTGTATCCCACTTCTGTCAAAAACAATAATTAATGTTTTCAAGTCGATTGTGGTATGATATTCATTTTAGGATAAAGTACTAATTATTCTTTTTCATAATATAACAAATCCAAAAATGTGTAATACCCTCGTTTAAGAAGTCCACAAACATTATGACAGTGACAAATTCTCAAAAACAATTCCAAGTATAGAAGATGTCAAGTCCTTTATATTGAAAGTCCACAAACCCAAGTGTAAAAAATTTGTAACAACCTTCGTTCAAAAGTCCACAAACAGTTTAATAATTACAAGTTCGTATAGCTATTCAAAGTGTATATATATAACGTGCAATGCCTCTTCTGAAAGTCGTACGGTCCTTTTGAAAGTCTATCTCGGTTTATAGAACATATTCAAGTGTATAAAACGTATAATACCTTCCTTTGAAAGTCGTCGATCGATTTATCCCAAAACATACCTCATCAGGAATCGTCATCCATCATTTGACCATATAGCAGGCCCTTGTCGATGACAATGTGAGGGAGGTCGACTAACATCAACATTGAGAAAGTGCACAAAGTAAATTACGATCCAATTGTATAACAAAAAGAGTTCATATTAAGTATTAACAAACAAAGATATATAACAACCGGTAATATGATTTAAAACATATCTATTTTGCTACTGGTTCTTACGTGTACATTTTTGTATTTAACTTACTAGTAGCATGCACACGCAATTCAACGGTTTAAAAGAGCGAGAAAACCATGGTGATCAGTGGCGGTTAGCGGTAATAGCAACAACGTGTCAATTGATAGTTGTAGTTGATGTCGAGAAGACAAAAATAACGCCACTCAGCTACTTAGTGATAAAAAGTAGTCGATATTTTAAAATCGTAATTACCAACATAAGAACTATTTGTTTTACATTCATTCATGATCTTGGTTTTATTCCGTCAAATCAATGGAGGAAATTTTTACAAAATCTTTATGTTTTACAATATAGCCACCTTCTTCTATTATGCATACTAAATTATCTATTGTATAGCTAATAACGGTATTAGGTTTGCTAGAACTTTATACCAGTTCGCTATTTTGCGGCATTTGTGGATTTGACTAAAAAGTGTAACCCAAAATGGAAAATGTTATTAGAGGAAGCAAAGAGTATGGAAAATTGGGTGTATATAAAGGATAATCATACAGGGAAACTTTACTAGTGATTGCTCTTTAACCTCATTTGTATATTTTCGGTTATTGTTAGTCTGGCCAAACGGTGCAAAATAATTGTGACATGATGTGTTAATGCAAGGGGTCATGGATGCAGGAACAAATAAATAAATTTAATGCATGGAGTCATGGATTCAGGAACAAATAATTGTGACATGATGAGTTAACTTCCTCTTTAACCTCATTTGCATTATGGAAGATTTGGATGTTGAGGACGTAGAAGATTTTGATCCATTTTTTGTAATCAACATTATTCTCCGGCTCAAGGTTCTGGTGGTCCATTCGTACCCATTCAAGACTACTCTCTTGTCGAAGAGGTGACGCTATCACAAAGAAGGTGTCAAAAAGACGTAAAAAATCCATAACGACTACAAAAGAAAACGCTAGATTTCCATGGACCCCAACGGAAGAGTTAGCATTGTGCAAAGCTTGGATAAATATGTCCGGAAATAGCATCAAATGGAATGCTCAAAAGTTTGTTGTGTTTTGGACGACTGTACTAGGTTACTTTGAGAGAGAAATGGGGGAATCGAGAAGATGATACGATTCCCTCAATTATAAATAGAAAATTCGGATTCGTCCTAAATTCGGTCAATTTTGTGCTATTCACAATCATGTAAAACAGAGGAACCAGAGTTGCACAAATGACCAACTACTGTTCGAGCAAGCGATAGATGAATATCATGCGATGTACAGTCAAAGCTTCATACTGATTGAGTCGTGGAAACTTTGAAGTGAACATAAAAATTGGACAGATGGAAATGCCAAAATTTTACAAAACCAAAGCCATTGCAAACAAAAATTCAAAGACATCGGAAACCATCTTACACAACACATTAGACTCAGCACATGGGTGGTTTTAATCTCAACAATGAAGCAGATGATTCAAAGGAGGGAGAGGTTCGGGAGGTTCGACCAACGGCCCGGTACAAAGCTAGGAAGAAATCTTCATCCTCCTCCGTTCATTCGAAACCTTCAGCTGCTGTACCTATTGTTGATCAGTTAGTCGATAAATGGAAAAGAGTCAAATCGTTATTATTATTATTATTATTTTATTTTTATTTTTTTTTCCTCCAAAAAGAAGGTAACACATGATTCTTATTTAGAGTTGAAACGACAAATGAAAATGAAAAAAAGATGCATCAACGACATTTGAAACTGAAAGAAAAGAAGACTCTACAAACGTAAGAAGAAATCAAACTAAGCCATCAAATGTTCATGTTTAATTATAAAATAAAATAAAAAAAATAAAATAAAAAAGATCTTGTTTTATCATAGTGTTGATACCCATTTGACCGGAAGACAACGAGAGATGGTGTTGGAGATGAAGTGATAAATAAAAGAAAAATATAATTTAGATTACTAGTTTAAGTTTCTAACTTTTATTGTAATGTTTTTAATTTTACTTGAATTATTTATATAATATCTTTTAGGTATTAATAAAATTTTAACTTAAATATTTAAAACAATGAAAAAAAAAGTGATGACTGCGTTTGTTTTGTTACACTAAGTTGGTTATGAAGTTGTTTGTAGAGAAAGAAAATTGACTTAGCACTAATGTGACCGAGACGGATGTAGGCATTGGCCAAATGTGGCACATGCCACATATAGGATTGGATCACTGAAGTAGGAATTTTCTACATAATGTTTTAATTGTACATTTTTTAATGTTATGTTGTACTTCTTATTTTATGCTATGTAAAACTTCGGGCAATTTTTTTTTCCAATGCCACACATGTATTCCTGAATCCGTCACTAAATATGACATAAATGACCGCAATCATCTGACTTCCTTATTACACTTAGTCTTAAGTCCCAAATCCAAATTCGATGTATACATACCTGATACCAAGCATTGGTTTTTGTCTTAGACTCTTAGTTCCCATCCCCAAACTTTAAAGTCCCATAACACAGTAACACACCCTAAGCTTTTTTTCTTTTTTTTGGTTCATGTGATTTGACGTTTGTCTTATCCTACTTACCACAATACTTTGTATGATGTTATCAAAATAAAACAATTTGATAGGAGAGTATATTGCAATTACTGTAGTCTTTTATGGAAAATATATACTATTTATAAAACAAAATTTGCTATTTTTAAAACTTAAAAACTCTTAAAAAAGAGTAAAGTCCTTTGCCTAATCTAGCTTTGATTAAAAATGATAACAATATCAACTACTAAATTAATATTTTATATATTATTTAATCCTTAAACTTTTAACATTTTTTGTTTATAACTCATAAACTATTTTCTCGCAATAACTACAAATTAAACTTGTAAATTAAGAGTCACACAAGAACAAGTTTACAAGTATAATTACCAGCCGCTATATACTGTCGCTTTACACGACTACGAATCCAATTACGATTAGTGTTAGCCTGTTTGGTGAATTGAAGGAATATATCATAGAGTTATTAAATTGTTACCTAGTTATGTGAGGGTTGGTGGTTGATAGCTTAATAAATTGCAATTAGAGCATACAGTATGCATACCTACCACAATGTTTTGTATTATAATGTTGACAAAATAAAACACTTTCATAAGAGAGTAAATTGCACTTATGGTAGTCTTTTAAAGAAAAACTCATAAATGTACGAGAGAGTAGACTGTGTGAATCCAATTGCAACTGATTAAGTGCTTGGTTAGGGGTGTGCAAAGGTATTGATTACCCGGTAGTAGGTAATCAACATTATAGAGTAAATTGAGGGGTAAGGTATTGATTACCCACCTCACTCAATCCTTTGCATTCTCTTTCCCTTTACCTTTACCTTTACATTTTCCCACTTTGAACCAAGCGGACCCTGAATATATCAGAGTTGTAAAATTTTTAGCTACTTATGCGAATTTTGTTGTTGACAGCTTAAGATAGTGCAATTAGAGCATACAGTATGGCAGCTTCAGATCATCATAATTTTCCTTATTTTAACTCTACAATCGTCACAACCTACCCTTAACCAGTCTACAATTAAAAGTAATGCAAAAAGTAAAGTTTTTTGCTCGGCTTCCACACCCGGATTTTCATGAACAAAAAACCACCACGATACAATCGCAATTCTGACCATGATCCTTCCCGCCCTATACCAATATGAATGTTCTTACAGTACTTTAGAAAAAGTGAGCAGCTCACACCAAATAAGAGAAATTAAGCATCACTTTTGATGTGATAAATTTAGTTCTAAATTTATAAAAGAAACCACTCGACTAGCTATGACACAATCGGATAGTAGACCCTATCGTGTATAGTATAGTAACGGTATATCCATGATCAAACATATGAAACTATGCATTTCTAAAGGCTATTTGTCTAAACTACTTATTTTTATGGTGTTTCACTTTCATTAATAATACGAAAATCAAATAATGATCACAAAAAATGTAAGGTTGTAAAAAATGAAATAAAAAAATAGACTCGTTTGACATGATTCTTAACTGCTTCATATGATGACTCTTAAGGGTTTATTCCCACCAAGTCCTTTACAAATAAAAATGTCTCCTATCTGAATCTCATTAACCTCTATAGTTATGCATCATAAAAAATTTGTTTAGAGTGACTTCAGTCAATTCACCACTATGCATAAGGTCCAATGGTGAATTTTCCGTTATATCGTGAGTCATGTGGTTAGCAGTGGCTCAGTGATTAACTAGTGAATTACTCGTCAATATTCAACTCTACTCATTATTATACGTTCTTTTGCCTTCTTAGAGAGTTAGGGCAAACATGATTATAAACAGATCTATTTTATATTAGTAGGCTAATCTACGTCCCTCTATATTATGCTTTACTAATCATCAATGATTTCCCAAGAGTCAAATACGTATGGATCGTATATATAAACTAGGTTGTGAGACTAGCAAATAATAGTAAATCTTAATTATCAAATTACAACTAGTTTACATTATATCTAATGAGTGTATAAAATATATAGCCAATACTTATACTCAAGAAAGGATATATTAACATTAAAAGATTAGTAGACATAGCTTGAATATATCGAATGAGGAAATATGAAGCTCGCGTTGCGGCAGGATATTTCGAGACAAAAATTTTTAAATGGAAAAAAACTGGTATTTCGATAGCTGAAAAGTTATGATCAAACGAGAAGAAAAATTAAAATGAGAAGTGTGAGAAGAAACCCACAACCATAAATATCAAATGCACCCATAAAAACTAGATGCATCTCATTTTAAAATTCTCTTTCTTATTTAAAATAGTTGCTAGAATTCCTTCTTATTATTCTCATTTTAGTTTTTCTGTACGCTAGATCCATTTGTTTTCGTGATATATTTGTATCTCATGTGAATCTAAAACTTCTTAATGTTTTAGTTATAGGTTTTTTAAGACGTGTGTATAATTTGTCTTGAAACATGTTTGGAGTAAAATTTTTAGGTCATTGAATAAAGTTGGGGTTAGTGTATTTTTAACCTATACTTACGGTTGCGTTTGTTTTTTTTTTTTTTTAAAAAGAACCTCTTAATAGTTTCTTAATCTAATTCAGTCAGATGCAGTAAAAGGTTTGGACTGAAAAGTGTGTTTGTTTTTTCTCTGCTATTAAGAGACGGTAAGAGGTGGTTAAGATTTAGAGTGTTTGTTTTTTTTTTTGACTCATTAAGAGCTATAAGAAGCTAAAAACTCTTATTAACTAGATGTTGAAGGATGTCTTAACACCTTTTAATGTTTCATAATTTTATTTTCTTTTTTCTCCATTATGTATTTTTTTTGTTCTTGTTTCGACATTTCGATTCGTATAGAAAGTACCTTTTGTTGGAATTATGATATCATGACATTCATATAAAATAAACCAAACACATCAAGTGAGCATAGCGGAAGCAATTATAACAAGATCATATAACATGTAATTAATTAATCAAATATAAATAGTAAACATACCTTTGTGATTCTAGCCCGAACAAGAATCAATTGCAATCTTCAAATCAAGAACCCTAATTAGGGTTTATGTGGATTATAAGAATTACCCCTTACCTCTTTTGTAATTCAATCCAAGAATCAAACAATAGTGTGTTTAAATCACGTTCTTGTACACACGTACTAATTCAAGAAAAAGTTTATGCAAGTAAATTAAACACAAAACTTATTTGATCTTATGAAAATCGAATCCCTAAGGGATTGTTTTGGATGTATCGATTTAAGACAAAGAGAAGGAGAGAAAAACACCAAGATGTGTGTGTACAAGTTATGAGAAAACAATACATCTTGGGTTTGTATATATACTAATTGAAACTTGGAGCTCAAGGCACAAAGGAGGTGGAGAACCCCCTTGGCCGATCGGTTATGTAATCCCAAAGGGATTCCGGAACCTTCCCTTGTTTCCAAATATTCATTAGTATTACTTTCCTAATCTTCGTCAATAGGTCATTAGTCATTTTTCATTAAATACTAATTTCCATTACTAGTTTTGTGTTTATTAATAATTACGTATAACATTTATAAATAATTATTTCTTTTTCTCTTCATACGTATTGTGTGCAATCCCGTGATCTCGAGTTCGATCCTAACATACGACTACTAAAATAATGTCCATAATTTAAACAGCTCCCACTTGGACATATTTTAATAGTGTAATCACATCGGTTAGCGTCTTGCAACACGCCGATGCCTCTAGTACGATCTCAAGTAAGGCTCCTGGAAAAACCTTTTAATGATTTCTCATTATTATTATCCTTTTGTTTCTAATACCATGTTAATAAGGATATGGATTAAAGTCATTCCTTAATTAACCATTCTGTTTCTCGTTGTTAGTGATTGATCAAGATTACCAAATCATCTGAACATATTCAGGGAAGATCTTGGGCACGGCCATGCAAACATCTTGACAACCCTACGAGGGCCCCAGCAGTATTAAACTCCAAAACTAAATTTGAAGGAACAAATTTTATCTTGACTACAAGCAAAACCCACAAATTTTGTAACACTTTCGAAAACAACCCTTATAACTACCAGTTACGTATAGCGTTAAGTTGTTCCACAAAAATGTACTACATTCATGACACTTATCTTGCATCTCAAGTCTGAGGATAACTTCTCATGATTTACTTAATAACAAAATCCATAAAGTAACATCATGTAGTTGGGATAAGTCTTATATTCGGTATCATTGAATATCATCTGAAATGGCATGTCTACGCATCAATATACTTTAAGTATATTATACCAACCTTCAGATTTGTCTTGATTTAATAATATTCCCATATTATTAACTGACAACGGACAATTTAGAATAACATTTATTCATGGATTAAACATACAAATATAGGATACAATATATTATAAATTAAACATACCATGTATTTCAATTTATCATAATAATTGTTTAACATCCCTTATCCAAATACTAAATAGATCAATGCATGATAACTCTTGTTGATGAATTATGTCTCAAGCAATGACATTCATACTTGTTGGCAAGACATAAATCATCCAACTTTGATCTATCGGAATTTTAAGAATACTTATTTCAAGAATTCAACTATTGAAATTCTTATATGTGCATAGTCAACTATTTTGATAATGCCATATTTCATAAAAATGTGAGACATCCTTAACCACCAATTTATGATAACTAAACTTCCAAACATTTTAAAGTTTAAAGTATTCTTATTCTCTTAATGTATAATGCAACTTATGCTTTTAGTAAGCACAACTAGTACATATAGCAAAGAACGAAATCCTTACCATAACTAGTATTGAGTGTCATCTCAATTTCAATAACATCATTGTATGCAACAACAATATGTTATTAAAACTTCCCGTAAACCTTAATATCTATTATGTAATGTTTGATGCCCTTCAAACTTTCAAGTTTATTGGCTATGACAATTTTCACAACAATTGAAAATTGTTCATCTATAGAATTTGGAAGCAGTTCTAGATTTAGGATGTGATTCTATAATCAAACATATTCATTTAGAATAATACACAAGTTATCTAATAACCTTTTAATTAGATATCAATATTGCCAAATCATCTTGTAATCAAGCATGATGAAACAAAACATGATGTTCATGAAAGATCTTTGAGTCATACTTAGATTTTATTCATGTCATTCATATCCATTTAGACTTTCTAAATAATATATCATGTTATATTAGATTCATTTACCACACATGTTTCAACAATAAACTTCATTCCAAGGTTATATGTCTTATTTCCTAAATCTTACAAGTAAAGTTTCATTCCATTCTAAGACTTAACTAGAGATGGCAAAAAACTCCGAACCCGACGGAGAATCATAAACCCAAACCCGAGTTGACCGGGTAATCTCCGAGTTGACCGGGTATGGGTATGGAGGCGGGGAATCCCCGATATTGAAAAGCCGGTATGGAGGCGGGTATGGTAATACCCTCGAATCCCCGAACCCGGCCCCGTACCCGTCCCCGTCCCCGTCCCCGAATATATTTTCCATACAAAATACATTTATATATGTATAAAAGTTTTCTTGTCAAATACTCGTAATAGTTAATATCCTCTGTAAATAACCTTGTAGATTTTTAGAAACAAAGTTGTAACCATCTCATTTTTCAATCTCCTAAAAGAATAAAAGATCTTCATTCTTATTTACAGTGAACACTAAATTCCTGCGCATCATTCGACCATGGTCATGGGTTATCATTACACCTGCGCATCTAAATTTATGTGAGAGTTTTTGAGCGTGTTTTGAACATTGTGATGTTAGTACTCTAATGAATGAATTTTGTTTGATGTTAGTACGGTTGCACCATTTTGTTCAACGTGATCATTTTTACTCTAATGAATGAATTTTGTTTGATGTTAGTACGGTTGTACTATTTTTACACAAAATGAACATTAGTACTCTAATGAATGAATTTTGTTTTATGTTTGAATTTACTCTAATGAATGAATTTTGTTTGATGTTAGTACGGTTGCACCATTTAAATTGTATTAAATATGTCAACTTTGTAATGGGGAAAAATCCCCGATTCCCCATTGGGGATACCCGTTCCCCATCGGGGACGGGGATGGGGACATAGTTGTAACCCCGACGGGGATGGGGACGGGGATGGGGATAGCTATTGAATTTCAGGGATGGGGATGGTATCAACCATTCCCCGCAAACCCGACACCGTTGCCATCTCTAGACTTAACATTTACTTATATTGAATGTTACTTTTCATATGTTCTACAACATATATGATTTAAGAAATTAAACATAATACTCCCACTAGCTTTTAGGAATACTTAGAAATTATCTTATTTCAATTATAAATCAAAACATGAATTTAATAATTAAACATAAGAGTAATCTTCTAGATGCATGCATTTATCCATTCACGGATTATTGCACTTTGTACACTTCCAAAGATTTATTTGAATTCATAAACTCCTTTTGATTACTTATCGTCCTCGCTCAAGTAATCACTCAAGTAAGAGTTTTGATATTCTATTGCCAATTTCATAAATATGACAATCTAATCTTTATATATTTAATGTGTTTAGAAAAGAATATTCAATCACAGTAAATTGCTTAAGTGTGATTAATAATCTTGTCATAAGACATGCATTAAATATGTGCACAATATTGTCCATATGATTTCTATACAAAGATTTAAACCACAAGAGTTACCTAATCTTTGAAGAAACTCGTCTTCATTTTCTAGTCTAACTATTAAGATAAACCAAGTTTCTAAAATTGATTATCTTTATGGACAACATCTTAATCATTCATATCATGTATACTTTACCCAATTTCATATTTGGTAATGTATCATAATGATTATCAGGTTTACAATAATCCTTTAAATCATAGCCCTCAGCATATTAATCAAATATCTGAGATATATTACTATTCTATGAATGATAATTCCATCATCTTTGAGATTTAACATTTAAATGCCAAACTTTATTATCATGTTGAGATTTAACAAACTTCATCATGATATTTACTAGTGTATTTTAGAAGATTATGTATTTTGTAATTTTATTTTAAAGATCAAAACTCCCACTTGCTTTTAGCAATTTAAAGACTATCTTTAAATACTTAGCAAATAAAGCAACAATACAATGTTCTATTTTGGGATATTACAAATACATATTGACAGTTCTTGACTTTTCTTTGTTAATAACCTCTTCATAAGCAGTTAAACAAATTTAGAACTTCAATTTAAGACTTAATGTGATTCATCACATTCATCACATTCCATCATATGATAATGTCTTATTAATCTTCTATGTTGGAGTTTTATTAAATATGTCCAAGTCATACTCAACATTCTAACCTTGATAACTTTTGGAAGAAAAGAAGTCATAGTTATCTTTAATCAAACAATATAACAAGAGTTTGATTTTCCTAACTGAACATACCATAAACATTTGATATTTCATTAGTATTAATATTGTGAGACAATCTAACAATATTAAAGATAACCATATTCCTTTTGACTTGTCTATTTACCAACTAATTCATTTTAATGGTATAAATATCAATGTTCTGAAAGGCTCAAGGCACACTAAAGCGCAAAGGGGGTCAAAGAGCCTCGAGTCAAGGCGCAAACCAAGGCGCGGGATTCATAAATATGAGGCACCCTATACATTTAGGTTTTTTTATAACATATGTGACAACTTATGCAGCTTAAATAACACAAAAATATCAATATTCAATGCATAATGCCACTTAATAGTTATTACATTGCATTTAAACCCAAAATATTAAGCAGACAACAAATCAAAATCCATGAACTACCCTAAATTCCTGAATATACATTACAATATATGAGTTTATGACTTATAAAATTTAACAAATTACCATGTATCAAACTATCAACTATCAACAACAAAAAAACTATGTTAGTTTGGTAACACTTAACACTAAAGAAACAACATTTGTATCTGTTAATAAGCTAGTATTCTTAGACATTAGATTACAAAAAAAAATAGTTCTTTGTTGATTGTGTGTTTTAGTTATTTTCTAACATATTAGGGTTATTAGATACTTTATAACTTAAAGGGCCAAATGTATATAACATGTAAGCCCAAATTGTATCTTACTATTAAGAGAAAAAGGCAAAAACCCCGTTACATCTTCTAGGCGCACAAATCCCCAAGGCGCTAAAGCGCAAAAGTCCCCAAAGCGCTGCGATTTTTACGGGATTCATGCATGTCGTGAGCCTCGATCTAAAAAAATCCCAAAGGCTGGAGCCTCGTGGGATTTAGGGAGTAGGCGCGCCTTAGGCGCGATTTTTAAAACTATGGGTATAATAATATTCAATCCAATTACATGCTTTATAACACAAGTACTTTTTACAAAGTCACTTCATATCCATGTCTTTACAAGAAAACATAAACTGTTATAATCCCACTATACGTTATAAGTCATTTAACAATTTAATAACTTCATGTATATGTCTTAATTAAAAAACACAACAAGATAACGTCTTACTTTATTATAAGTCTTGTAACAATTAAAAGACTTTATGTTTATATCTTTACAATGAAACATAAACATGTTTAACTAAAGTAATTATGAACACCATCTTTTGGTTTCAATAGTAATTTCAAGTTAATTTATTACTTCACAATAATGTAAATAACATTATTTCTTCATTTATTTATGTCATTCCAAGAACACATAAATATTCAGATTGAAGTAGCATTAGATTACTTAATTAATTTATGTCATTCCATGAATTCATAAATCTATAAATTAAAGTAGTCTTTATATCATATTGACACATGTTCTAATAGGTATCTAATTTAGAAACTGCAAATTCTCATAGTTCAATTACATCAGTTGATCTGTTAGTAATGAAAATATGAAATTCACCTTGTTGTTGCAATCTAGTTAAGCTCTCACATAACATAAATTGTAACACCAAGTGTTTCTTGAATTAGCTTAGTATAATTCATATTAGAACATTATTCTAATTTAGAAACTGCAAATTCTCATAGTTCAATTACATCAGTTGATTTGCTAGTAATGAAATATGAAATTCACCTTGTTGTTGCAATCTATCTAAGCTCTTACATAACATAAATTGTAACACCAAGTGTTTCTAGAATTAATATTAGAACATTATTCTCTAACCTTGTAGTCAAGAGAATCCATTAAATCATATCTTTATGATTTGTTTCTTGCACACATTAAAGATAACATTTCTCCCACTTGTGCATGGAACAACCTCATATAGTTGATAAACAACATGCCATGCATTTGTTTATGTGTTCAATATGATTGTGTCATAGATTTTAGCATAACAAGTATATGTAAAACAACAATGTCTAGTAAGGAAACGTTCAAGACTATCCTTAAAAGTATGAGTGTCTACACTTGGAAATTAATTATCTTTAGCTACCAAGATGTCAAAGCTTGTAACTCCCACTGAATTGAAGATCATTACAATAATTCCTTATTCAGTGATAAGTACACAATACTCCCACTGAATTTGACAACATTGTAAATGTTTCCTATCCAGTAAAAGAAAATAGTGTGCTTTTAACTTTCCTACACCTTTAAATGTCCATACGTAACAATTACTTATGCATTAAAAGGTGTATTCTACTACGTAAATGATGGACTATCCACCAAATGCTATTAACTTGAAAATTGGGCATGCAATTTCTTCCTTAATAGGTCTACCATCCTACAATGTATGTAGCACCTTTAAAATAGTTAAAACAACTAGTTTGTCTTTAAACATTTTGCGGTAATTAATCTAGATTCTAATTATAATAACTCATAAAATGTCATACATAATTTTCTGTTAACCAAATATCATATTTCTTACTAAGAATTTAATCACCGAATGAGGATGATGAAATCCCTATGAAAAATGTACGCAATTTTCTTAACTATTAAAAATTTGCTTTGAGTTATATTAGAATTTAGACATATCTAATATTCCTATTATCATTTCTCATTCATGAAAAGGAATAGGATTGTGTCTCACTCTTCCTTCATAGAAATGAGACTTCTTTTGTCTTTTAAGTAAATATTTCTTAATCAAACATTTGTTTGAAAACAGAACTATATCAATTTACCAAAGCCCAAAGTGCATTTATGGTTTGAACGTTGCATTAATACGAATTACAAAATTCAATTTCAGTATTTTCAATAATTAGGTCTTTAAGAAAATAATATACCCATTGGTAAATATTCATATAAACCATAGTATTTTCTTAAAGCTAGGATCCTAATTGACATAGTACCATTACATCAGTTGATCTGCTAGTAATGATAGTATTCAACAAGGTAATTGTCGAACAATAATTGCCAATATCATATTGCAATTCCTAGATTATTATGGGATTTACTTTCACAAAACTTTTGCAAAGTAAGCATGTTTCATCCCCATATAATGCCTTGAGTCCAAGATCTCACTTCCTACTCAATTTAAGTCGTCTAACTTAAAAACTGCAAACTCACAAATCCATCACATCAGTTGATCTGCTAGCAATGAATTTATGAAATTTACCTCTCTATTGCAATCTCGCCAAGTTCTCACATGACGTAAATTACAACTTCAAGTGTTCTTAATTAGATGGCATTTGACTTAATTTTATAAGGGTATTAATTTTGACGTGATCAAAATAATGTATGAAGAAGCATGCATACAACTTCATAACATTGGTTTTACAAAACATTTTTATTACCAATTTTCTAAGAGTAAAATAACAAAGTTTTGATTGAGGTATCGGGTTCACCAATTAAAGAATTACCAACAATTATCGTCCACTATATCGTACTTTTGCATAAGCCCTAAGCTTAGTGTTTCGGATAATCATTGTGGAATTGTGGTGAATTCACCCTTAAGATGATAATGTACGTAATATAGTGATATAGGTAAGTCTAGAGTCGGCAACCAAGCAGTTGTAGAGAACCGGTAGGTGCATGAGCTTTAAAAACCCCTCTCTACAAGTACATTGGATGGCAACCTTCGGTCCGTGATGAGTGTGTAAATACTCATCATTTTTAGTCAAATCTGAACTGCAAAACGATTAAAAACACTCAAAAACGCACCAAAATACGAAGAAAATCCCAAAGATCGTGTTTTATATGTTTCTGACGCAAAACGAGTGAAAACAAACGAAAAACGAACAAAATTTGCATATTTGGCAGTTTCAGCCCCCCAACTTTCAAAGTTTTACAAAACTAGTCCTTGGGCATTTATTTCAAAGAAAAGTCAACCTTTGCTCTTTAAAAGTCAAAATGAATCACAAATGATCTTTCGGTAAAAAGTTTTGGAAAAGTACACAATTGGTCCCTGTACTTTGGCAAATTGGCAGTTTTAGTCCCTGGTGCTTCAAATTTGGAAAATTGCATTTTTGGTCCTATGATTTATCTAACTTGACAGGTTTGGTCCTTTTGATGACTTGGGATATTTACAAAATCAGACCTCAAAATTTCAGCAAGCTACAAGTTTGGTCCTTGGGTTCTATAAACTACAAACCAAGTGTACACCCTTAATAATTACTCCAAAGGCCCAAATCAAAACCTTAGCCCACTACATCCTTTTACCAACACCAGCCCACCCCAAAGCCAAACCCTAACCCTAACCCTAACTGTATACTAAAAAAATAAGCGCATCCCTTTCTTCCTTGACCTAGTCAAAACACTGATAAAAAACCAAACCTATCTCCATCACCATTCCTTCCCCCCGTGACCGCAAAACTCCAACACTTCCATCACCCTCAAGCACCAACCCCAATCCCACTATTATCTTCCCCTCACATAACTGTACCTAACACCATATCAAATCACATGTTGCCATGCCCCGTCACCAATCCACCTCCTTTTAGGCGCCAAATACTTGATTGAAGGCGGAGATCTCTCCTGATTTAATCCAACGTGTGGGAAAGCACAAGACAGAGCAAGAGGAAGCCAAAGGAATACCTAGCTAGATTAGTATTATAAATAGTTGTGTCTTGTAAGCCTTGAAGGCAGTCTAGTCTTAGTTTTTTTTAGTCTTGTTTTAGGTTTTAAATAGTCAATTATGAAGTAGGGTTTTAAGTTTATTGTAGTTTTTCTAAAGTTTTAAATTTAATGTCGACTTTATGTTAAACTCACAATCTCAGATGTACGAATTTGAAAAGTTCAATATAAGTTTTTTTTTTTTTTTTTTTTTTTTTTTTTTTTTTTTTTTTTTTTTTTTTTTTTTACTTTGAAATCTTTTTGTTTATTGTCCATTACCAGTAAACTACTTATTTGAATTTTTATTACTGCTTTTAAGTCAGTATTCATGTTTGTTTAAGTGGTATTTGGTTCATAAATTAGTCTATATCATCTTTGTTATGCTGGGTTTATGTGTTTAAGTTTTATTCTCAGAATTGCTTGTTAGAACTAGTTCACTTGGGTAGTCAATAACACTCCGTTTGATTCATTTAGTTTAGGCTTTCAGTTTTCATTTTAGGATTATAGGTAGTTTACAGTATAGGGTTCACTAGCCTAGGATTATTTTAGCTTGTTGAATTTATTAGGGTAGCTTAATATTGCCTGCTCAACACCTCATTTTGCCCGTTTGGGTTGACTGATGCAGCCCCCAAACAGTACCCTGTCCAACCAGCAGGCCTGCTCCTCCTCATAAGCTCTCCCAAATAGCTCCCACGTAGGCTGTTGCATCATCATCGGGCCACTGGTTTGTACCTCATACTTGTGCTTTTCTTTAATCAGCTCTCTTTTTGATTCTGAACTTTATGATAGTTGTAGTTAGAATTAGTCATGCAAATTAGTTTCAAAAGTAGCTTATAGGTTATACTTGTTTTATCTCTGCTTATCTCAGGTTTATCGACTTTGAATTTGCCTGCTCTAGTGCCCGTAGGCCTGCATAAACCTGACCAATAACACCCTAGTGCAGCCCTGCTCTTTAGTGATCAGCAACCCAGTCCCCCCCAAACAGCCCCTAGATAAGCTTTTTACAAACAAAAAATTTGTTGAATTTTGTTTTTACTTGTTCCTTAGTGGCCAGAGATTAATAGTTTGTAGCTTTTAGTTCTTAAATTGTTTGTTTGGTAGCTTATTTTTCTGCTTGAACATTGCTATTTGGACTGTTGCTCAACTTGGAATGTCCATTGCGGACTGTTTGGTATTGACTCGGTTAGACTGAGTTTGGTTGATTTTAGTCTTGCTTTATAAGTTGTATTGATCTTTGTGTTATTACTTGTTGTTTATGTTGTTATTAACTTAGTTGTGTTTGTGATAATCTATTTTGGCCTATTAGCTTATTGGGTTTCTTTGGTTTGGAAGTGATTTGGTAAAAAAAAAAGTGCAACTTGATTCCCAAGAAAATGATGTCTGATATAATCATGATCTAAGATGAGATGATTGTTCCTCAAAAAAATGTTTGTGGTTGCTGTTCAAATTGCTCTTAAAAAGAAAAGAAAGAAAAATATATAGTATAGCAAAAAAAATGGGGTTGAGACAGGTTCGAACCTGTGACCTCTAGACAACCTACACCTCACACACGCATCTAATAACCATAGTGCCCTAGGGACTTTTCTCATTTGTTTTGCTTCTTTAATTGTTTTATAGTAGTATTTCTTTTGTGTCTTATTAGCTTATCTAACTGTTTGAGCTTATTACAGCTTATCTGTGGTAGCTTTTTCTGATCTTGTATTTTTCTTAAGTTAGTATTAGTATAATTTAATTTCTGAAAATTTTTCAGATTTTTCTCATAAGTTTAAGTATTTTTAATAATTTAATTTCTTTAAAATAGTATTTAATTCGTAATAAATAGAGTTTTTATTGAAAAATTAATTTTCTTTTTTCTAAAATTTTCTTTTGTCTTGTAGTACGTTAGAAAATTGTTTGGAAACCTGTAGGACCTTCGTAGCTTAAAATTTTCGTTTTATTTTGCGCACTCGCGTAATTTTTAAATAATTGTTACGTTTTCAATTTAGTTTACGTTTTAGGATTCCCGATACCTAATTATGCTTTCCCGTAGTGTTTTAGGAATTTCTTAGATTGTTAGTTGCCTTAGGTTAATTTACTTTTACATTCGTTCGTTAATTTTCAATTTCGTTAATTTAACGTATCGCAACCAAATAACCTTTCCAATCATACAAGATTTTAATCCCAATCTCATTCGAAGCTTTCCATTCACACCTCGTTGGGGTACGACCCGGGAAATCACTTCCCGGTCTCACAATTTGAATATCACTTTCACAAGTTTTGCGATGTAATCGTTTTCCTAAACGGTTTACTCGTACTACTTCACGTTTATTTGTCTCACGACAAATTAAACCTCACGTTTGTTGATATTTTGATAAATTGTTGTTTGCACACACCAAAACACAACGAATCAAATGGCGCCGCTGCCGGGGAGGTTGTGTGTCGAAAGTCTCGATAAGGTTTAGACGATTAGTCTTGTAGAACCTTCGCAAGAAGTTACGCTTTTATAAAACGTATAAAAAACCAAAAATATTTTTCTTTTGTTTCTATATATGTATTATATCTATAAAAGTTAAGAAATACACAAAAAGATTTTCCCGTTTCTTTGTTTAATAATAACAACATTAAAATCTTACCACCGCAAACCAAGGCAGAACACCTACCAACTGGGGGTGTGACCATAATAAGTTCCCAAACAAAAGATCAAAACTTGCCTTTGTATCACTTGCGTTTTGGAAAGCTTTTAAACGAGAAACACACTCTAAGAGGAGTCGAAACGATATGTGGCGATCCAACGAACTTCGCCCAGTGAGAGATCTATTCTTCTCTCCCGCTCCTTTGTGCGTTTTTCTTTAGAAGTCGACCTTGCGTTTGTGATTATTGGTTTAAGTTCCCCTGTCTTTACGAGTTGGTCTTGTTTTAATTGTTGTGCTTTTCGAAAAACCCAAAAATAATCTTCGTATCCTACTGTTTAATTCTTCCTTCTCATCCCTCGTTAATGTTTAATTCTTATGTCATCACTCGACTATCACTGTTTTCATTGTAAAAGTCCAGTGGATGACGATCTTCGTTGTTACAAGTGTGGGTGTGAGCGGTGTGGAAGTGATATTAGAGACGGATTTTGTAAATGGTGCAAAGCATATCCGAATGCTTTCAATGATTCTCAAAATTCTTCCGACTACCCCTCACATCCCGAGATGCGTACTGTTAATGGCAAACTGTCAAGAGTCGATCCACACCTCTCACAATTTACGATTCGAAGTTTATCAAGCAAACGTACTGAGCTTAAAACGGTGACTAAAATAAACGACTTGCCTGATCATCACGTTTATCAAGAACAAAAACCGGGGACCATAACGGAAGTGGTAGAAATTCCTAGCTCTCAGAGCATACCACTTGTCCGACCTCCAGATTTTTCAAAATGTTCTTCGGGACTTGATAATCATTCGAATTATTTTGTTGATTCTTTGAATGGCCCGATTCCTTCCATAAGGCAATCGTTTATTCCTTGCGTCGGTTGTGGTGAGCCACTTTTCGGTCTACCATGTCGTTGGTGCACTTGTGAGCGATGTGGTAATGATATTCAAAACGGAAGTTGCTTGTTTTGTGGTTCGAGTAATTCATTCGCTTACGATTCTAATCCGAGCTTTTGCAATGAGCCACAAAACAATTTCATTTCATATGAGCATAATCCGTGTTATCAAAATTTCAATGCCGAATCATTTCAAAATGCACCAACTTCACAACAATACGGTTGTGAGTATTGTGGAGGTCCTAACTTTAGCTCGGATTGTCAAATAGGGAATCCATTTCCTTGTAACAATTATGACTATTCATGTCAAAACCAACCTCCACAGTACCAATTGATTCAAGCAACCCCTCATGAAACTCAGCAAGACCTTTGTCTAAAGGTTCTTGATGCATTTAAAGAATTTAAGGAGGGGTTAGCTACTACATCGTTTCAAGATTCTCGTGAGAAATCAATGGCAGAATTACTTGCTGAAGAACAAGATGCTAGAAACGAAATGAGCATGGAAGAATTACTTGCTGAGCAAAGAGCCGCTAAAATACGTGCCAATCTTCGTTATGCTGCTCTATATGATGACGATGATGACAGTGATGATGATGAAGATAACATCGTTACTATTCAAAAAGATTCATCAGATTCATCAGTTGTGATTCCTTCCATGGACAATCAGGGAGAAAATAATGTAACAGAGTCACTAGCCGTTGATCAAATGGAACTTGAAAATTCCATAACTGCTAGTACTTCTAAACCCCCTCAGTCTATTGATATCACACCCGAAGTTCACACTCATTCTCTGAATATGGGGGATGAGCATCTTAGCACTGTTCCTGAAACGGAATCGGACGAATTCATAAAGTCTAGTGTTGAGAACCTTGTCCCAATCCCAGGAGAGTCACAGGGGACTTTTGATCATATGTGTGATTCACCTTCCCCTCCTGAAAATCCAAAAGATCATTTTGAAACTTTCTCCGACTTTGATGATGATTGTACATCTTATGGAGAAGTTGAGTATGTAGAGGCATCACTGCCTCATTCTAATGTTGACCTTCTCCTTGAGGAGTTCACAGACGAACTTACTCACATCAATCCACTTCCATTGGGAAGTGATGATGATCTGTTTGATTTCGAAGCAGATCTGGGAGAAATTGAAAACCTTTTAAATTCTAATCCCAACATCGAGCTTAGTACTTCACATACTGATGAAGATTCTTTATCTTCTGGAAACATCAGTCATGTGGAAGGATTACCTTCTAAGCTAGTCAGCTTAGAAGAAGAGAATGATGGAACTGACACTGAAATCAAAGATGAAGCCCTTCGTGCTACATTATTAAATGTCAGTCACCTCATCTCTAAAATTGAGGCTTTCAAAGAAAAACCTATTTCATCTCCTATCCCCATTAAGGATAGTGACATTTTCTCCGATGATCCTATTCCGGAATTTGAAGCCTTTACGTTTGATCCTATGGGAGAGAAGATTAGTGGCAGTACCACTTCTCATTCTCATAATTCTCTCCCTGATTATGAATCATTTACCTTCGATGAGTTCTCCTGTGAACTCGCTCACATCGATCTCGAATATGATTCATTCACCTTTGATGAGTTCTCTTGTGAACTCACTCACATCATATCTCCACCGGAGTATGATCACTTCTACTTTGATCTAGACACACCCAGGATATGTCTTGATCACATGAGCTTAAATGATGAGATTCATGATGATGAATCCATGAATCCTCCTCCTGATGATGATGAGTTAGTCAAAATGTTTATCATGACTTTCTTCTTTCTCTTTTTCAACTATCGGGTGACTTCTCCTGATCTTCATTCTTTCGGGAATGAAGACATTATATTTGACCCCGGCATCACCGCTTATAGTTTATACTATTTTGAGCCGGGGTACTTATCTCATCGGTGTGGAACTTTCACGTGCTTCAAATGTTTGTCCAAACATCTTGAATGAAAGTCCGATGGAGAATGTTTCTTCCACATCATGCTTCCCCAAGGACAAATGAATTCGGGGTCGAGTCAAGCTAGCGACTCGGTAAACAAAAACAGTAGCATGTACTTAGGGTTTTCACCCTAAGTTTGGGGGAGTTACCCCTGCTGTGGTTACTAATAAAGTGAAAAACAAAATGATGTTTCCACATTTAGCTTTTAATATTGCCCTTTTACGTTCAAAGAGTCGGCCTAATAGCCGGGACTTTGAATATTGAGGACAATATTCAATCCTAAGTGTGTGGGGGGGGGGGGGGGGGGGTATTCTAGCAAATTTGATCAAATTTTACCTTCTAGTACCCCCGTTTTTGGCCAAAAATTTTAAAAAATTTTCACTCAAGTTTCAAAATTTTTTGTGGTTATCAGTCCGCCATGTCTAACCGACAAAAGGATTGGCTAATCCAGGAGCAAACGGCTCTTGGTAAAGATATATCAAATCTGTTTATGGCTTGCAATTTGCCCAAAATTGTATGGTTCCTCAACTCCCCATATCCTCAAAAGCTAATGAGTTGGCTAGCCCGCAAGATTATGGCTTGTGGTAAAGGCAGTGGAAAAACCATAATTGGTAATCAACTCACCAAGATGTTGACTGTTCCATCAAGAGTTGGCTAGTCCAGGAGCAAACGGCTTCTGGTAAAGACAAATCAAAAACGTTGAAAGCTGGTGGTTTGCTAAAAATCACATGGTCATCGGATGGACCATAACTCTTACTTGAACCCAAAACATCCGGCTACTCCAGAAGTGATGGCTTTTGGTAAAGAGACTACAAATCCATTAATTTTTCTCAAAAATATTGCTATGGACTAGCAATAGCTTAGTGTGGGGGATTGATGAGTGTGTAAATACTCATCATTTTTAGTCAAATCTGAACTGCAAAACGATTAAAAACACTAAAAAATGCACCAAAATACGAAGAAAATCCCAAAGATCGTGTTTTATATGTTTCTGATGCAAAACGAGTGAAAACAAACGAAAAACGAACAAAATTTGCATATTTGGCAGTTTCAGCCCCCCAACTTTCAAAGTTTTACAAAACTAGTCCCTGGGCATTTATTTCAAAGAAAAGTCAACCTTTACTCTTTAAAAGTCAAAATGAATCACAAATGAACTTTGGGTAAAAAGTTTTGGAAAAGTACACAATTGGTCCCTGTACTTTGGGAAATTGGCAGTTTTAGTCCCTGGTGCTTCAAATTTGGAAAATTGCATTTTTGGTCCTATGGTTTATCTAACTTGACAGGTTTGGTCCTTTTGATGACTTGGGATATTTACAAAATCAGACCTCAAAATTTCAGCAAGCTACAAGTTTGGTCCTTGGGTTCTATAAACTACAAACCAAGTGTAAACCCTTAATAATTACTCCAAAGGCCCAAATCAAAACCTTAGCCCACTACATCATTTTACCAACACCAGCCCACCCCAAAGCCAAACCCTAACCGTATACTAAAAAAAAATAAGCGCATCCCTTTCTTCCTTGACCTAGTCAAAACACTGATAAAAAACCAAACCTATCTCCATCACCATTCCTTCCCCCCGTGACTGCAAAACTCCAACACTTCCATCACCCTCAAGCACAACCCCAATCCCACTATTATCTTCCCCTCACATAACTGTACCTAACACCATATCAAATCACATGTTGCCATGCCCCGTCACTAATCCACCTCCTTTTAGGCGCCAAATACTTGATTGAAGGCTGAGATCTCTCCTGATTTAATCCAACGTGTGGGAAAGCACAAGACAGAGCAAGAGGAAGCCAAGGGAAGACCTAGCTAGATTAGTATTATAAATAGTTGTGTCTTGTAAGCCTTGAAGGCAGTCTAGTCTTAGTTTTTTTTAGTCTTGTTTTAGGTTTTAAATAGTCAATTATGAAGTAGGGTTTTAAGTTTATTGTAGTTTTTCTAAAGTTTTAAATTTAATGTCGACTTTCTGTTAAACTCACAATCTCAGATGTACGAATTTGAAAAGTTCAATATAAGTTTTTTTTTTTTTTTTTTTTTTTTTTTTTTTTTTTTTTTTTTTTTTTTTACTTTGAAATCTTTTTGTTTATTGTCCATTACCAGTAAACTACTTATTTGAATTTTTATTACTGCTTTTAAGTCAGTATTCATGTTTCTTTAAGTGGTATTTGGTTCATAAATTAGTCTATATCATCTTTGTTATGCTGGGTTTATGTGTTTAAGTTTTATTCTCAGAATTGCTTGTTAGAACTAGTTCACTTGGGTAGTCAATAACACTCCGTTTGATTCATTCAGTTTACTGCATCAGTTAGTTTAGGCTTTCAGTTTTCATTTTAGGATTATAGGTAGTTTACAGTATAGGGTTCACTAGCCTAGGATTATTTTAGCTTGTTGAATTTATTAGGGTAGCTTAATATTGCCTGCTCAACACCTCATTTTGCCCGTTTGGGTTGACTGATGCAGCCCCCAAACAGTACCCTGTCCAACCAGCAGGCCTGCTCCTCCTCATAAGCTCTCCCAAATAGCTCCCACGTGGGCTGTTGCATCATCATCGGGCCACTGGTTTGTACCTCATACTTATGCTTTTCTTTAATCAGCTCTCTTTTTGATTCTGAACTTTATGATAGTTGTAGTTAGAATTAGTCATGCAAATTTGTTTCAAAAGTAGCTCATAGGCTATACTTGTTTTATCTCTGCTTATCTCAGGTTTATCGACTTTGAATTTGCCTGCTCTAGTGTCAGTAGGCCTGCATAAACCTGACCAATAACACCCTAGTGCAGCACTGCTCTTTAGTGATCAGCAGCCCCGTCCCCCCCAAACAGCCCCCTAGATAAGCTTTTTACAAACCAAAAATTTGTTGAATTTTGTTTTAACTTGTTCCTTAGTAGCCAGAGATTAATAGTTTGTAGCTTTTAGTTCTTAAATTGTTTGTTTGGTAGCTTATTTTTCTGCTTGAACATTGCTATTTGGACTGTTGCTCAGCTTGGAATGTCCATTGCGGACTGTTTGGTATTGACTCGGTTAGACTGAGTTTGGTTGATTTTGGTCTTGCTTTATAAGTTGTTTTGATCTTTGTGTTATTACTTGTTGTTTATGTTGTTATTAACTTAGTTGTGTTTGTGATAATCTATTTTGGCCTATTAGCTTATTGGGTTTCTTTGGTTTGGAAGTGATTTGGTAAAAAAAAAAAGTGCAACTTGATTCCCAAGAAAATGATGTCTGATATAATCATGATCTGAGATGAGATGATTGTTCCTCAAAAAAATGTTTGTGGTTGATGTTCAAATTGCTCTAAAAAAGAAAAGAAAGAAAAATATATAGTATAGCAAAAAAAATGGGGTTGAGACAGGTTCGAACCTGTGACCTCTAGACAGCCTACACCTCACACACGCATCTAATAACCATCAGTGCCCTAGGGACTTTTCTCATTTGTTTTGCTTCTTTAATTGTTTTATAGTAGTATTTCTTTTGTGTCTTATTAGCTTATCTAACTGTTTGAGCTTATTATAGCTTATCTGTGGTAGCTTTTTCTGATCTTGTATTTTTCTTAAGTTAGTATTAGTATAATTTAATTTCCGAAAATTTTTCAGATTTTTCTCATAAGTTTAAGTATTTTTAATAATTTAATTTCTTTAAAATAGTATTTAATTCGTAATAAATAGAGTTTTTATTGAAAAATTAATTTTCTTTTTTCTAAAATTTTCTTTTGTCTTGTAGTACGTTAGAAAATTGTTTGGAAACCCGTAGGACCTTCGTAGCTTAAAATTTACGTTTTATTTTGCGCACTCGCGTAATTTTTAAATAATTGTTACGTTTTCAATTTAGTTTACGTTTTAGGATTCCCGATACCTAATTATGTTTTCCCGTAGTGTTTTAGGAATTTCTTAGATTGTTAGTTGCCTTAGGTTAATTTACTTTTACATTCGTTCGTTAATTTTCAATTTCGTTAATTTAACGTATCGCAACCAAATAACCGTTCCAATCATACAAGATTTTAATCCTAATCTCATTCGAAGCTTTCCATTCACACCTCGTTGGGGTACGACCCGGGAAATCACTTCCCGGTCTCACAATTTGAATATCACTTTCACAAGTTTTGCGAGGTAATCGTTTTCCTAAACGGATTACTCGTACTACTTCACGTTTATTTGTCTCACGACAAATTAAACCTCACGTTTGTTGATATTTTGATAAATTGTTGTTTGCACACACCAAAACACAACGAATCAAATGGCGCCACTGCCGGGGAGGTTGTGTGTCGAAAGTCTCGATAAGGTTTAGACGATTAGTCTTGTAGAACCTTCGCAAGAAGTTACGCTTTTATAAAACGTATAAAAAACCAAAAATATTTTTCTTTTGTTTCTATATATGTATTATATCTATAAAAGTTAAGAAAAACACAAAAAGATTTTCCTGTTTCTTTGTTTAATAATAACAACATTAAAATCTTACCACCGCAAACTAAGGCAGAACACCTACCAACTGGGGGTGTGACCATAATAAGTTCCCAAACAAAAGATCAAAACTTGCTTTTGTATCACTTGCGTTTTGGAAAGCTTTTAAACGAGAAACACACTCTAAGAGGAGTCGAAACGGTATGTGGCGATCCAACGAACTTCGCCCAGTGAGAGATCTATTCTTCTCTCCCGCTCCTTTGTGCGTTTTTCTTTAGAAGTCGATCTTGCGTTTGTGATTATTGGTTTAAGTTCCCCTGTCTTTACGAGTTGGTCTTGTTTTAATTGTTGTGCTTTTCGAAAAACCCAAAAATAATCTTCGTATCCTACTGTTTAAAAAACCCTAAAAATATGTAACTAAACGAATCAAGATCCAATTTTTATGCGTTTCATTAATTAATTACACATTATAACGGCTCTAGATGCCACTGTTGGAATTATGATATCATGACATTCATATAAAATAAACCAAACACATCAAGTGAGTATAGCGGAAGCAATTATAACAAGATAATATAACATGTAATTAATTAATCAAATATAAATAGTAAACATACCTTTGTGATTCTAGCCCGAACAAGAATCAATTGCAATCTTCAAATCAAGAACCCTAATTAGGGTTTATGTGGATTATAAGAATTACCCCTTACCTCTTTTGTAATTCAATCCAAGAATCAAATAATAGTGTGTTTAAATCACGTTCTTGTACACACGTACTAATTGAAGAAAAAGTTTATGCAAGTAAATTAAACACAAAACTTATTTGATCTTATGAAAATCAAATCCCTAAGGGATTGTTTTGGATGGATCGATTTAAGACAAAGAGAAGGAGAGAAAAACACCAAGATGTGTGTGTACAAGTTATGAGAAAACAATACATCTTGGGTTTGTATATATACTAATTGAAACTTGGAGCTCAAGGCACAAAGGAGGTGGAGAACCCCCTTGGCCGATCGGTTATGCAATCACAAAGGGATTCCGGAACCTTCCCTTGTTTCCAAATATTCATTAGTATTACTTTTCTAATCTTCGTCAATAGGTCATTAGTCATTTTTCATTAAATACTAATTTTCATTACTAGTTTTGTGTTTATTAATAATTACGTATAACATTTATAAATAATTATTTCTTTTTCTCTTCATACGTATTGTGTGCAATCTCGTGATCTCGAGTTCGATCATAACATACGACTACTAAAATAATGTCCATAATCTAACACCTTTAATGAAAACTACTGCATATTTTTTGTTAAATAATAAATGTACAAGATGATAAAAGTTATGAGTGACAATTAATATTGAAATATTATAATATAATCCTAACAAGGTTTGACGGTTTGATAATGTCAATCCAAACATGACCCTCTATAAAGGTTTAGCCATAACTTGTTTTATTGTTATGTCGATGTCATATAGTGTTTTGTGTGGGTGAAAATTTTTCATGATAATCTAACAAATTCTGATAACTTTTGCTCAAAAAAATTTTGACAACTTTTTACAAAAACAAAAACACCTTATATGAGTTAGATTCAGATTTCTCGGCCTCTTACTCATATTAAGA
Organism: Artemisia argyi; assembly: GCA_030686995.1. Taxonomy (NCBI): domain Eukaryota; kingdom Viridiplantae; phylum Streptophyta; class Magnoliopsida; order Asterales; family Asteraceae; genus Artemisia; species Artemisia argyi. The sequence continues at coordinate 75,086,179 of CM060687.1, forward strand.
TGAAATCAGATTCAAATATTTTAACCTCAAATTAAGATTTAGATGTGCGAATCGGATTTAAATTCAGAACCTCTTAATAGATAAACAACAAATAACAACGTTATAATCAACACTTAGAAGTTAGAATATGTCGATTTATCTTTACACATTTAATTCACGTTGGAAAACAAATAAGAAATATAATTTTATATATTTTTAAGCACGTTATAATTTTATTAAATAAATAGTACATTATCTGAATCTAGTGTTTAGATTGTGTGGACAAAGAAATTATCAGGGAGTGCTTGGTGAGGGGTTAAGTGGGGGTGGAGAATGGGTAAAGGAATAATGAATGGCTCACATCAAACAATGTTTGTGCTTGGTTAGTAAGGGGAAATGTATTGATTATCTCGTAGTGGGTAATCAACCATTATATACTACTCCCCTTACTAATGGTTGATTACCCACTACGGGGTAATCAATACATTATATACTACTCCCCTTACTAATGTTAAGTGAGGTGGGTAATCAATACATTTTCCCTTAGTAAATTGTGGGGGTAATCAATACATCATATACTACTCCCCATAGTAAATTGTGGGGGTAAGGTATTGATTACCCACCTTATTTATTTTTTTGCATTCCTTTCGCTTTCGCTTTTTTTCCCCCACTTTGAACCAAGGGGACCCTTACGCTCTGTTCTCAAGTTAATTTTTTAAACAATGGAAGGTGATGGGATGAGAAGGGGAAAGTAAGGAATGCCATTGTGAAGAAAGTGGTTATTTTTAGGGGAATGCTACATCCACATAAAATCCCCACACAAAACCTCCACTCGCTGACGTGTCAGCAAGTGATTGGTGTAATCAGTGAGTGGGGTCTTTGATTAAACCAACCACCAGCTGACACGTCAGCGAGTGGGGGTTTTGTGTGGAAGTTTGTGTGTGGTTGTAGCAATTCCCTTATTTTTATTTGTGTTCTTGAATTTTTATTTTAAGTTGCAAGGAAAGGAAAGGAAGCTACCAAATTACAAATATACCCTCAAAACATAATTATAAACTAAAAAAAAAAAAAAAAAAAAAAAAAAAAAAACCCTATCCATCCATTCTACGTTCTAGTAATCCATATTGTTACATCCTAGAATAAGTTACAACAAATTACAAGATAATATTGAATAATGTATTGACAAAGTTTATGCTTCGTGATATTTTGCCCAAATCTTTGAACAATCAAGTATAAGGCTACACATATTTGAATCCCATAAATAGCACATGATACGTGCACAGTGCAACCTACAACAAAAAAGTATCAAGAAATTGAATGTGAGTCATCGTCCGATCCATTGTTCTGCGGCCTAATTCTTTGTTCATTTACCCAAATAATATGCAGTTCTTTACATGAAACATTCAAGTGTTTATACATAATTTAAGATGAAACAAGGATATAATTGTAATTAACCAAATCCCATGTTTTGAGTTGTACCCATTCCCTCCTGATCATTCCAAATATGGGCGGATTAAAAATACACACAAAAGCCCATCCCTTCCCTCCTTCCCACCTTCCCGTACCTTACCTTTCCATCTTAAAAAAAAAATTCAAGAACGCACATTTTTTTAATTTCCCTTCCCATCCCCTTCCATTACTTAAAAAAAAAAAAAAAAAAAAAAAAAAAAAAAAAAAAAAAACTCGAGAACAGAGCGTTAGTTTTATCTCTTGAAAGCAATGGAAATCGTTTATATAATTATTTAATGAGTCGAGTTATTTAAAAAACCAAACATTCCTTAAAGGACTCATCCCCACCATCCATCTAAAAAGAAATCAATAGTTGAGATTAAAAACATTTTAATATTTCACCAATTTTTTATAATTTAAATATCTCTTAAACCGTTAATCGTTAAACGAAAATAATTACACCATCGCAACGAACAATTAATTATCTTCCTATAGATAGGCTATTTGATATATTTTCGACAATTTTTTTTCGTGGCCGAAAAAATCATATATGATATGTAATAATATCATATATGATTTTTTCAGCCACGAAAAAAAATGTGAAAAAACGAAAAAAAAAGAATTTGTCGAAAATATATCAAATAGCCTATCTATAGAAAAATAATTAAATGCTCGTCGTAACGGTATATTTTTTTTCGCTTAACGATTAACGGTTTGAAAGATATTAATATTTGAAAAAAAAATAAAATGAAAGTGAGTTTTTTAAATTGTTGGGATTAATCTTATCCATTAGATCAAATAAAGATGGAGAGAAGATTAATGGTGGAGATTAGTCCTTGGTATGTAAAAGAAGTTTGTTCCTCAAATGATCTTTTACCTTATTTAATTTGTCCAGTTAGGATCGAAAGTGACCCGATCGCATAAAAGTTCAAGAACTAAAATATAGAGAAAAGTTCTTTTGTGGATCAATTTTTTTCTACAAACTGAGGGACAAATCCCCACCATCCATCTAGTTTGATCTAATGGTGGGGATTAACCTAAGATTTTTCATGGAAACCTAAGTCCATGTTTTTTTTTTATCATTTTTCTTTGTCTTTTTGTCTTTTTTTATTTATTTACTATTTTTCTTTTTCTTTTGTTTTTTTTATGTCACGTGATACTTTTTTTTCTTTTGTTTTTTTAAATAACGTATTCTATAAATCTAGTTTTTTTTTTTTTTTTTTTTTTTTTTTTTTTAATAAATTCATGTTTCTTTCATTTTATTACGTTTTCGTCTGTTTTTGTCTGTTTTCACATGTTTATATACGTTCTCAGATGTTTTGTCCGTTTTTAGACGTTTTTGTCCGTTTTCAGCCGTTTTTATATGTCTTCAAACGTTTTTGTCTGTTTTCATGTGTTTTCATCCGTTTTTATACGTTTTCGTCCATTTTGGTACGTTTATGTCCGTTTAAAAACGTTTTCGTCTGTCTTTATGTATTTTTGTCCGTTTCATATGTTTTCGTTTGTTTTCATACGTTTTATATGTTTTTGGGCAGTTTTTATACGTTTTCATCTGTTTTCATCAATTTTTCATATGTTTTCGTTCATTTTCAGACGTGTTTTTACAGTTTCATGCGTATTTGCTCGTTTTTTTTATTTTTTTCGTTCGTTTTTATACGTTTCTGAATATCACAATTGATATTCTTAATATCACAAGTGATTTCCGGTGATATTCACAATATCACTTGTGATATTAAGAATGATATTCATAAACGTATGAAAACAGACGAAAACATATGAAAACGAACGAAAACGTAAGAAAGTGAAGAAAAAAAACGTGAAAATCACTTGTGATATTATGAATATCACTTGTAATTTTGTGAATATCACTTGTAATTTTTATGTTACAAAACATTAGTTGAAAATCACTTGTGATATTCAGAATATCACTTGTGATATTCTGAATATCACTTTTGATTTTCTAATTGTTGCTTGTTATATCCTGAATATCACTTGTGATATTCAGAATAACATTTGTGATTTTCATGTTACAAAACATTTGTTGAAAATAACTTGTTATATTCAGAATATCACTTGTGACATTAAACGAACGAAAATGGCCAAAAAGTTATGAATACAGACAAAAACGTAAGAAAGTAATAAAAACGTGAATAAAAAAAAAAACGTGAAATCACTTGTAATATTCTGAATATCACTTGTGATATTCAGAATATTACTTGTGATTTTCATGTTACAAAAGATTTGTTGAAAATAACTTTTGATATTCAGAATATCACTTGTGATATTCTGAATATCAATATCACTTGTGATATTCAGAATATCACTTGTGATATTCAGAATATTACAAGTGATATTCTAAATATCACTTGTGTTTTTCATGTTACAAAATATTAGTTGAACATCACTTGTGATGTTCAGGAATATCACTTGTGATATTCAAAAACATATGAAAAATGTCTGAAAATGGCCAAAAACATTTAAAAACGGATGAAGATGGTAAAAAAATGGACGAAAACGTAAGAAAAACGGAAAAAATATGTAGAAAAACGGACGAAAACATCTGAAAATAGACGAAAATATATAAAAATGGATGAAAACATATAAAAACGGTCGAAAACGTATGAAAACAGACGAAAACATATGAAAACGGACGAAAACGTATACAAACGGATGAAACGTATGAAAATGGATGAAAATGGACGAAAACGTATCGGTCGTAAAACGTATAAAAACGGGTGAAAATAGACGAAAAAGTAAGAAAATGGACGAATATGTATGAAGACGGACGAAAACATATGAAAACGTACAAAATCGTAAGAAAACAGACGAATATGTATGAAAACGGAAGAAAACGTAAGAAAACGTATGAAAATGGATAAATATTTATGAAAACGGACGAATATGTCTAAAAACGGATGAAAAAGTTAGAAAGTGAAAAAATGTAAATTAAATTAAAAAAAAAATACTCGTAAATTTAAAATAAAAAGATGTATTTTCTTTTAAAAGAAAGAAAAAAAAAGTGAATTTTTTTTTAAAAAAAAAGAGAAAAAAGGACAAAAAAAAGGCATGAAAAAAAAAGAAAAAAACGTGAAATTTTGTTTTTAAAATAATAGAAAAAAAAAAGACAAAAAGAAGGAAAAAATGCAACAAAAAAAAATGCAAGAAAAAAAAATGTAAATAGGAAGAGAAGAAAAAGACAAAAAAAAGAAAAAAGAAAAATAAAAGTGAATAAAAAGAAAGACAAAAAGACAATAAAAAAACATGGACTTAGGTTATCTATTAAATTTTAGGTTAATCCCTACCATTAGATCAAACTAGATGGATGGTGGGGATTTGTTCCTCAGTTTGTAACAAAAACTTAGTATGTAAAATAACTCACCTCCTAAAATATAATGGGAAAGAATTGAAAAGGTATATGATTTTTTATTAAAATGATCAAGCTTCATAAATTTTGAACTTTTTCGCATATTGACCAACAAACAACACAAGACAAAAGAAGCAGATAGACACTCTTCTGAACCATGTGCGTGTAAAGAAATCATGTTCCGTGACACCCAAATTTAGGGCGAGCATCAGGCTAAGACCGACCAGATCAGCTAAATCCGGATCAGACCAAAACCAATTTAGCTCAAAACTCCAGACTGAGTACTAGACTTAGTGTGTTCGGTACGGGTCTTCGGTCGGTCCAATCCAAGAAGGCATAATGATCGGTTTGTACGCAAGATCGGACCGAAACGACCAGAGACCGAAATAAGAAAAAAATTGAAATCGAGACCGACCACTAGTCGTTCGGTTTGGTCGGGTTTGTATCGGTCCGGTCGATTTTGGGTAGGGCTGAGTATTGGAGACCCCAAAACTGACCGGACCGACACAAACCCGACCGAACAAGACTAGTGGCCCGGTCTCAGTTGCAACTTCTTCCTTATTTCGGTCTCGGGTCAGTTCGATTCGGCCTAGTCTGGTTCCATCTTAAGTACAAACTGACATTATGCCTTCTTGGATCGGAACGACCGAAGAACCGGACCAATTCGGACCGGACCAAACACATTCGGTCCAATCCTCGGTCTAAGGTTTTGAGCTAAATCGGTCTCGATCCGGTCCAAATTTGGCCGATTTGGTCTTGTCTTAACTCGATGCTCACCTCTAGTTTGGGGTCTGCGATCCTTAGCCTTACCAAAATCACTTGTCTCATCCTTTATATATATATATATATATATATATATATATATATATATATATATATATATATATATATATATATATATATATATATATATTGAAACGTTCAAATGAAAAACTTAAATTTTGTGAAAACGCGAGAAGTAATCCTACCCACTCATTTTATCCTCCTTTAACTTTAATCTAATGGTTAATATTAGTTAATCAACTTTTTGAAAACTTCTTAAAAAATTTTAAAAAAAAATTCGAAAAAAAAAAATTTCCGAAAAAAATTATTCGAATTTTTTTTTTCGAATTTTTTTTTTTTCGAAATTTTTTTTTTCAAACTTTTTTTTTTTAGAAAATTTTTTTTTCGAAAAAAAAAAATTTTCGAAATTTTTTTTTCGAATTTTTTTTTTGAATTTTTTTTTGAAAAAAAAAATTTACGAATTTTTTTTCCGAAATTTTTTTTTCCGAATTTTTTTTTCGTCACATGTGAAAAAAAAATTTGAAAATTTTCACGAAATTTTTTTTGTCTCGTGTAAAAACAAAATTCGTCCCATGTGAAAAAAAAATTTCGTCGTATGTAAATTTTTTTTTCGTCACATGTGAAAAAAAAATTCCGTCACATGTGAAAAAAAAATTTCGTCTCATGTGAAAAAATTTTTGGATATTTTCACGAAAATGTTTTTGTCACGTGTGAAAAGAAAATTCGTCACATGTGAAAAAAATTGAAAAAAAAATTTCATCACATGTGAAAAAAAATTTTGAATTTTTCACGAAATTTTTTGTCACGTGTGAAAAAAAAATTCGTCATATGTGAAAAAAAAATTTCGTCGCATGTAAATTTTTTTTTTCGTCACATGTGAAAAAAAATTCCGTCACATGTGAAAAAAAAAATTTCTGAAAATTTTTTGAAAATTTTTCAAAAAAAATTTCCAAAATTTTTAAAAAAAATTTTCGAAATTTTTTGAAATTTTTTCGAAATTTTTTTTTGAAAACTTTTTGAAATTTTCAAAAACAATAGTTAGCTAATAATAGCCATTAGATCAAAGTTTAAGGAGGATAAAATGAGTGGATATGATTAGTTTCGCGTTCTCAGAAAAATTAGATTTCTCACATGAATGACCCCATATATATATATATATATATATATATATATATATATATATATATATATATATATATATATATATATATATATATATATATGAACAATGCTAGACCTGTGTCAGCGGGTGATTGGTGCATTTTTTTTTTAACCAATCACCTGCTGATGTATCAGGAGTGTAATTTTTGTGTGAATTTGATGAGTGGTTCTAACATTTCTTATTTAATATAGAATATATGCATGGAGCCATCAGACCCATGTGCGTTTAAAACCATGTGATCAAACCTTAAAACCTTAAATGATCAAACCTTAAATCTATATATATTTAATATATGCATGCGTGGAGCCACTTGTACCCTATGATCAAACCTTAAGGGCACGTTTGGTAGAGAGAATTTCAGAGAAAAGAAATGAAGTAGAGAATAGAAATTCAGAGAATAGAAATCAGTAGAGAATTTTGTTTAATTCTAATGTTTGGTAACAACAAAGACTTGACCCGAGAAATGAAAAAAAAAATATATTTGTTGACTTTTTTTAAAAAATTATTTTTTCTAAATAATAATTCTAAAAAATGTATATTTAGAAAAAAATAGTTTTTAATTTTTTTTTAATTTAAAATTTTTTTTATAAAAATTATTTTTTCTAAATAACAATTCTAAAAAATATATATTTAAAAAAAAAAAAGTTTTTTAAAATTTTTAATTTTTTTTTTAAATTTATTTTTTATAAAAATTATTTAAAAAAATTATTTTTTCTAAATAACAATTCTAAAAAATATATATTAAAAAATTTTAATTATATATTTTTTTAATTTATTTTTTTTAAAAAACTTATTTTTAATTTTTTTTTAATTTATTTAAAAAAAAATTATTTAAAAAAAATATCTTTTCTAAATAACAATTCCAAAAAATATATATTTTTAAAAAAATAGTTTTTTAAAAATTTTAATTTTTTTTTAAATTTATTTTTTATAAAAATTATTTAAAAAAAATTATTTTTTCTAAATAACAATTCTAAAAAATATATATTAAAACTTATTTTTTTAAAAAATTTATTTTTTTTAAATTTATTTTAAAAAAAATTTATTTAAAAAAAATATTTTTTTCTAAATAACAATTCTAAAAAATATATATTTAAAAAAAAATTTAACTTATTTTTTAAATCAAGTTACAAAGCAACAAAATTCAATTCTCTCCATTTCTTCACCTAAGCAAGTGGAAATCAAGTTACAAAGCAACAAAATCTCGAGAAATCAGATTTCTCCGCTTATGTATTTCCTTGATGTACCAAACAAGAGAAATAATGTGATTTCCATTTCTTTGGCTCCATTTCTCTCTACCAAACACACCCTAAATCTATATAATGGAGACTTGCACTTTCATATGTTGAACTGTCGGAATAAGAGTTTAGAAGTTTAAACGTATAATGAAGTCCAACTACACATCACTTCCCTTCTTTATTATTATTATTATCTTTGTATATCTAACAGAATCATCAAACTCTAAGTCAATCATTAAAAGCGTCCCTGGCTTTGATGGAGATCTTCCGTTCACTTTTGAAACTGGGTACTTAGTAATTTTTGCTTTTCTTTCTCAAATGGGATTTATAAAAATGTTGCTGAAACTTATTTATTTTTCCTTTCTTATTCTTTTTATGTAAAAAGATATGTTGGAGTTGGAGTTGGAGAAAAAGAAGATGTTCAGGTTTTCTACTACTTTGCTGAGTCTCAAAGAGATCCTTTGCATGACCCTCTTCTCGTTTACCTTACGGGTGGCCCTGGCAATTCGGCGTTATATCCTTTCCTCTATCAAATTGGTAATTTATTTTTTGTAAAACAGCAGGGATGTTTATGCATTAATTTTTTACAGTAATATTCACATAACTAATTTGAATATATATACTAATCAAGAGTTCATGTATGTTCTTGATGATAAGAGAATTTTTGTTTTGTTGTTAGATCATTGAGTAGGGTAAATTCTGATTCCTTTTTACGCTTGTTTAATTATTATCCTCTTTTCATATTTCCTTGTTAATTGCTACATTTCTCTTTACCAAATACAACGTTTTTTAAAAACGTGTTTTGAACTTGTCCAAGAAAAGAAACACATACAAATATTGGCATCCACTATGGCAGTATCATCAAAAGGTCTAAAATCTATATAAAGCTTTATCTTTATTTTAACTATAGTGATTATTTGTTTCATGTACATGTGTCATGAGAGGTTCATATTCTTGAACCTATTCATAATTTAATACATTTGTTATTATGAATCATTTGAAGACTTGTAAAAGATTTATGCATAGTGATATAGGTATATAACATAAAAGATTTATAAATTAATGATTATTGACATATATAAAGTTTCACCATTATAGATGCTATAACAGTAACCAAAAATCAACAATATGATTATTAAAAGAGAAATGATATTTCCTAATTAACAATTTTTTTTTTGTTTTCACAAGTTCCTCACATATGTCAAAGCTGACGCTTGAATGAAATTAATATTATAAATTTTATAGAAGACATTATAATTAGTTAAGAGTAAAGCTGTCATTTTGCTAAAAGTAAGAAAGAGAATTCAATAATATATATATATATATATATATATATATATATATATATATATATATATATATATATATATATATATATATATATATATATATATATATATATATATATATATATATATTATTTGTTGGAAGACAATTATTTTGAGACGAAGGAATTTGATTTGATGGATACGATACAACTAAATTGCCGCACTTTTGTAGGCAGAGGCGTAGAGTGATGAGTGTCTTAATACTCATCATTTTATACTAATCTGAACTGCCAAAACATACAAAAACACTCAAATATGTATCAAAATACTTAAAATATCTTAGAAGTGTGTTTTATATGTTTCAAATACAAAATATGCAAAAACAGATGAAAAACGTACAAAGTTTGCATAATTGGCAGTTTCAGTCCCTCAAGTTTCATAAATTGTCAAAACTAGTCCCTGGTTATTCTAAAAACATGAAAAAGTCACCAAAGGTCCTTTTTAATCAAAAAGTTACATATTTAGTCCTTTGGTGCAAAGTTTCATAAAATTACAAGTTTAGTCCCTTTACTTTGGAAATTGACAGAAATGGTCCCTGGGATGTAAAAACTTTGAGAAAAGCAATTTTGGTCCTTATACTAATAATATTTTGCAGGAATGGTCCTTGGTATGAAGTTTGGTGAATTTACATGATTGGTCCCTAAAGTTTCACAGTTTGGCAAAACAGGTCCCTCAAAGTTTAAACTTGACAGTTTCAGTCCCTGGGTGTTCAAAATGGGAAAATTACCATTAAGGGTCCTAGGGAATTCATAATTTTCACTATTAGTCCCTGGATTAAAAGTTTAGAGAAATTACATAATCAGTCCCTGAAGTTTGGTGAATTGTCAGTTTTAATCCCCGGGTATTTAAAAAAATTAAAAATATCAAAAATGCCCTTGTACTATTTACATGAGACAATTTAAACCCTTTTGATAACTTTGGAAGACTTGCCAAATCAGACCCTTAACTTTTGCCAAATTACAATTTTAGTCCTTGTGATTTATTTCCTAATAAAACCAAACGGATCCAAAATGTTATTATCTAAAACCAAAACCCAACCTACCCAAGCCCACCCTTTTCCAGCCCATCCACTAGCCCAGTCCAACCCTGAGTCAAACCCAGTCAACCCCCCTTTTCAATACCACCCCGTCTTCCTTATTCCCACCAAAACCACCCTCCACCACTGCAAACCAAAACCACCCTCCACCTCACCTCCAACTTGCTCCCCACTCTTCACCACCTCACCCTCCACCTCACACAACCCTCCAAGCTCCCTTAATTGCCCTAAAAACCCTCTCCACGCAAACACTAACACCCCAATGACTTTGGCGCCAAAAAGGTAAATTCAAAGGTGTGGATTGCTTTGACCTGATCAATGGCTAGGAAGTGGTGGGAATCACCTCAGTGGGTCCCACAAGCTCAGAAATGGCTACAAAAAAGGAAAAGCAGCAGAAGACAAAAAAGATTAGATTAGTTTTAGTTTAGGATAGTGTCGAATAGTTTAATTATCAAATTGTAGTGTAATATTTGGTTTTTGAACATTGTATCAAGTTGTTTCAGTGTACTTCCAATCTTTTTCAAGAATCAATTTCACATTTCAGTACCAATCTCAGTTTATGCATTTTTCTTAAATTCTCAAAATCACCATAAGGTTTATATGTTGTTAGTTGTTGTTGTAATCAATTCATAAGCTCTTATAAGCTCTGACAAAGCTCATATAAGCTCTTGAATACTTTAAATATCAGTCTCATTTTATAAATAGGAAAAATACCAAAAATTCAAATAAATAAAGGAAAAATAAAAAATTAGTGTGTGAAGTAGTATAGAAGCTGATGCATGATGAAATATGAATGAATTCTGGTTTAGAATCCTATGGGGGATACTAGGTTGTGATCTTGGTTCATGGTTCATGGTTGCTCAGTCCAATTCCACTTTGTAAGCTTTTATATAACTATTTCATATTACTGTTTAATTAGTCTAAATTGCTTAAGTTTTTGTGTTTTTTATGTTTATGTATTGTTGTTAAGTTTATATATAGCTTAATATAGGTAGCTTATTAATTAGATATCATTTGTTCTAAAAAAAATCAAAACTACACAGTGAAACATTCATTTTTGACAAATCTGAGTATTAAGCTTGTGGAGTGGTTGATTATTGCCCATTTGATCTCAGTATACCATAATATAGTGTAAGGAATCAAAGTTAAGGTTTAAATCTATTAGTTGTTTTGTTAATCTCAAAACAGTCAAGTTAATGGGGTGTTTGGCATTGCTGAATACTTTGTAACCTAGGTACTTTATTGTGGTGTTCTTAGTATACTTAGACTAAATTAGTATAGGGTTAGTTAACTGAGTCATTTGCTTGGTCATTTTAACACTTAAAAGTCAAAATCAATAAGAACTCACCCTCACAGTTAACTGTGAGGGATTTAGAGTCCATAAACCTTTGCATTAGCTTGTAATTTGCATCTTTGGCCTAAATTACCTCTATCATAGCTTATTATAACTTACTTAGCTTGTAGGATCAATCAGAAATCCAAATTAGTCAACCTATCAAGTTTCTTTAAAAGTCAAAACTTGCTCAGTTCAGTTTTTTACCAAAATCACAAGAATTGTTTAGAATTTAGGATTTAGATCTAGGCCTTGAAATTTGTTTCTATTAACACTCTACCAGCTCTAGTTTAAGATCCCACTATTTTCTTATTTTTAGGATTTTTGTTGTGGCCCCCACTCACCCTCAAAGACAACTGCAGGGCAAGGGTGTTGCCCTGCTCAGTTTAAACTTGGTCACCACCACCACTCTGAGGTAGTTTTGTGACCAACCCAGTGGGCCCCACCACCTCTAATCAGCTTTTCCCAACCCCCCTCCTAGTAGAGAACTTAGATTGACTTTTTGTTTGACTTGAATCCAAGTGGACCCCACTTAAATCAAACCCAAAACATTGTCCCCATTCTGTGTTCAAAACAGATTTTGGAATAGCTTAATTGGTCTTATTAGCTTATCTACTGAGCTTATTTGACCAACTTAAGCTTTGACAAGTCTAACATACCTATTAGAACCAGAATAAGCCTTAGTGGGTCCCACATAAGCTCACTTGAGCTTATTTACCTTTTCAGTCAAACTTGGTCAACTGTGGAAGGAATAAGCTTCCACAGTGCTTATTAATAAGCTACAAAAATATTGTTTTTACAAAAGTTACTTATTTTTATATATAATATAGGTTGGTAAAATAAAAATCCAGAAAATACAACATAAAAATAAGTGATAGTTTCTATTTAATACAATTTAATTTTAATTTTCATTTTTACATTTTTATTAAGTAAGTTGAGTTTTTATATTTTTAATAATTTCCTTATAGGTTAAAGTAATTTTCATAATTTTCTCAGATTTTTATTTGGTAATTTAGTATTTATTATAATTAATAATAGTTTAATTAATAATTAATCAATAAATAAGTTTTAAATAGCTTAATTAATTTTTATATAGCAACACCTAGTTTTTATATTTTTTATAGCTTTTATAAGTCATAAAATAGTTTTATAAATTTTTCCATAATTTTCTAAGTTAGTTTAGTAGTATTTGTAATTTAAAATAGTTTAATTAGTATAAATAATATAAATAGTTTTTAATTAATAAAAAATTCATAAAAAGACAAAAATATTTATTTTTATTTTTTATACTTTCTTCAAGTTCTATTTTAGGTTTAGAAAATATTTTTATAAGTTTTTAGTTTAATTTGTAGTATTTATAATTTTCTAATTAAATAGTTAAATAGTTGTTAATTAAATAATTAATATTAAATAATATAATAATCTAAAAAATAGTTTTCTTTTTAATTTAATTTTATTTTAAGTTTAAGTTTATAGAATTTTCATTTTTAACCCTTGTAGTTTATTTTTCTTAAAACTCACCTTTTTCTCAGTACGCAGTCGCGTCTGATTTTAAATTGGTGTACGTTTATACGTTTTAGATATCTAGGTTTTTAAGTAATCACTCTGATAGTTTATTTAAGTCATTTTAAGTTATAAAACCCTAGTCTAATCACACACACACACACTTTTATACCTTTCCTGTTCACATTCACTAATCACAAAGCCGTTTTTAATCATCACAACCTCGTTGGGACATTACGACCCGGGAAAACACTGTATTTCACGGAAGCATTTGTCTTGATTAGTTTGACTTTACTATTTACCATTCACAAGTGGTTGAGAAATAAAAGATAACTAGTTTCGGACGAATCATAGAGCCTATACCAAACAAGCATCTCTACTCTACAAACATTTGTTTGCGAAACAGGATTTTACTCGGATGCTAAATTAATAGATATACGTACTTACGAAAATAATGAAGGTCTTTAATGACTTCATTACTAATGCAGGTTTAGTGGAGGTTCCTCTTGGGGGATGTTCATTTACGTGGTGCCATAAGTCCGCTTCTAAGATGAGTAAACTTGATCGGTTCCTTATCTCAGATAGCCTTTTGTGCGCTTGTTCTAGCATTTCGTCGGTTTCTTTGGATAGGTACTTGTCTGATCATCGCCCGATTTTAATGCGTGAGTCGCATAACGATTATGGCCCGACTCCATTTAAATTCTATCATTATTGGTTTGAGTTTGATGGATTTGATAAGTTTGTGGAGGATTCATGGAAGGAAATTCGTGTAGTTGACACGAACGATTATGTGAATTTTATGAAAAAACTTAAAATTTTGAAAGACAAAATTAAAACTTGGATTAGATCTTACAAGGAGCATACATACGGTCGGATGAGTAGCCTTAAATCTGAGTTAATTAATCTTGATTCAGTTTTTGACAAAGGCGGTGGAGTAGAGAAGGATGTTCATTGCAGACATGAAATTGTTCGTAATATTCTAGAATTGGAGAAGACAGAAGCTATGGAAGCGGCCCAAAAAGCAAAAATTAAATGGGCTGTAGAGGGTGATGAGAAATCCAAATATTATCATGGAGTTATTAATAAAAAAAGAGGCAATTTAACTATTCGTGGTGTACTAGTTGACGGCAACTGGGTGGAGTCTCCTTCTTTAGTTAAAAATGCATTTTACGACCACTTTAAATGTCGATTTGAGCAACCTTGTATGAACGGTATATTGTTAGACAGAGAGTTTACCAATAGAATTTCTTCTGATCAGGCTTCTGACTTGGAAAGCACGGTTTCTAAAGAAGAGATTAAAAGAGCGGTGTGGGATTGTGGTATTGATAAATCTCCCGGTCCGGATGGATTTACATTTGGTTTTTATCGTCGTTATTGGAATCTCATTGAGGGCGATGTTGTTAATGCTGTCACATGGTTTTTCCATCATGGTAGAATCCCGAATGGTGGTAATTCATCTTTTATTACTTTGATTCCTAAGATTCCGAATGCTAATATGGTGAAGGATTTTAGACCTATCAGTCTCATTGGGAGTGTGTATAAAATCGTTGCCAAGATTCTGGCGAATCGTCTTGTCATGGTGTTAGGGGATCTTGTTAGTGATACTCAATCGGCATTTGTGAAAGACAGACAAATATTGGATGGTCCATTTATTTTGAATGAGTTGGTGCAGTGGTGTAAGAAGAAGAGGAAACAATCTATGATTTTTAAAGTTGACTTTGAAAAAGCTTATGACTCAGTTAGGTGGGATTTTATAAACACCATATTGAAGAAGTTCGGTTTTGGAGACAAATGGTGTAATTGGATTGGTAGTTGTCTTCAGTCGTCTAAAGGTTCGGTATTGGTAAATGGTAGTCCTACGTCCGAATTTCAATTTTTCAAAGGTCTTAAACAAGGAGATCCGCTTTCGCCTTTCTTATTTATTTTGGTTATGGAGAGTCTTCATGTTTCGTTTCAAAGAGTGGTGGATGCAGGTCTTTTTACGGGAATAAAGTTGGATACCTCGATTAGTGTTACACATCTGTTCTATGCTGATGATGCTATTTTCATGGGACAGTGGAATCGAGCCAATATTGATACCATTACTCGGGTGTTAGATGTGTTTCATCGTGCGTCGGGTCTCCGTATCAACATGAATAAAAGTAAGTTAATGGGGATTTCTGTAGAGTCTTCTAAAGTGGAGCAGGCTGTTGAGAAGATAGGTTGTATGGCTTTAAAAACACCGTTCAAATATCTTGGATCGAAAGTTGGTGACCTAATGTCGCGAACAATATCTTGGAATGAAGTCCTGGAATGCATGGCCGCTCGGTTATCTAGATGGAAACTTAAGACTATTTCTATAGGAGGGAGACTAACTCTTCTTAAGTCAGTCTTAGGTTCAATTCCAATTTATCATATGTCAATGTTTAAAGTGCCTAAGACAGTGTTACAAAAAATGGAAGCTATTCGGGCTAGGTTTTTTAATGGAGTGGATACAAACTCGAGAAAATCTTGTTGGGTCAGCTGGAAAAAAGTGATGGCTTCAAAAGACACAGGTGGTCTCGGGGTGGCAAGTTTATTCGCTCTGAATAGGGCTCTCATGTTTAAGTGGGTGTGGCGCTTCATCACTAAAAAAAAGTCGCTATGGGCTCGTGTAATTAAAGCGATACATGGCGATGATGGTAAGATTGGTAAAAAGATGAATCCTAGCTATCCATCTATCTGGCTTAGTATAATACAAGAAGCTGGGGTTTTGAAATCTCAGGGTATTGATATTCTCAGTTTCATCAAGATGAAAGTTGGAGATGGATCTAATACCTCGTTCTGGAACGACGTTTGGAGGGGAGATGTTGCATTTAAAGATCTGATGCCTAGATTATATATGCTCGAAAATACGAAAGACATTCAGGCTGGGACAAAGTTGTCTCATGAGGACTTGGAATGGTCGTTTAGACGTAAGACGCGGAGTGGTGTAGAACAGCACCAGTTGACTATGCTTCAAGAGATGATTGGAGGTTGTATTTTAAGTAATACGCAAGATAGATGGATATGGTCTTTAGAGGGATCAGGCGATTTTTCTGTTTCTTCGGTGAGGAAAGTAATCGATGCTGCCTATCTTCCTCGTGGTAGTGTGAAGACTAGATGGATTAAAGAGGTGCCTCTCAAGATTAATATACATGCTTGGAAAGTTGCCAATGATTATCTCCCCACTAGATTTAATCTCTCAAGAAGAGGTATGGATATTGAGACTATTGTTTGCCCTATGTGTAATAGCATGGTTGAATCGTCCAGAAACTTGTTCTTTTCCTGCGAGTTCAATAATCAGATCATGCGCAAGATTATGAGGTGGTGGGAGTTGGATTATCGAGAGATTAATTCGTATGAAGCTTGGGTTGAATGGATGTTGAGTATTCGATTTCCGTCTAATCTTAAAAAGGTATTCGAAGGAACTTGTTACATTGTTTGGTGGTTCATCTGGAATTGGCGTAATAAATTGCTTTTTGGACAAGATAGTCGCTCAAAGAGTTTGATGTTTGATGATATCGTTTCTCGGTCTTTCTATTGGATTAGGTCTAGATGTAAAGCTAAATTTTCATGGATTGATTGGCGTAAAAACCCAAATCTTATTACGTTGTAAGTTCTAACTTCTTGTTAGGTTTTTTTTAATACAATTTGCCGTTCAAAAAAAAAATACGTACTTACGAAAATAAATTTTATTCAATATGTTTTGCAGGCCCTTTGAGTATCAATTATGGAAATTCATCGTGGACTAAGATTACATTTGAGATGAATCCATATTCATGGACAAAGGTTCATATTATGACTCCACATTTTGGCATCATACTATGAAGAGTATAATATTATTTCTAAGAGATATTTCTCAAAACAGTACAAAAATTTAAACTTTTTTCAAAAAGAGTACAAAAATAATAGGTTTTTTCAAAACCGTCATGTGCGAATGTGCGAACGTGAGATTCCACTAATTTTTTGTCATGTGTCCAGATAAATAGTACAATACCAATCATTTGTTGGCCCACATCCCCGACCATCAGTACACTCCCCGACCAAGCAGATGTGCGAACGGCGGTTATGCGATTTTCAGCTAATGTGCGAAAGTTAAAGAAAAAGTACCATTGAAAACTAGCAAAATCTTCAAAAGTACTTCAATTTTTTTTCCAACCACAATCAACACCTGATCAACGCCACCATCACCACCACAGATCCGCCATCAGCACCAAGAATCAACACCACCATCACCACAACATATCCGCCATCACCACCACACATATCTTATCATAGCTTTATTTTTCTGAATTAAAATATGGTTCCAAGGTCCAAGATGGGTCCCTATAAAAATTCTTTGAGTCTTATATTAAAATATTCAAACCAGCTGGGTCCACTCATATTAATTTCTAGATAACTCATCACCGAGGATGAAACATTCTACTTTGAATCTTTCTCGGCTGGAATATGACCTATTCTTCTTAAAAATAGTTGGCGCTACATGGTTGGTATTCAAATATCCCACTTACACTTGTGTATAACTGTATATATGCAGCTAGAATTGGCAGAATATGCATCTTTGCATTGGTATATAACAAAAGTGTTTATAGTTTGTTTTAATAAAAATACTTTATGGTCTTTAAATATAATAAAAGTAGTACTAAAAGGTACTAAACGTTAAGATTTTATTCTCACTTTGTAAGATACTTTGTTCTTTACCAATAAAGGTATCACATGAGGTAGTCGTTATTCGCACATTTGTTTATAAAAGTCAAACGACACGTGGGGTACAATTGATAATGATTGTACTTGCAAATAATTGGTATTATACTATTTGTCTGGACACGTGTAAAAAAATTAGTGGAATCGCACGTTCGCACATGATCATTTTGGGAAAGCCTATTATTTTCGTACTCTTTTTGGAAAAAGTTTAACTTTTTGTATTATTTTGGAAAATATCTCGTATTTCAATCTCACATATTATGATTATCTTGCAGTAGTTAAAACTTAAAATAAGCGAAGATTCTAGAATGTACATTTTTATTCATTTAGATTGCTCAACTTTTTTTCCCTTCCTACGTATAAATTAAATAGACCCTTTAATTAGGTTACTTAACTTTATAAACTCACGGGTTTAGTGTTGGGCCATTTTAAAGCATAATCATCTTCGACTAGAATTTGAACATAAAATATCAAGTGTAAATGAAGTTTTTAAGTGATAAAACATTTAGGAAGTTATCTTCAAAGAATAAAGAAAGTCCCACCATTTCCGGAGGCAGAACTCGACGAGTGAAGCCTGAACCTGAAAAAAATGATGGAGTCAGTGAATTATGATAATAACTCATTGACTCCCATTGATCTCCTCAACATATCAAGACATTCTGAACTTAGTTATCTAAGAAAAATATCTAAGCCTCTGAATGAATATAGGTGGGAACATTCTTGATAAGATAAGTAAAATGTGTTTATCAAAGAAAGTCAATAAAGTACAATAGTCGGTATAAAAAAAGGAACACAATTGTTAACATTAAACGTTAAAGTGGGGTTGGCTATAACCTCACAATTGTCAATATTAAACATTAAATGGAATGGAAGCATTTAATGCAGTAAGGTACGAGTGCACCTTTCTAGTTAGATGATTAACACGTTGATATTACCTCACAGGTTTTCACCCGAATTTGCCTATACAAGATAATGTTGTAATTAAGTAAATGCAATCTCGTACAATTAATGTGATACACATTTACGAGAGCATTTACTCCTCCAATAACTAAGTCCCTGAACTCATTCAGTGTGTTAGCATAGTTTTTACTTAAATACTTACATTGGTTTGTATTTAAGAAAGTGAGGAGATTATTTACTTTTTCATTCAACCTCGATTCTTATTTTGAAACAATCATAGTAAACTCTTTCTTTGATTCATTTCTAATAAGAATTTAAACGTTGAAAAACCTTGTTGTGTATCTTGTTTAAACTGCTTTACGTATTCTTGCTTTAAACTATTTAACCATACGTCATATTACATGGAGAGTGATTTAACAAGTGGTATCAGAGCAGTTTGATTTACAAAAAATCTTTAAAAACACTCAAAAAGTTTTTGAAGTCAAGATCGTACCATGGTAATATCTGATGTACCTCAACTTCTAGACTCAAAGGGCAGTGGTTATGTCAGTGCTGCTCCTAAACTAGAAGATGAGAGATTTACCAAATAGAAAAAAAATGTTCTTATGTCACATTGTTGGTATGAAACCTTACCTTATTAAGGTTCTTAATGATGCT
Source organism: Artemisia argyi (assembly GCA_030686995.1). Lineage (NCBI taxonomy): Eukaryota > Viridiplantae > Streptophyta > Magnoliopsida > Asterales > Asteraceae > Artemisia > Artemisia argyi. The sequence goes on from CM060687.1 coordinate 75,105,615, forward strand.
CTATATGTTCCTAAAACAGTTCATGGTCTTGATAAACCTGAAGCTCAATTGAAGAATGATGAAAGAAAGGCAGTCAATCAAGACCAACGTCTCAAAAATATCATCATATCATGCTTACTTGATGATGTAATGGGGTCCCACTACTAAAAAGGCATGTGAAGACATGATTCTAAACTTTGAGGAACCTTTAAAAGTTAAGGAAAATAGAGTCATGGACCTAAAACATACTTACAATGCCTTCAAACACATTGAAAGTGAAACTGTCTCTCAAACATTCACCAGATACAAAGTTCTCATGAATGAACAGGTGAATGATGGTTTTATCCTTTCAAATCATGAAATCAATATTGACTTTGTTAACAGCCTTCCAAAGAAATGCTTAAGCTTTAACCAAGGTCTAAGGAACTCTAACCATGTTAGAGACCTGGGTTTAGCCATAATTTATGGAAAATTCAAATATAAAGAAATGAAGATAAACAAATCTATGCACTTGAGACCAAGAAAGGCCTGACCACAACCACCCCCTATCAACTACTTTTTTTTTACTCTAACTTTATTGTTCAAGACTTTCAAGATGATTCCACTAGTGATGAGGACCTGAGAAGTAGGCAAGAGTAAATGCATGACCTAAATGAAGAATTTCAAGAAAGGGCTATTTTAGCCAATTCTAAGATATTTTTAAAAGGAATCCATCCAGGTTTGTTGGCTCAATTTCTTTTGACAAAACTAAATATTTAAATGTGGTAAAATTGGTCATTTTTGTTAAAGACTGTTTTTCAAAAACATCTTTAGCATCTTATCCATCTAAAAAAAAAGCTTATTACTTCAAATCAAACTTATTCAAACAGTCAATCTGAAATTAGAGTTCAAAAATACTTCAAGGCTAAATATGAAAAGGCCAAAGCCAAACTGGCACTCTTAACTTCCAATGGCTCAACCTTCTATTTCATCCCAAGCAAGAAACAAGGGTCTTGTAGCTGAGTCATATGACTGTAATGAATAAGAAGTATCATATGATGATGATGATGATGATGAAATGATTAATGTCAAGGTACTCATGGCCTTGGTTAATGATGACAAAGTAATTGGAAAAGAACATGTAAGGAATGGAGAATGGGTTGACAACACAATAAAAAAAGGTACATACACTTCTTCAAATGGAAGACAATGAAGATAGAAAAGTGTTTCTTAATTATGCATATAGACAATAGATTTTTATAAGAACAAATATTGAATTTAATGTCAAAACAAAAAAATCTAGTTCTAGAACTGAATACTTGTAGGGAAGAATTGCTAGAGCTGAAACCAACTAAACTTACTGCCCTTACACTTTAGCATGCTAATACTGAGATATTGAAAGAAAATTAAGCCCATAGGATAGAACTTGATAAATTTAAGTCAATAACTAAGTCTAGGTTCAATAGCTCATATGGAGTTAGTCAATGCATCAGTAAAAAGATTCCAAATCAAAAACTGAAAATGTTAAGGGATGATCAACTCACTAAAGGTTCATCTAGCACTAAACCTAAGGATCTAGTGGTTGTAAAATCATCAACTGGTTATGATCCTGAGATCTCAAAAGACTGGGTTCATATATCTTAGTTTCAAAAGACTGAACTTGCCAAAATGCCAAATTAGAACACTAGTAGAATTTTAGCCCCTGAATTCTAGTCACCTGAATCCAATGTCACTGAATGTATGAAAACCTCAGTGACTAAGTCTGGATTAGCTGATGAATCACTCTCAATAGATATAACCCCACTCCCGCCCCTGAAAAATATTCAAAGAGCTGAACCAAAATCTATCCTTAAACCGACCTTAGTGAGAAAGTCACCCATTAATGAGACCGATAAGATCCCATTAAAACCATTAATCTCTTATGACAAAGGTAAAAGTGTATCAACTGTTCCTGAACCTAAAATCCTATTATTAGTCTTAACGAAGGAAATTCAGGCTTTAAGAAAGATGATTTTATGACACCTCCTCCTTCCAAAAGTCAGGCCACAAAAGCCGAAGCTACCTTTTCCAAAAACATGAAGTCATTAACTGAATTATCAAAATCAGTTAAATCCAAACTCAAATCCGAATTCTTAAAACCTTGTGAGTTGCGAATATAACAATCATCCATCTGATGATTTTTATAGTGTTCTACATTCCAATATATGCACATAAATTGATCACATGAACTCTGAGCAGTCAATGCACATAATTGTGACGAGAAATTTCTTAAAAACAAATCCTAATTCTCTCATGGTGAATCATCAAGAAGACTTAACCAAAGACCACTCAAAGACTAAACTTGTCCACTATGTATCCACTGTGGTTTCAATGATCATCACTCTGATGACTAGTTTGAGTACTCTGGGTGTGATATCTGTAAAAGTAATATCCACTACACCTCTAATAATGAGAAAGGGAAGCATCACATGGCAACTTTCAGAACTAAACAAGCCTTTTCCATCACCAAGTATCTTTACCTTCTTCATATGCACCTGTTTGGACCATTTAGTCCTAGATCCATAAATCATGAAAAGTATACCCTAGTCATTGTTGATGAGTAATCAAGGTACACATATGTATACTTCTCGGAAATGAAGAATGAAGCAGCTGAAACCATAATGTCGTTCATCAGGAGAGATGAAGATCACAATGATACAAAAGTCAAACAGCTGAGAAATGACAATGGAAATGAATTCATGAACAATACTCTTGATATATTTTATGATTAAAAATGAATTTCTCAAAATTTCTCTTTAGCATATGCACCAAAACAAAATTGTGTAATTTAAAGAAGAAATAGAACCCTCATTGAAGCTGCAAGAATAATGTTAAATGGATCATTTCTTTCCAAAAATTTTTGGTCTAAGGCTATTAGCACTACATGTTTCACTCAGAACAAATCCATAATTGTTAAAAGACGTAATAAAACCCCTTATAAAGTGTTTTATGGAAGACTTCCCAACATCAACTATTTTCATGTCTTTGGTTGTCCTATGTTCATTCACAATCATAAGGACCACCTTGGAAAGTTTAATGCTAATGCTGACGATGAAGACTTCCTTAGATACTCTTTTGTCTCTAAAGCTTTCAAAGTATTTAACACAAGGAGACAACAAGAATATGAAATATTTCATGTTACTTTTGATGAGAATATGGAAGCCATCAGCTTTTCACACACACTTCAACTTAACAAATCAATGTCACTGGATATGGAAGCCATAAGGTTTTCACACACTTCAACTTAACATATCAATGTCACTAAATATGATAGATATCCAGCTGATGAATTTCTTCATTCACTAAATCTCTCAAAATGCTACCATAGTGATGATGATATACTTCATTATGTCCCTCCATAGACTAAAGCCACAACCTCAATCACTGAAATTGAGGAATCCATTGAATAAACTATCCTTGAAATAAATGTTCATCCTAAACATAATGTTTCTAAAAACCAACCACTAAAGCTTAGCATAAACAACTTAATGCTCATGAAGTAGAAGAAAATATTGTTCAGTCTGAACAATCTAATAGACCAATACATGTAAGGGAAACCCTTGAATCATCTGTAGTTCACATTGAAGAATCAAGCCCTAAAAGTTCTCAGTCTCCTACAAATCACTTCGAAACCCATCATCTCAATGGATCTTCCTTTAGATCCAGGTTAAAACAATCATCCTACACCTCATGATAGATGGTTAAGATAAAAAGTTATAGAGCTTATAAATATTATCACTCGGTGTAGCCTCAACTAGTGAATGTCTCTTTGTTGACTTCTTATCTAAAATTAAGCCCAAAAAGGTCTTAGTACCATTTAAAGAGCCAAGTTGGGTTGATGCCATGCAAGAAGAACTAAACCAATTTGACAGAAACAAAGTCTGAACTCTTGTTCCTCATTCAATGGGAAAAAAACCATGATAGGAACTAAATGGATTTTCAGGAATAAGATGGATGAAAATGACATTGTCATATGGAACAAGGCTAAACTGGTTGCTCAGGAGTATAGACAAATGGATGTTAAAAGTGCATTCCTGAATGGTAAACTTAAAGAAGAAGTTTATGTTCAGCAACCACATGGATTTGAAAGAAATGAGTTTCCAAATCATGTATGCAGATTGGAAAAGCTCCAAGAGCATGGTATGAAACTCTATCAACATTCCTTATTTAACACAAGTTTGTAAGAGGAAAGATTGATAATATCCTGTTTTTTTACAAAACTAAAACTAATGTCATTCTTGTTCAATTGTATGTAGATGATATCATATTTGGTTCAACAAATAATAAGCTTTGCAAACAATTTGCTAAGCTGATGACACATAAATATCAAATGAGTATGATGGGTGAACTTACTTACTTCCTTAACTTTCAAATCAAACAACCAGACAAAGGTATTTCCGTTAACGAAGAGAAGTATATCAGGGACTTACTAAAAAATTATGACATCTCCAAATGCTCATCAGTAAAGACAACCATGTTTCCTCCAAAGATGAAACTCTAATCAAGCCTCTCAAATTTTTAAATCATCAGTGCGATCAAATGGAGTCTCTTTAGGTATAAAGAATGAGAAATGATGTTGGTTGTCCTAAATAAGAAGAAAGAAAGTAATGCTGCTAAACTGATCAAGACCCTGGGCAAAAGATTTAAAGAATTAGGGAAAAAGAAAAGTTCATAGGGATTGATACAAGGAATCCTCTAAATATTCAAGACCTTTTCAAGACTTAACCCAAACTGAAGAAAGAAACAGAGCTGTGGGAACCAAACATGAAATATTTGTCCCTGGCCTTCACTGTAGCAGGAACCTTCCTGAGGGAGTTTCATTTAAAGAAGGTCACGTGATTGAAAACTATGAACACGGTATCTTCTTCATTAATGCATTTAGTGAACTAGTGTTTCGGAAAGTCTTTTAAATGCACATTTTGGACACTTTAACGCTTGTTACAAGATTGCAACCTTATCGAAAAAGACACCTAAAGCTCTTAGGCTGGTAAGGCTCTTGGATGAAGAACTTGAAAAGAGGGATAACAAGAATTCCTCCTAACAAAGAAGGTAAAGCTGGAAATGATGAGGATTACTGAAAGGCAAACCTAAGCAAAGAACCTTTTGTATTCGTGAATAAAATGACATTTTGTTTCATTTTTTATTAGAATTACTTTACTTTACTTTACTTTAATTCAGCTAATAAGAAGAAGCTGTTATGCTCACTTACACTGAAAAACACTTAGGTTATTTCTATATACAAATAGGGGGAGATTGTTGGGCCATTTCAGAGCTGAATGATCTTTGACGAGGATTTGAATATAAAACATCCTAAGTGTAAATGAAGTCTGAGAACATACAGGGAGTCATCTCGAGAGTTCTTTAGAGACTAAAATAAGTCTCACCACTTACTGAGGCGGAACTCAGCAAGTGAAGCCTAAACCTGTAAAAAGATAACGGAGTATGTGAGTGATGGCAATAACTCACTGACTCACATTGATCTCCTTAACATCAAGACATTCTGAACTTAAATACTTAAGAAAAATATCAGTTTGTAAATGAATATAAGAGGGAACTTTCTTGAGAAGATAAGTGAAATGTACTAATCAAAGAAAGTCCATAAAGTACAAGAGTTTGTACAAATAGGGAAAACAATTGTTAACAATGTACCCTAAAGTGGGGTTGGACAAATTTCAAAATAGAAACATTTAATGCAGTAAGGTACGAATTTACCTTTTAAGTTAGTGCTTGACTCGTCGCTATTACCTCATGAGTATCCTTCTCGAGTTTGCCTATATAAGAGAATGTTGTAATGGAGTAAATCTTACCTTGTACAATTCATGTAATACACATTTACGAGAGCATTTAATCCTTTAAGAACTGAATCCCTAAGCTTATTCAGTATGTTAGCATAATTTTTACTTAAAAACTTACTTTCGTTTGTGTTTTAGAACGTGAGGAGATCACTATACTTTGTCATTCAACTTTGATTCTTTGATTCATTTCTACTAATTTAAGTTGAAAAACCTTTTTGTGTATCTTGTTTAAATTGCTTTACATATTATTGTGTTAAAATGTTTAAACATTTATTAGATTACATGTAGAGTGATTTAACTTAGTCATCTTAAGTTTATATCACTATAATGGGAACAACATTCAGGTCACATGATTTAATATTGATCGAGTTTTTTGAAAAGTGATATACATGTCAAAATTTAAAACTTAAGTAAATTAATTAAACAAAAGAAAAATGGTCATGTAACCTAAGTGAAAAATAGAAGAGTTCAATAACCTGCAAAGTAAAAAAAAACGTAAAGTCCAATAACCTCCATTTGCATTAACCCGGCCTTATGCATTTATAAATATGTTTGTTGAATATATGGTATAATGACAATAGTTTGGAAATGTTTTAGGTCGCTAATATTATATTCGTAGATCTACCGGCTGGTGTAGGGTTTTCATATGCTAAAACATGGGAAGCGTCGAGGAGCGGTGACTCTATTTTAGCTTTACATGTTTATGACTTTATAAGAAAGGTTAGATAAGTTCTATTGCTTCATCAATATTTTGGTTTTAAATAGACAAATAAACACATATATCTATCTCATCTACAATATCAAAAATGTAACCATAAATGTTGAGAATTTGGTATTGTTGGACCAAAGACCTATATGTTAGTCCAACGACTAATTTGAGAAAATATCGTTTAGTAATATTGAAATAATTTATAATATGTGATTCATCGATCTGAAGTGGAAATGTAAATATACAGTGGCTTCTTGAGCACCGAAGGTTTCTCAGTAATCCACTATATATATCTGGGATTTCATACATGGGCATTGTCGTACCAACTGCTACGTTAGAGACATTCAAGGGTAAGAATTCCAAGATACAAATGTTAGTTAGCATCATTCATATGGTTTAATTATGTGCCTACAGATTTATATTCAATATAAAAATCTTATGAATTTCAATATAAAGGATTGAAAACGAGTCACTTATAACGTTAACTCTAATGAGGATTTCTTATAAGCATGGCAACATTTAAAATTTGTTTTACTGAACTTCTAGTATTTATATTGAAACTTAACCTGCCAACTTTCACATAGCATTGGTCACCTTTAGTCTATGGTTATATTCTGTCTGAATCCTAAAAATTGGGCCGAGTTCTGTATATGAGGCATACATCATCCCTGAATAATATGAAGATAGAAGCCCATGAGTTCCTCATGTTATGCATTAATCATTTACCATGTCTGAGAGAAAGAAGAAGAACTATAATGACGTATGTCACAAGCTATACCCAAGCTTTGTTGCAGAAATTAGGAATTAATAATGGGGTGTTACCGTGTTAAAAAGCAGTTGTGTTTATGTACATAAAAATGGGGATAAGGAAGATGTGTGTGTGATGCATAATTGTGATTTATACCATTTTATTAATTATGATTTTCTAATTTTGTAGGCAATGATCGTGGAAATCAACCACAACTTAATATAAAAGTAAATATCTTTAACAAACTCAATAACACATGTGTACATTTTTTTTGGCTTATATATATAATTTACTACAAAACTATCAAACAATCAAATGAAATAATGTTTCTCCCATTACACAGGGATGCCTAATTGTTAGCCCTCTCACTGATAAATTCAATGATTTTAATTCAAGATTAGAGTTTGCTCACCGGCTCGCACTTATATCAGATGATATATATGAGGTAAATGAGGATACTTATGCCAGTAGAAATTTTCTTCGATATTTAATTGATTCTTGTTGTGTTTTAGTCTACAAAAGAAACCTGCAGTGGTAACTATGTATATAATGATCTGAAGAACACCTTATGCTCAAATAGTCTTCAACGAGTAGATGAGGTAATGGATCATTTTAATTAGACTATATGGCTTAATAATATATCAAGACTCTCATTCAAATTTTTTATTTCAGTGCACAAGTGGACTTAACATAAGAAATGTCTTGGATCCCGTGTGTGATCCAATCAACCCAGAACCAATTTGTAGTGTAAGTTTTCATTTTGAAATAATTCATAAACATGGCTCATATTTTCTTCTGCATAGGAACATAATTTGTTTTTATAAAACCTTGGAACTTGTGAAAAATGAGAAAATATTGTTATCTTTTTTGTGTTTCTTAGGAAGCTGCACAGATATATTTAGAGTATTGGGCAAACTATAAAGATGTTCAGGATGCACTTCATGTTCGTGAGGTATGTTGTTCACAATGACCTTTAATACTTATAAATCACCTTGGTAATGATCATGGGTGTCTAGGTAGATCAAATGTATATGTAAACAATGTCACTATAAATCTATCAGTTATTGATACATGAATAAATGGATAAGTTGTACTTATTCTAATTGCTAGAATATTTAGTATAATATATTACAATGTGTAGTCTAGCTGTTTCTGGAGATGGAAGCAATTTGGATGGATGTATTTTAGCTAATTAAGGGAGTAATAATAATTATTTTTAATTTTGTTTACTTTTTTATCACCATTTTAGCTAGTCTCTCGGTGATTTAACTTGTTTCTCACATGATGGTTGGGAGCCTGTTAACTTTTCAGAATATCAAACAATTTTGGGACTTCAATAAAAATAGTTACTCTAGTTTACTATATTGGCTGCTCTTTGTGATATTGTTTTTGATTATTAGAAGACTTCCAATAGCGTAAAATGACTTCTTTAATGTACACATAAAAAAATAATCAAACTATGCGAGTTTAATTTTTACTCATATCATATGCTTATACATAGACTGTGCTTTTGCTATTCTATTCACTCGCCACTTTCATTACTGTATAAAAATTGTCCACATGTCACTATGGTATAACACTCTTTAATGTCATATTTTTTTCTGCAGGGAATAGTAGAAGTTTGGCAGAAAAACAATTATAGCCTCGCTTACGATATTGGAAAAAATGACACTGCATTTTACTCATATGATATCTTCAGCAGTGTCGACTACCATAAACAACTAGTTACAAGAAATTGCCAAGTTTTGATTCTTGTGTACTACATCTAATCTGAATTTCATATTTGATTATCATTTTAAATATAAATAAATATTCAAGTTTGCAATATGAAGTAATACTTACCATTAATAATTATTTGCAATTAGCTCTATTTTAAGGTTTTGCTCAATTAGCATACGAGTTTTCTATATTAAAAGATAATTATTTTTTGAATTAAATATTTGAACTATTGGCCATCCTTATGTATATCTTGATATTTTTTACATTTTTGATTGGCAGCGGTGATCATGATATGAATTTTCCATACGTTGGCACAGAAAAATGGATAGCCTCACTTAACCTTCCCATCGAAAGCCCATGGAAGCCATGGTTAGTTGATAACCAGATTGCAGGGTAAGAATTAATTTATTGCTCTCTTTTAGTATCGGCTCATGGTATTTTCAATCCACGATGGTATTTTTAATATATAGTTTTCCTATCATGAAATAGGATTCTTTACTTATTTAGACTATTTACAAAAAGTGAGCATGGTTCGTTTTTGTAGATATCGGATGACATATTCCAAGAATGGATACTCATTAACGTATGCAACCATTAAGGTAAGAATCATGACACTTAAGTAACATTAACTGACACATATTTGTTAAAGTACACACATACATCAACGCAGGACAGATACAATGTCTCAGAGCTTAGACAATTTCATCAAAAACACAATGTTGAAACTATAATTTCATGTTATTAATTAGTACATAAAATTATTAAACTTTACACTGTAATTTCACTTAACACTGTAATTTCCTTTAAGCATAACTATTAATTTCACTTAACACTGTATTTTTCCTTTAAGCGTAACTATTGAATAATTACTTGGTCACTAATTAGTTGCTAAATACATTTTCAATAGATAGTTATCGTCAAGGAAAACACGTATTCCACATGAACATGTAGAAACCATAGTACTGTTTGGAAATTGGAAAAATACAAGTGCATACTTTGAAAAGTCGTTAATGTTCCCGTACTTGACACTTATAAACTGTTAATAGGGTATTTCTCTGCTCTTTTTTAGTGAAATGTTTTGTCACAACATATTTTTCACTTCTTCAAAACTATGTGTAAACCACCATCAAGGTGGCCTAATGGTCACACGCACATCTTTTTCTCCAAAGATGTCTCATGTTCAAACCTCACTATATACACAATTTTTAGGTTTCAGGAAAAGGGTCAGAAAAGTTCACTGTCGTTTACCCCGATGCCATGTACATTTAAGTCAAAATCTTCCACATGATAACCTTTGAACATGGAAAACATCATCATTGCAAAAAAGAATTCACAACTATATGCAGTACTGTAAAAGTACCTAAATAATGTATGGAATGGAAAAAAGTTTTGTAGAGAATGAAACAGATGAATCTAGAGCCCTAAACAATCATGTATTCATGTGTTATTTTGTAGGGTGCGGGTCATGGAGTGGCATTGTACAAACCCAAAGAAGCTTTGGACATAGTGGATGTGTGGTTTAATTCTCAAAATTATATAAGTGACTCTTAAGAATAATGTCTTTTTATATCGGGTATTATGATTTTTAGGAATCTTCCTAGAAAGTGTTTATTATCCAGTCTTGTAGTGTATTTTGTATTTAATATATACTTGTAATAAGTAGCGAGGTAGAAAAATACTTATTTGTTTTGTATTGGTAAAGCCCGGCCTAATAAGGCCTAACTCTACCTCCCCGTGGCCTACCTCACTCCCACACTTAGTATAAATACCCCTTACCTCGTGGTAAGGGGTGTGGCATTATAACTTAGTATTTTACACCTTAATAGAGTTTTATTTCACTTTCTATCTCATCTCCACTCTACTTCTTTACCTCGCTTCTATTAATCTAAATCTAATCTATTGGGTTGTGATATGGATTGAATTGGAAACCAACAATTGGTATCAAAGAACATGGGGATGATTTAGTTGTATTTTTGTGTCCAAAATTATTAGTTTTAGCCTCGTTTCAAACCAGCGAAGTAGGATTTAGTGTCAAAATGATTTTGTAGTTGAAACTTTGTTACATTTGATCTTTAGACTACTAGTTTATTGATTATCTGTGATAACTTAGATGCCACTTTATGTATTTTCAAACTGAAAATCATCAAAACTCACGGATTTGGTTTTTTTCAACTTAAGTCTTACCTCGCTACAAATCATAGTGATTTAAATCTTTTTATCTCACGATTAGTTTATTAAATTAAAGTTATCATTTTTCAGTTAAATCTAATGTTTTAACAAAAGATTGTACGGTTGGAATCATTTTAAACATCAAAGACTTGTTGTTTTAATCGGACTAAAGTGTTTTTGTCAAAGCGTATAGAGGTGAAGTAGCTAATTTGAATCAGCTCAGTAGGACAAAACCAACTCAGTAGAAAAGTCAAAAAGTCAAAACCCTTTCTACCTCGCTTACCCTACCTCGCTGCCCTATCTCGCTTCTACCAAAATTCACTATTTTAACCTTACCTCGCTACTACTACCTCGTTGCTAATACTTGAACATTTCATGACGATTTACTACATGATTTTTGGACTACAACACACATCTTTGTTGTCTACAAGATCCATATGATCATTTCACACACACAATTCACAATGTCTCAACAAGTCAATCTACCTCAACTTATTTCATCTTGACAACAATCAATCATTGATGCCTGTTCTGAGACACGTCCTCCTATGCTTGAGAAAGGAATTTATGTTCCATGGGCAAGTTGATTTATGAGATACATTGAACAAAAAAGGATGGTGGCAAATGGATGAAGAAGGTCATTATGGAAGAACCATTTGTGATGCCATCTATAACTGGACCAGCTGATATAAATAGGACACTACCTCAACCAGAATCCACACGACTTTGAACTTGGGTTAAAATTAGTGAGTATGAAAAATGTCATTATGAAGCTGATGGAAATGAAATGTAACAAATTCTTATGGGAATTCCAAAGAGTATCTTTAAAAGTGTTGACGCATGCAAAATGGCTCAACAAATGTGAGAACGAGTGAGACGTCTCATGGAAGGATCTAAGTTAAGCAAAGCTGATAAGTATTTATCTGATACATTTTTAAGGGGTCATTTAAGCCTAAAATTGTGTTTTTATGATCAAATATTGCCTCAAATCATTTCTTTTTGCATTTTGGGTTCTTGGGACGAGAATTCTGGAATTTAGAGCTTTTTGGACGTTGATGAGTGTGTAAATACTCATCATTTCTGTTACATTTAAGCTGCAAAAACATATGAAAACACACAGGAATGCCTTGAAATATATAAAATTATCCCTGGATTGTGTTTTTATGCATAAGGATTGGAAACTGATGAAAAACAAAACATTTCACATAATTTACAGTTTCAGTCCCTGAACTTTGGAAAATTGGCAAAACTAGTCCCTGGTAAATCAAAACTTGTACAAATGTCATAAAGGTCCTTGGGATTCATAAGTTGTCTTAAAAAGTCCTTTAAAGTTTAAAAATAGCAAAATGACAACTTTGGTCCCTCAACTTTTGAAAAGTGTCAAAAATAGTCCCTAAGGTTTTGAAAAATGAAAAATGTGAAAAATAAACCTTATACTATTCTAGAATGACAAAATTGGTCCTTATGATAACTTTTGAGAAGATACAAATTCAACCCTTCAAAAATCAGAAAATTACAATAAAGGTCCCTGGAGTTTAAGGAATTGACAGAAAAGGTCCCTGGGAATTTAATATGGGAAATTATCATCTTTGGTCCTTTGGTTATTCAAGTATGACAAGAGTGGTCCCTAAAACTACTTTGGGAAAGTTACAATTCAGGTCCCTCAACTTTGTCAAAATTACAAATTTGGTCCTTGTTAGTTACTTATACAAACGGACCCTTTGTTTTATTTTAATCCAAAACCAACCCAACCCAAAACTAAAACCAGATCCAGTCCACCACTTGGGCCCAAAGATCCCTTCCAAGCCCACCCCCCTTTGTAAATAAATAAAAAAAACACCCCGTAATTCCCTCTTCGTCTTCCACCTCACACCCACACCTGTAAACTCCACCTCAACCCTTCCAGCTCACACCCTAATCATCACACCCACTCTCCACCATCTCCTTTACCCTGAACACGCCACAATAAATGCACTTCACACCCAATTTCCACCCAAAACCGCCACTGTTCACATACTTACCCATAGTTTTGAGCAAAACCACCCAACTTGGCCTCCAAGCATTGCCAAACTCTTCTTGACACCTCCTAATGCTCCCAAGAAGTTTTAATTGAAACAAAACTGCTTCTATCCACGTGTTTGAATTTTGGCGCCAAAATGCCAAATGGACGGTTTTGATGATTGAAGCTAAATCAAAGGTTGAAAAGTGGTGGGAAGTCTTCAGAGATGCATGGGGAGTCTCAAAAGGCTATAAAGCAGAAGAAAGGAAGCAATGTGGAGACTATCTAGTTTTAATTTTAATTAATGTATGTCGAATTTTTAAATTCTCATGTTCCAGTATTGTATTAAGTTTTAAGATACTTTGTTAAGTGTTTTTACATTGTAATCAAGCTGTTTCAAGTATTCAATAACACTTTAAAACTCAATTTCAGTTTATGCAAACTTTGAAGCTCAAAAATTATCATGTGTCTTGATATTGTTGTTCTTAGTGATTGATACAGACAAAATAAGCTCATATAAGCTCCTATAAAGCTTACCAAAGCTTTTAGTAACTTACAATTAAGTGTATCTTAAAAAAACTCCATAGATACAAATTCAGTCAACTAAAGTCAACTGAGTAATTTTTGGGTTGAATACTGCATTGAAAAGTGATTTGGGAAGGAAAGCAGCTTTGGATTATGGTTTAGGGACTCATGGGAGTCACATAAGTGTTCTTGGCTCTTGGTTTCATGAAATCAGTTTGATTGCTCAATTGTAAGCTCAATTCCAATTTTTCATTTCACTATTTTTTGTTTAAACCTAGTTATATTTGTTTTCTTTTTATGATTGTTTGTTGTTTGTTAGTTATAATATAGTTTAAAATTGTTTGCTTGTTCATTAGAAATCATTATAACTTAAGTTAAAAATCTCACAGTTAGATAGTATAATTTGCATTTGTTAGTAGAAGTTGTTATTTGTGTTTGATTTGTGTTCTTATTAGTTTAATACTTCATATTAGTCAGTTATGGATTAAATTTATGGTTCAAATCTTTTAGTTGCTTTGAAAATTAGAAATCAGTCATCATAAGGTATTGTTTGGCACAAGGGTGTATGCTGAGCATTTGTGGTGTTTTGTGGCCAAATCTTAACTTGACACATTTGCTTAGGTCCTAGAACCACTAATCAGTCATAAAAATTAGTGGTCATAGTATAAAAAAGTCAAGATCCACAAAAAGATTGCTTATCTGTTAACTGTAATGGCAGTTGGTCCATAAACTCATACAATTAGCTTATAAGTTGTAAGTTTAGCTTAATTTAGGTTAAAAATAGCTTATATTAACTTATTTAATCAGTTAAGCTCACTGGAAACTCATAAAAGTCAACTGAGCTTAAAATTAGTAAAAGTCAAAATTTACATGTTCAGATTTTCATCAAAATGGCAATAATTTTAGTGATTTTTGTATTATGATCTAGGATCTGAAACTTAATTTGGGTAAACTCTACTAGCTTAACTTGTGATTTTCATACTTTTCAGATTTTTGTGAATTTTTTGAGTGGACCTTTTTACCCCTGGAATACACTTGCAGGGCAAGATGATGCCCTGCTACACAGACTATCACCACCACAACCACCACTTTGGTGGTTGATTGTGACCACCTCAGTAGGTCCTACACCCCATAAATAGGTTCTTACAACCCCCTCCTACCAGGCTTTGAGTTTTGACCTTTGGTTTGACCTCAAGCTCACTGGACCCCACCTGGAATTGCACTCTAAAGTTGTCCCATTTCTGACCCAGAACCCAAAGAAGCAACAGCTTATTGTAGCTTTTTGGCTTATTCAGCCAACACCTTGTGCTTTTTCTTGCTTATACATGTTCAATGAACTCTGAGGAGTCAAGTTTTACCAAGGTGGACCCCATATAAGCTCTTGTGAGCTTAAATCCATCCACAGTCAACAAAAGTCAACTGTGTGGTCTAATAAGCACTCTTAGTGCTTATTCTGTGGTTATAAATTATTTTCATTTATTAAAGTTTCATATTTTAAGTATTTTATTAGATTTATAAAAGAAAAACAAGAAAAAACCAAACTTAATTATAGTGATAGCTTCTATTTAATAGAAATTATCTATTTAATTTTCTTTTTAGCTTATTTATAAGCACTTATGCTATATTAT
Organism: Artemisia argyi; assembly: GCA_030686995.1. Classification (NCBI taxonomy): domain Eukaryota; kingdom Viridiplantae; phylum Streptophyta; class Magnoliopsida; order Asterales; family Asteraceae; genus Artemisia; species Artemisia argyi. The sequence goes on from CM060687.1 coordinate 75,120,904, forward strand.
ATTTTTATTAAATCTCTTATATATTAAAGTAATTTTATAAAATTTTCCAGAATTTATTTTGTCATCTAGTGTTATTTAGAATTAATATTAGTTTATTTAATAATTAAATAATAAATAAGAATTAAATAGCATAATATATTTTTATAAGGTAACACCTATATTTTATATTTTTCCTAGCTTCTATAAGTCATAAAATAATTTTAGAAATTTTCTTGTGATTTATACTGTTCATTTACTAGTTTTCATAATTTAATTATTTTAATTAGATAATAATTAATAAATAGCATAATAATTAGTAGATTAAATTAAAAATACATAATATAAACTTTTTATAATTTTTTAGGATTCCTATGATGGTTAATTAGATATATAAATTTTTTCATAATTATCTAAGTCTTTTTAGTAATTATAAATAAGTTAATCAATATAATTAGTTAAATAATAAATTAAATAATAATTAATTAATAATAAATAGATAAATAGTGTGAAAAATATAATTTTAATTTTAAAATAAGTTTTATAATATTTTAGATTTTTAGAAATTTTAATTTTAATTTTCTAGACTTATTTTACATTTTCATAATTAATAGTTAATTATTAGATAATTAATAAATAGTTATTAAATAAAAATAATTAATTAAATAGTTTTTAATTATAAAATAAATATTTTAAATTTATTTAATTTGCATTTAAGCCCCTAAGGCTTGCAAAATCCTACTATAAGTTAAATTTGTTTTTGTTTACGTTTAATTAGTAAACGTTTACGTTTTTCAGTCCCTTTTTCACGTGTACTTATCTGATTTCACGTATTAGTTGATATAGCTTATTAAAGCTATTCACTCTTATATTTCAGTAGTACAAATCACTTAAACCCTTTTCCTGTTCAATTCTCCTGATCTCAGAAGTCGTTTTATTTCAGATTTCACATCTCGTTGGGATCTAACGATCCGGGGAAACACTAAACTCACCGGAGTATTGGTTTAGGCTGTCTGACTTGTTGACCATAACTTGGTTAATATTATCTGACTGTTTAGAACCAATCAGACGTTTTTGGGCGAAAAAGAAAAGAAAACAACAAAGTCGCGAAAAACCTGTCAGGAAAGAAGACCTGACAGCGTCACGTTATACCTTGTGACGCCGTCAGCCTTTAATATTAAATGTAGGACCGATAATATATAAGATTTGTGTGGTTCGGGAGGTCGAGGTTGATCAAAGAACATATTTGTAACAACCGTGGTTTTAGCAGGTCAGTTTGACTGATGGTCTTGACTCGGTTGACGTTTGTTTGGTGTGTATTAGGTGTTTGAAGTGATATATGAGTGTTATAGGTGAGTTTTAGCACTAAATCCCTTTGCGTAAATGGTTTTATTGTGATTTGGAAGTTTGGAATTTGGAAAAGTTCATTTTGATCACCTTTGTGGTGTAGAAATGACTTGTGTAGTTTTGGTGTTTTTGTGTTTTTGCGTAACGAGTCTTCGTTCAAGTTATTGAGCGTTAGTAAGTTACGGGAATGTTGTTTTTGTAAAGAAATGCTTATGGAGTGTGAAAATCTATTTTTGGAAACTTTATTTTGAAAATGAATATTTTCCGGTTTGTCGTAAAATTAAGGTTTATCGCGAAAGACGTTAGGTTTTGTTATGGGAATACATAAAATATGAAAAGTATGAGGTTTTGAGTGTAATAAATAAATTAATAAAAAAATATATATATGTATGTAAAATTCGGCCAAGAGGATTTTTAGGAGAAAAAGAAAACCCAATTGTAGCCCAATTACAACTCTAAGTTAGGTAATTATCCACCAAATAATATAAATACAAAATCAAGGTTCCCAAAACTATTTTTCCTGCAAATTAAAATCGACCACATGGGGAAACAAGGAGAAAATTTTAGGGTTTATAGTTTTCAAGCAATAATCAAGAATCAAGGTAAGATCTTTAAAACCTATGTTCAATTAATTGATTAATTAATCTAATTCATGTAATATTAAGTATGATGGATTAGGGTTTGTGTTAACTTCTGTAAATTAATGTTATTAAACATGTTGGGATCAATTAATGATAATAGTATGATGATTGGTTAAGAGAATTGAACGTAAAACATGATAGTTATTGAGTTAGAGTATGGACAAATTTGTAAGGCTGTAAAGATGTGAGTGTAAATAACAGATGGTGATGAGTTAGGTCACGAATTTTAGGTCTAAATTGAATTATAATGAAAGAGCTTTCCAAAAAGTCCATCCACGATCGATTTTAAGGTCGGGAAGTCGGTCTTTTGATTTTTCTTTGTTAAGGTGTCAAAGCTCCCAAACCGGGACAGATTTTGGGTAAACGTTTGAGGGTGTCATGTGGTTGTAAAAGTGGTATTTTGACTAGGCCTTCTGGAATAGTTAAGTATTAGGTTATATTAGACTACCACGAAAAGGATTCGCGATAAAAACTTGTGGAAGTATTTATTTAAAATCAAAACTTTTTGGTGTGCGTTCAGATCCGAATTTGAGTAGTTGACAAGTTTGAATTTCTTATGAGTATTTGTGTCGGTTATTGGTCCATGGCCTTCTGGGATTAGCTTCTATGATTATGAGAGACCATGGTGAATTTTTGGTGTGAGTTTTTAAGCTTTATTTGTCATGATTTTATGTGGGCGAATGTACCCAAAAATTCTGCGTTTTCTGATTTTAAGAGTGCAAGGGATTTAGTGAGTGTTAAGTTATGGTAGTGGTTAGGGTAGGAGATCCATGGCGGGTCATATGAGTCTTAGACATCCATCATATGTGTATTACATGGGTTGTAGCTTTTAGCTTGACCTTGTGTAATGTGGATTATTTTTGTGTGCTATAGATTGTGAGTTGTTTTTGTGGAAGCTGCGGAGTTTAAAGTGAGTTCATAGTCCCATATTTTTACCTTGTTTTAAACTTGGGATGGGAATGATGCTTGTATTAAATGATTTGAATTACTGTGATTATGTGTATGGTGTTAAAGAGCTTGGACTTTTAATGTTATCGTATTTATGCTATATGTGAACGGTAATGATATGATGTGTGATAGCTGTGTGGTCCAATTGGGAGGGTGCTTACCCTGTTGCTCGTGCATACGACCTAATTGGAGAGTAGCATCCCTACTCACTATTTTTGTGCTGTGTGGTTCGATCAGAGGGTATTAATTTACCCATTATTTTGGGAGCAGGGGTCACGATCCGACCTGGTATGATGTGTTTTGGAGCGGGGGTCACGTTCCGGCCCGATGGTTGCCTTATGTGTGATGTTGCCTAGTAATATATGTAGCTTACATGATAACTATAATTATTTGTCCAGCTATATTTTATAATCACAGTGATTTTGGTTGCCTAGTGTGTATGAGTCTTAAACCTATGAATCTCACCAACGTTATGTTGACATTTTAAGCATCATTTTCAGGTGAGCATTCTAAAGCTATGATAGAAGGAAGTGATTAGACGAGACCTTAGTTGCATTGAAAGTGGTTTATCTATGCGTTTGGAGTTTATCATGTTGTTTCCTTTCGGGTATTGTTATGACACTTTGTGTCTATACTTTGCCATTTTTATTGCATGTAGTTATTCTCTATATAGACACCATGTGTTGTGATGATATCCATGAAGTTACACCCTCGCATTTCCGCCGTGGCGGGGTGTGACAGATTTGTATCAGAGACAGGTTATAGAGAAGTAGGTGGTTGAACCTAGACTATAACCTAGGAGTCCTTCATATAGTTGCATTTAGGATCTATATGTAAGTATAGTATTTTATATGTCTATTTTTCTATATTTATGAGATGTTTTATTGAGTTTCGGACGTCTATTCTATCCCCTATGTGTAGTATTGTATATATCGACTTTATTATATAGTCTTCCGTGCGTAAGATGCTTTGTTGGACTACCGTTGCCGCTATCGGATGCGAGAGAAGTGGTAGGATGAAGCGGACTAACCGCAGAATCCGAGTTCCCGATAGCATGTATCCATGTTCGGACAAGGAGAGGACGTTTATGGGAAACGTTGGCGGAGAAGAAGTGGAAAGGTTTGGAACCACGATGACTTCTGGAGATGGAGCCATACCAAATACCCTTGGTAGTGTCCTCACTTCACATAGGAAGGAGAGGTGGTTTAGTCTAAATCTCGTGATTGTATGCACTTGTGGATCATGTGGAATTGGAAGAAAAGAATAGAGGTGATTTTACATGTTGTCGACTACCTCAACGTATAAGAAATAGGAATGAGTGGTTGAGTAAAGATGAAGGGGAGTTAGGATGGAATAATGTGGATTTGGATTTGGAGTCCACAACGAGTAGTAAGTTTAACCGATTTGAGTGGGGAGGCAAGTGCAAGAATGGAGTTTGAGCCATTATGCGGCGTCTTTTGTTTTGTGTTACGTTTTGGAATTCGTATATTGTCTTTCGCCGTCAGGAGCCATGTTGGAGCGTGATTATTCTTGGATATTGGATCAACCTTATCCAAGTGATTTTGATTATAGAGTTTACGTGATCGATGGAATTGTTCCATGTGAGATGATTGTTTGCGACGTCTTTTGTTTTTGTTTGCGTGATTGTTTGCAAGATGTGTTGTCATAGGAGGGAGTACACTTATGAAAGGGGGCATAGATAATTATGGTGGCCAACATAATTATACATGCGTCACAACACAAGTGGACTTGCAAGTATGATAGCATGGATTGCATGTTGTATTAGGTGCTATGTGGTATATGTGCGTTATCATTAAGATGTGTGGTTTTGTAAGTAAGTATGCGTGTGGAATAGGCTTATAACTATGGTCGCGAACATAATTATAAGGGTTTGCATTGATTGATGTTTGTTGTTATATGTTGTGGTAGATGGTATGTGATATCATGTTGGTGATGACTGTATGGTTAGAGAAGTATTCCCTTAACCGTTTGGGCAGTCGTTATACGTTGAGGTATGTAGGTGGTAAGATTCCATCCTACCTATCATATGTTGATACCTCAATTATCGGTGGGTACTTATATTGTGGTATTTAAGTTGATTCGTTTGCTAGACGCTCCGTTTGTATACCTAATTTTTTGGTTGGCATTCCTATTGGTACCATGATGGTACAGATGCCATAATCTTTCTATTTGACATCGTGATAGGTGTTGGGTAATCGAATTCGTTTTTGTTGGATACTGGTTCTTTTCTTTGGTTATTCCATACATTCATTCCTCGGATGAATGTTATACTATTCTTCGAGTATTGTTGGTTCGTGTCGAGTTGGTGTGGATATTTGATCCCTCACTTGCACACCAATTGGATTTCGTGACATGTTTTGTGACCTGTTAGTATCGGTGTTTTTCCTATGATTTTGGTTTGATCGTTGTACGAATGAGTCTTTGCGTTTTTCGCTTGGTTTGTAATGTATTTGCGTGAGTGTTCACTGGTATGAGTTCGTTTGATGATTATTTTGATTTTGTGATTCTTCTGTGTTTTTCGCATCCAATAAAGGGGTTGTGTTAAAGTCCTTATGGTATTTTAAAATTCGTTTGGGGTATTTCAAGGTCATTTGTTGGAAACTATTATTTTTATGGTGAAAAGGAAGTGTGGAAAAAAAATGATTATGTTGATGTCTTACATAAAATGTTTTATATGTATTTTATAAAAGAAATGTATAAGTTTAAGATATGTCTTGTGAAAAACGGTGTTCATTTGTTGTTGGGAAGGTCGAGTACGGGAATAAGAACTGTCTATGGTTCTCATTTACCAAACTTGTTATGTATTTGGTTCATCGAATGTTTCTTTCGTTGAGGTAAGCTTGTGGATGTTTAATGGGTACGTGTATTTTATAATTTTCTTTGTATGGGTTTTCATGAACATTTTATCCGTGTCTATTTTTATTGGGGGAAAAAAAATTCTCATTGTGTTTTTTTTTAGCTTTGATTTTGATGTTCGTTACTTCGTTAGTCGGTAATTCGTACCCTTTTTGAGTTCGTTGATATACGTTTTAGTTCGACCGGTTTCATGGTTCGCGTCATCTACTTAGGATAGATTGTCGTTTCGATTATCAATTTGTTCGTTGAAGAAGAAGAGGATGTTTCCAAGTGTCCAAGAGAGAGGTGTAGCTTTGAGATGTACGTTCTTCAGGAAGGTGGTCAACGATAGCGAGCGTTTGTGGACACTAGTAAGATAAAAGTGGTAAAGAGTAGAAAGTACCTAAGACACCATCTGAGAGACGATTGTCCTTAGAAATGGCAGGTACTATTGACGATTCATTTCTATCTTCTATAGATTGCGTAGGCATCGCGGAGGTGGAAGATCCATGAGAGGAACTATGTGATACATGATTTAAAGTTGGGGAGTATAACTTGGAGATGATATTTTATGGAGCAAAGAGTGTGGTCTACCCATATCATAAGAATCTTTAGCATATATTTGACAAGAGGTTAATATATGTTGAAGAGAAGTTGGGTGTGGAATTTCTCAGTGACTACGATTGTCTGATTCGCCACTGTAAAGAAAGGGCAGACATCGTGGTAAGAGCGCTGAGCGGGAGTGAACGAGTGAAATTTGGATGTTTGTAAGCAATGATTATGATAATTCAGTTCAGAGTTAAGAGGATGATATTGACAGCCTAGAGAGAGAGGTTCAAGGATGAGAACATGTAAGAAGAATGATTATTTGGTTTAGACCATTAATTGGAAAGGAACGAGGATGGAGGAATGTACTTTGTGGACCAGCTATTGGTTTCATTGAGAGGAAGAGTAAGGACATCAATCATGCAAGGTATTTGATACATCCGAGAATGGATAAGACATATCATTACCTTTGCAAGAGATGTATGGAGGAGTAGGCGAGACTTTTCGCTCGGTGAGTTGGTAATGAGCCATGGGGTGTCGCAAGAAACATGATGAAATACTTACTTCGCGATAGTAGTAAACGTGTTATAAAGTCTTGAGAACGCGTATGTAGATGAGTGCGACTTATAATTCTCTAATGAGTAAACTAAGTGAGCGTACAAATCAGGCGTTGGATGGTGAGCTGAGAGCATGGGTGTGTTTGATTTTGGAGGAAGCCGGGGTATACATTTACCCTTAGCTGAGTTCTCCTATATCAACAATTATCATTCTAGTATTGAGTATGTGTCGTGTGAAAAGTTGTATGGAAGGTAATGTAGGTCACCTGTTCTGTGGGCAAAGGTTGGAACAAGCCAACTAATTGGTCCTGAACTAGAACGAGAGACTACGAATAAGGTTTTCTGACTAAGGAAAAGACTTAAGGCAGCAAGAGATCGCTAAAAAGAGTTATGCGGATTATTGCCGTAAGCCCTTAGACTTTGGTGTTGGTGATATTGCGAGGATAAAAGTATCTCCTTGGAAGGGTGTTGTGCGTTTCGGTAAGAAAGGCAAGCTAGCACCGAAATACGTAGGACCATTTGAGATCTACGGAAAGGATTGGATTTGAGACATATCGGTTGTGTTTGCTTGAGGAGTGAGGTAGAGTGCATGATACGTTTCACGTATCTAATGGAAAGAAGTGGTTGGCGGATGCTAGTCTGCATGTGCCATTAGATGAATGTAAGGTTGACAAGACTCTTCGTTTTGTTGAGAAACCTATGGAGATTATGGATCGAGATGTTAGGGGCTTAAAGTGTGGTGAGATAGCGTTGGTAAAGGTATGTTGGGATTCTGAGCGTGGTCCTAAGTTTACTTGGGAACGTGAGGATCAGATGAAATTTAAGTACCCAAATTTGTTTGCTGCTGTGGTTGGTGAAGTAGATCGTTTGTAGTTGGATTTTAGATCGTGGAAGTTAGATGCGAGGTATTCATAAATGTTTGTTTTATGGGTGTCTGTCATTTGTGATTGCGTCTTGCGGTTACCATTTGGCTTTTCATTTGGTTCAGGGGTATCGTACCTATACCTGTGAGAAGTCGTTTGGATTGTTGGTGTTATTGATCGGGGAGTGTATCTATTTGCGTGTATCGTTGGAGTGACGGAATGTTTTCTATCGTGTGAATTCAAGTATTTAGTCGGTTCACATTTTTGCGATTCTTTCTCTGTGATTTTATGGTGTGGTATTTATCCGCTTAAAAATCCATAAATTTCCTTTTGCTGTTGTAAGTGGTGACTATAGTAGTTGAAATCTCGGGACGCGATTTCCCTAAGTGGGGATGATGTAACAACCGTGGTTTTAGCAGGTCAGTTTGACTGATGGTCTTGACTCGGTTGACGTTTGTTTGGTGTGTATTAGGTGTTTGAATTGATATATGAGTGTTATAGGTGAATTTTAGCACTAAATCCCTTTGCGTAAATGGTTTTATTGTGATTTGGAAGTTTGAAATTTGGAAAAGTTCATTTTGATCACCTTTGTGGTGTAGAAATGACTTGTGTAGTTTTGGTGTTTTTGTGTTTTTGCGTAACGAGTCTTCGTTCAAGTTATCGAGCGTTAGTAAGTTATGGGAATGTTGTTTTTGTAAAGAAATGCTTATGGAGTGTGTGAAAATCTATTTTTGGAAACTTTATTTTGAAAATGAATATTTTCCGGTTTGTCGTAAAATTAAGGTTTATCGCGAAAGACGTTAGGTTTTGTTATGGGAATACATAAGATATGAAAAGTATGAGGTTTTGAGTGTAATAAATAAATTAATAAAAAATATATATATATATATATGTATGTAAAATTCGGCCAAGAGGATTTTTAGGAGAAAAAGAAAACTCAATTGTAGCCCAATTACAACTCTAAGTTAGGTAATTATCCACCAAATAATATAAATACAAAATCAAGGTTCCCAAAACTATTTTTCCTGCAAATTAAAATCGACCACAAGGGGAAACAAGGAGAAAATTTTAGGGTTTATAGTTTTCAAGCAATAATCAAGAATCAAGGTAAGATCTTTAAAACCTATGTTCAATTAATTGATTAATTAATCTAATTCATGTAATATTAAGTATGATGGGTTAGGGTTTGTGTTAACTTCTGTAAATTAATGTTATTAAACATGTTGTGATCAATTAATGATAATAGTATGATGATTGGTTAAGAGAATTGAGCGTAACACGTGCTAGTTATTGAGTTAGGGTATGGACAGATTTGTAAGGCTGTAAAGATGTGAGTGTAAATAACAGATGGTGATGAGTTAGGTCACGAATTTTAGGTCTAAATTGCATTATAATGAAACAGCTTTCCAAAACGTCCAGCCACGATCGATTTTAAGGTCGGGAAGTCGGTCTTTTGATTTTTCTTTGTTAAGGTGTCAAAGCTGCCAAACCGGGACAGATTTTGGGTAAAAGTTTGAGGGTGTCATGTGGTTGTAAAAATGGTATTTTGACTAGGCCTTCTGGAATAGTTAAGTATTAGGTTATATTAGACTACCACGAAAAGCATTCGCGATAAAAACTTGTGGAAGTATTTATTTAAAATCAAAACTTTTTGGTGTGCGTTCAGATCCGAATTTGAGTAGTTGACAAGTTTGAATTTCTTATGAGTATTTGTGTCGGTTATTGGTCCATGGCCTTCTGGGATTAGCTTCTATGATTATGAGAGACCATGGTGAATTTTTGGTGTGAGTTTTTAAGCTTTATTTGTCATGATTTTATGTGGGCGAATGTAGCCAAAAATTCTGTGTTTTCTGATTTTAAGAGTGCAAGGGATTTAGTGAGTGTTAAGTTATGGTAGTGGTTAGGTGGTGTCTAGGAGATCCATGGCGGGTCATATGAGTCTTAGACATCCATCATATGTGTATTACATGGGTTGTAGCTTTTAGCTTGACCTTGTGTAATGTGGATTATTTTTGTGTGCTATAGATTGTGAGTTGTTTTTGTGGAAGCTGCGGAGTTTAAGGTGAGTTCATAGTCCCATATTTTTACCTTGTTTTAAACTTGGGATGTTAATGATGCTTGTATTAAATGATTTGAATTACTGTGATTATGTGTATGGTGTTAAAGAGCTTGGACTTTTAATGTTATCGTATTTATGCTATATGTGAACGGTAATGATATGATGTGTGATAGTTGTGTGGTCCAATTGGGAGGGTGCTTACCCTGTTGCTCGTGCATACGACCTAATTGGAGAGTAGCATCCCTACTCACTATTTTTGTGCTGTGTGGTCCGATCGGAGGGTATTAATTTACCCATTATTTTGGGAGCGGGGGTCACGATCCGACCTGGTATGATGTGTTTTGGAGCGGGGGTCACGTTCCGGCCCGATGGTTGCCTTATGTGTGATGTTGCCTAGTAATATATGTAGCTTACATGATAACTATAATTATTTGTCCAGCTATATTTTATAATCACAGTGATTTTGGTTGCCTAGTGTGTATGAGTCTTAAACCTATAAATCTCACCAACGTTATGTTGACATTTTAAGCATCATTTTCAGGTGAGCATTCTAAAGCCATGATAGAAGGAAGTGATTAGACGAGACCTTAGTTGCATTGAAAGTGGTTTATCTATGCGTTTGGAGTTTATCATGTTGTTTCCTTTCGGGTATTGTTATGACACTTTGTGTCTATACTTTGCCATTTTTATTGCATGTAGTTATTCTCTATATAGACACCATGTGTTGTGATGATATCCATGAAGTTACACCCTCGCGTTTCCACCGTGGCGGGGTGTGACAATATTAATAACTCTAGAGAGAGTGATAGAGAGAGAGTAAAGAGAGGGTCAAGAAAAGAATGTTTATTAGATTGAAATAAGAAAGATACACAATGATTTCCCACATGGAGAGTCATGAGGGGTATTTATAGGCTCAATAGAACACATGTTTGCCTATTCAACAATAGTTGTCCCGGCGGGTACTACTTGCTTCAAATCTAGTCCAATTCACGTGAATGGTTACAATGAGACCTATAAACAAAATAAATTACAATAATAATAAAAAATGTTGGCATTGTTGAAGCGCAGAGTCTCTGTAGTCTAGATACTGAGGCAGATTTGAAGTGCTCTCTTCTGACGATCTCGGCATTTGATCTTTGGCACTGATGGAACTGATTCTTGTAGCACTGAACTTCAACTATAATGATCTAGTTAGGTTATTGCTCCCTCCTAACTAGTGAGCCATTTTCTTTTACATGCTCTCTCCTGAACTGACAACATTTCTTCTTTCATCAAATCTCTTAAGTCTTCTAACACGCAATGGAGAAAGTAGACACTAGACTGTAGCACAATGGTTGTCGTTCGGGGAACATCATAAAAACATAACTCACATATTATTGCATCCAAGTTGGTAAATAAGCCCCGATGCACACATACTACTTCTCCATTCACGATGTTAAGCACAGTTCTCTCAGTCAATCCAATCACTGAAAGACGAAACACACTTCTCCCTCCTGATGGTTACGAGTTATTGGAATCATCATAATGTTGTGTACATGCCGTAAAATACCTTGTTCTTGATGCAATATTGAAGCCATGTAAGCATAATTCTGTGAGAATATGTTGAAAAAAAAAAATACTCTCAATACTTCTCTCAAACCAACCTATAATCAAATCTCCTTTTAATTCACCGGCTACTAGTAATGACCACACATGGAGACAACCTGATATGACCAACTTGAAAAAAAAGTAAACATCCCTTGGGACTTAATGCTTGTACTATCCTTGATTAAGAACCTCTTGAACAATCCACAACTTCGTCTGACCCTGAATACTACAACGTAACTCCTTAAAGTGATAGCTATACACTGTGAGCACTATAACGTAACTCCTTACATCAGTTATAGATAGATAGTCAAGTCTTAGTCACTTATGAAAATATTGCCCAGACAAGTTATCTTGAGACCTACTACTTATCTCAAAGATAAATAAGTGCCCGTGAAATGTCACTTCAACTTCAAACCAATAATACCGTACATAAACCCCGTAGTCATTTTGTTAAACCTAACAATTCAAGCCATGAATTATGTATCCCCATTTGTAATACCAAAATACCACTCATTTTACCAATATTAAAAATGTTGTATTCAATATTTTTTACAAGTAAAAATGTTCAAATAAAAATTCCATTGTAAGTTCATTTCAGTCCAAAACTGATAACTGGATGCATGTAGCAGCCCAGACCACGTATTGTATAATGTAATGACCAGGCCCACAAAAAAGTAAACCCGATCCAATACACACCCTTTGTATAACCAGTGGTCTTAACCCTAAACACATAACACATTATCCTAACCCTACACATACTTCTTTGTGATATCCGCCCCATCTTATCATATTCTCTCACTGAACTCATCTTCCATACTACAAGCAGATCTGCACAAAACTCGATCTCAATCTCATTTCCATCTATAAATCACAATCGAATAATTATATCCATCGACTTGAATCGACAAAAACACAAAACCAAATCCAATCCGTAATACTTTTTGCATGATCTTCAAGGTCTTTTCAAGATCTCAGGTAGGTATTGTAATTGATTTCTTGTTTTGGTCTTTGAATGAATTGAAGAAATGAGTATAACAAAAATTGTTATATCTCTTTCTTTCTAGTCGGATATAGAGTGAAGCACGGCTTCAGACAAAGATCTGTGATGAGTAGCCTTCAAACTAAAAAAAATCTTTAAAAAGACTGGCAATAAAGTTTGAAGCAATCTTAGATCTCGTTGTCTTTTTTATGTCTTCGTTTAATTTATTTGATGATGGTTGTTGACTGATATGTGGGATTTGGATTTGCATATAAGGAGATGTGGTGTTGTTGTTTTGTTAAGTAGTTGGATATTGTGTCGTGTTACTGGTCTTCATCTTCTATCAATCTTTTCTTTTAGTTGGACTTTTGGCAGTTTGACTGATGATGGTATATGATTGAAGTCAACTAAGTATTGGTATATTGGTTAGTGATCAAGGATCTTCTTCTTCATCTTATTTCTTTTATAAGTTTGATGAGTCAAACTTCGATAGATAAAAGTTCGATGAATTCAAGTTTGATGGATTCAAGTTCGATGGATCCATGTTTGATGAATCCTCATCAGAAATTCGATGAACCCTCATCTATCTAACTTGTACAAGTTAGTAGATTTGTCCGTAGTTGAAGTATTTCACGTGCTTATATATACAAGCAAGGAAATACTGAGTAGCCATTGAACCATTTTCCATCCAGATTCCATTTATCTTTCTGACCAACTTTTTCCGACCACGATTTCTAACCATTTTATCGACCATGGTTTTGACCACTTTTCATAGGTTTTGGTGCAAAGTAAGTCTCAACATGATATAAAGTTAACAGAAACTATTATTAGGACAACAAGAACACAAACAGTTTCTGAAAACTAGTAAATAAAGCAATAGACTTTGACCAATATTTGATACATAAGACTGTTATGAAACTATTTACCAGCAAAGTAGGAAAAAAAAATCGAGTGCTAAAAATTGGTATAAAACAGCTTAAACAATCATGATACGAACCATAGAAATTAACAAAGTGAACACCATATCTTTGATACCAATTATAGGACCGATAATATATATGATTTGTGTGGCTCGGGAGGTCGAGGTTGATCAAAGAACATATTCATGATTCTATAAAAAGAGAGTAAAGAGAGGGTGAAGAAAACAATGTTTATTAGATTGAAATAAGAAAGAAACACAATGATTTCCCACACCTCTCATTGAGAGTCATAAGGGGTATTTATAGGCTCAAAACAACACATGTTTGCCTATTCTAGAATAGTAGTCCCTGCGGGTACTACTTGCTTCATATCTAGTCCAATTCACTTGTGTGACGTTATCTTTATAAAAAAGCAAGGCTAACATTGAAGCTAGAAGAATTTGTATGTGACGCTTCAGAAACTTTTGGAGATTTTACACCTGATGAGTCAGGTGTAATTGGATGAAGGGCGTCACTTGTTAAAGTTAATAGAGACAGATCAGAAAGTTTAATAAAGGACGGCCTCAGACTTTACCTGACGGGGTCAGAAGATAAAGAGCGACGGCATCAGAAGGCCGACTTGCACAAGAAGAAACCATAATTACGGCAGTCTGACGGCGTCAGGATCTATAACCTGATGCCGTCAGCTTTCTAAATCTATATATATTTTCCGATTTTTCATTCGTTAGTTTGATACTTTGGAGACCTAAACCCTAGACGAATTGACAAATTTTAAGTATTCCTTTAATCATTCAATATCTTTTCTTTCTTTTAACATGCTAGCTTAAGTTATTTAGTGTTTGCTTAGATCTAATGAAACCTGGTTATTGATTATTGTTGCGTTGTCTATTGTTTAGTTGATTGATTCACGATAGGCTAAGAAAACTAGCTGACTTCATTTGTGTAACTAGCTTGAACGTCTTAGGAAACATAACCATATTTGCAATATAGGTTTTTCTCGTTGTATTTAATGCATGAGTTCATTTTGATGATCCTATGATAGCGTAATTGACTTACGGTTGTAGGTGAAATTGATATTCATAGAGTTGGGGAATTTAGCACGGCCCCACGACTGTTATTAAGGAATACAACGCTTCAACTAAAACAACTGCACTGTGACATTCAACAATTCAATAAAAAATAACTAGGGAGTAATTAAATCTAAGTAAACACGTTTGACTCACTATAAGAAGTTCACCATTTTTATTTTCTTGTTATTTTAATTTCTGTTTTTTAAACGTAGCTTTTTAGATTAGTTGACTAGCAACTAATTCCGCCTACTCTTCTAAAACTGAGATTTTTACTTGCTTTCATTAAAGTATAAAAATACAAAAAGAATCATCCCTAACCTTTCGACTTAAATCGTCATACACTTCAAGCTAACGACACTATTACCCTAGAGAACTGATAACGCCCTATTTATACATATTTTCGGGCATTATATTATATGTTTTATGATCATTTAGTGTGAACTTTTGATACTTAATAGCATGAAATGAATGCAGGTTCACTCTCGGATGCTCGGAAGCAAGAAACATCAAAAGCACAAGTATTTCAGCAAATAAAGTCAATAAATAAGAAGTCTATTATATAATTCCAAATATCCTAGCCAAGTGTGCTGGTTTTGCAGCTATGTGCGCCGCACTTGCTCGCTCGGTCAAGAAAAGTCAAGAGGCAGTTCCTAATAAAAGTACACCGGTTTTGTATCTAAAGTGCAATGTACTTCTTCTGCATTTATGAGACTTTGGCGCCAAGAAAATAACTAAGTGCGCCGCACTTACAATCAAAGTACGCCGTACTTTGCCTATCAGAAGCCTATAAATAGAGCTCATTTGCAAGCATTTGAACTCTCCACTATATAACCAATTTTCACTAAGTAAGATAAAGAAGTTCAATGTGATCCTGAGCCAGAAGCAGACGTTGAAAGAGTCGAACAAGGGTCTAACGTAATCTTTGGTGTTGAAATTTTGGTTACTTGTGACACTAGTGTAATCCATTTGATCATTCCAATCCGTATGTCTCTTGTTTACTATTTCATCATTTTTGTTATCATGAACTCATTAGCCATGAGAGGCTAAACCTTATGTGATTGCTTGGATATGTGAATATAATAAAGTGAAATTATGATTATGCTTTGATCTTTATCAATTTCAAGTTTATGCTGTGAACTATTATACCTTTAGTCTTGCTACGTTTGGTTATCAAAACTAATTGAGTATAACCTGTTGGGATAGGTCGAAAGAACCAATTTGTTATAAGCAATTCTAGAAACTTGTCTGAGTTTTTAGCCTTTGATTGGAGGAATCCGCCTAGGAGAATTGGTAATAATCTAGACTCAACATATAATACTATCTTGAGAGAAATCCCTTGGTGGATAAACATGAATCTTGAATTGAATCTAACAATCTTTGAAATGGCTCTTTAGACGTAAATGGTTGAATTATAAGTTGTGCACAATCTCCTATCAACTAAGATCTAGCATAAGCATAGTCACTGCATTATAGAAGCTATCCAAGCAATCATTTGTTCCATCATTTGAATTTTCTCCATTTAAACTAAATTGCTATTCGTGAATTATTGTTTTGTATAATTGATCATTTCATACTTAAATCGAACGAACTAAGTCCCTGTGGATATGACCTGGTCTTGCCTTAAAGTTTTTATACTACATACGTGGGTTATACTTTACCCGTGTGTTTGGTTTATTAAAATCGCTAAAACTAGTAATATAAATTTAAAGCTTTCCTTACACAACATCCTGCACATTTCTATTACTTCTGTTGCAGAAACCACACCGCACTTTCACTCTTGTGCGCCGTACTTATTCATAGAACACAAAACACTGCCGTACTTGTCATTAAGTACGACCTACTTAATTAAATGCGTGACGTTTTTCCTAACACTTCACAAACTTTCAAATCGAATCATCAAAATCCAAAAAGAATCACCTCTTGATCGAAAGAAACCTCTGTCCTTTAAAACAATCATCTCGGTAACACTAAGACCGTCATACTTAATCCTAAGTATGCCGATCTTATTACTCTAAGCACAAGTACGTCGCACACATTTCCGTGTATGCCGCACTCACTGTCTTAGAAAACGGAATTTTTCTCACTTGATTTAAATTTTGCTCTCTATTTGATTTTGGATGCACACTCGTTCATCTGAAACTGATCCTATTTCACCTCGAACCTGAAAGAACTTTGAATAAAAGAAAACGTAATAACAAAAGAGTTCCTATATCTCAAAAATACGAAAGACCCGAACAACCTCGTATTCACCACACACCCATTGACGATATCTCTAAATTTAGATTTTTCATTAAGTTCATTGAATTTTATGATCCAAAAGATGACGCTGATAATGAACCCATGTAGGCTAACGATCGTATCGTTGCACCTACTCCTGGACTAGCTATTACCATTCCTGAAACCGCAAATGAGTTTGCAATAAAAGGAAATCACTTAACTCTTATCAAAGGCAACCAATTCGATGGTCGAACCAAAACTGATCCTCACAAACACATTCATGAATTTCTTGGAGTGTAGAACCATAGAGGGGGGGGGGGGGTGAATACGGTTTCTTCGGCTTTTTAGATGTTTAAAAACTTTAAGCCAAAAAGAAAACCAAGTGGTTGTACAAACAATCCAACAACCACTACTACAACCAAAGTATATAAAGCAAGTAAAGAACACAACGATATATACTGGTTCGGGATGGGGGTTTATACCATCCGTACATCCAGTTGTGAATCTGCGAATCCGATACTATTCACTAGTATAATCCTTTCGGTGGACTACAAACCATTACAATTCACTCCACCGATATTCACCAATATCGATGCTCACAAAGAAGGAGTTACTCACCAACGGTATTCCGCCCTCGAAAACCACCCAAAAGAATCTCACGATTCGACTTTACCTAAGGATCACAAAGATCTCTACCAAGACTTCCACCCGGAAGTATCAAACCCCAACTAGATCCCCAATGATCTAGGCTTGGTCACCAAGACACAAGACTTCCTTTACAAACAATTAAATGAATGAATGAATGTTTGTTCAACCAAGTCCTAACCTAACCTAGAGACTCGATTGTAGTATAAAGGGTAAAGATAAGAAGACCCTCGACACAATCACAAGAGTGGATTAGGTTCTTGTGATTTTTCCCTTGCAAAGATATGTGTTCTTCCAAAGATGTTAGTGTGAAAATCAAGAACACAAGATTAGAGATAGAGAGATTGAGAGATTTGAGAGTGTTTAGAGAGAAAGAATCTAGAGAGAAAGAATAATGGCAAGGGGTGAGGAATACAATAGGCAAGGGTGGTATTTATAGGCCAAGAACCCAAACTTGGGAAATTTTACCGAGGCCGGCGCGTCACTCGCGCGTCAACGCGCGGGCAGCGCGTCAGGCGTCTGTAACTTTTTCCCAAGTGTTGGGTGTTTGGATCTTACAAATACCTATCCTTGCTAAACCCCCAATTGTACTTCACACTAAACCTTAACATTAATCATTCTAAGGTTTACCAACTCAAATAGCCAATTTGGAAATCATTTGTGAAGTGCTTAAAGAGAAACCAAATTACCAAAGGTTTAAAGTGTAGATTGGGTAATTTGAAAGGGGTAGAAGTGTATCTCCTCACATGGCATAGAAAAGAGAGAAAGAATATGCCAAGGAATATTCCAATGCTTGGGGGGAAAGAATGTGATGGAGGGTTGAGATGAAATGGTTTGAATTGGATGGCTAGGATCAAAGGGAGTCTCCCTTGGTTTTCAAACAATTTGGCATGTGGAGAAATGTGGATGGATGAGATGATCTCATTAGAGATGGATGGCTAAGATCAAGTATGCCTAGGTTAGGGTTGAAGAGGATATTCCAAGGAATATGCTTTGCTTGGGGGGGAAAGGTGAAATGAAGGGTTGAGATGGTTTCATTTGAATTGGATGGTGGAGATCAAAAGCATGTGGTGGTATAGATAGAAGAGATTGGATGGATGGTTGAGATGAGTTTAGTTTGAATTCAATGGTTGTGATCAATCACATGTGGTGGTATAGGGAAGAGGGATTGGATAGATGGTTGAGATGTGTTTGATTTGAATTCAATGGTTGAGATCAAGCCCATGTGGTGATATAGAGATGAGGGATTGGATGGATGGTTGTGATGTGTTGTAATTTGAAATCAATGGCTAGGATGAGAAGAGCCATATTAGGGTTTCCAACAATTGGCATGTGTTGAAAATGAAGGGTTGGGATGTGTTGTAAGGGAATGGATGGTTGAGACGTAGTGTGTAAGGGAATATGTAAGGGTGTAAGAGATTGTGTAAGAGAATATTTGATTTGGATATGATTGGATATGATTGGTTTTGTCTTATGTATAAATGAGATTAAGAGAGGATTAAGACATAATCTAATTGTCATTAAGAAGAAAAGTTTTAGACAATTAAGATTATAAGTTGAGAAAATCATAGGTTACTTATAAGTTCAAGT
This sequence comes from Artemisia argyi, assembly GCA_030686995.1. NCBI lineage: Eukaryota > Viridiplantae > Streptophyta > Magnoliopsida > Asterales > Asteraceae > Artemisia > Artemisia argyi. The sequence goes on from CM060687.1 coordinate 75,139,705, forward strand.
ATCACAATGTCGAGAATCCATAGTTTCATATCTCGTGACTTTCCACGACTCGACGTTCTCAACTAATACCTTGGTTCAAACAAGTTAAGTGCTTTGCCTTGATGTAAAGCACAACCCAAGTGGGAAAGGATGCATTTACGCAAAGTGACCTTTGACTTAGTTTAACCAATAAGGGAGTAAACCCGTTACGTAATTAGAGAAGACGTAAGCACGGGATATGAGCATATGGATGCTTCAACACGATGTTACATGAAATATACAAGCTACCTAAGTTTAGAAAAGCCTTGGCTAGAGGCGGTAGTTAGAAAACATGAGTTGGCGTTTTTCCCGTAAATGGGTGTTCTAAAAATAGGATATCTCAAATCTCAAAACTCGTTTCGAGTGTTCTTAATTAAGCACATAACATATTCATACCTGTTTTGAAAGATCCACATTTTTCGGGTAAGGGGAAAGCCGACTTTCAAAATTCGCACGGAACCATACAGACTCCTCGCGCGTCACCCGCGCGTTGACGCGCGGGCAGTGCGCCAGGAGCAGACATTGGCTCCGGCGATTTTGAGCTAACGTTTGTTATTTTATGTGTTTCGATGGTTTATTTGTCATCATTAAAACATAAAGAGATCTTGATCATGTTGCCTCAACATGGAGTTTGTCATATGTTTAAATACGGAGCTACCAAAAGTAAAGCGGTAAGACTCATGATGTTCCGTTAACGGGAGAAGCTAAAACTTGGCTTGATGAACTCGACGAAGTAACTATTGAATCCTGGGACGAGCTTCGCACTGCGTTCGTTAGTAGATTTCTTCCACCAGATCTATTTGATAAACTTCTCGGAGAAATCTGAGGATTCTCACAACACGGACATGAAACCCTCACCGAACCCTGGCTTCGAATGAAAGAATTACTTAGAAATTGTCATGGGCACGGTCTGACAAAAGGCAATATAATCAAAAAAATTTACCACGGTCTTGCCGAACAAACTCAAGAAGATTTAAACGCTGAAGCCGGTGGTATATTTCTCTATAAAACACCAAATCAAGCATACCAACTTCTTGAAGACAAAGTCTTACTTAAGCTCAATTGGGCTAAAGGTCAGAAACCTAAAATCACTATTCGAAAAACTGTTGCTTTCGTCGATGAAGGTAGTAGTAATTCTGACACTAACAAAATTATGGCTAGAATGGATGCCATGGCTCTAAAAATGGATGCTCAATACAGAGAAATGAAAGAAAGACATGAAACTTGTAAGCATTGTGGTGGAAATCATTCAACCGTAAATTGCAATGATGTTGGGTTTGGAGATTCTGCTGCCTCAGAAATATTCTAAGTGTTATTCTGCTGCTAGAGTAAATGATTCTACTGCTAATGAAAACATTCTGCTGCTAGTTATTCTAATGCTGACATTCTGCTACTAGTGTATTTTATTCTACTGCTTAAGTGATATGTATAATAGTCTATACTAAAAGAACACTAAAAATATAGTTTTCAAATATCAACAGGGTGGATGCAATTGCTTATTAAGCGCTTATCTATATGAACTATTAATTGATTGTTTTCCACAAAACCTATTAACCACTTTCATTTTTTTAGCCGATTTAATTTTTGAACCACCAAAAAATAAAAAAAATCATAAACTAATTTTTATAAACAATTAGGTCAAACACATAACTGATTTCATGACATTGCAAGTAAAATTAGTGTTGGAAATGTATCCCAACAAAAATAAAAATAAGAACATGAACAATGAACATAAAAAGAAATCACAAAACACTTAGGTAGTTTATGACGACTTTTCTATATCCTAATTTCTTAAAACATAAACAATAAAGGCTGGTGGTGTGTTTTTAGTTTCTCCAGATCCGTTTTTTTTGGTGGCGTGATTTGCATAAATTAAGTTTGATATTATGATTATGAATTTGTTGATGTTCGATTTAGAAAGCAACAATTTGTTGAATTTGGGGATGAACGATTTTTGGGTTTGGAAAAATGTTATGTTGGATCTTCCGTTAGAATGATAGGTGATGTTTTTTTTTCATTAATTGCTAAAGGTTTGAATGCATATGGAGGATTGGAAAAAATAGCACGTGTCATTATCTTGGAATTTTGAGTTGGGGGTTTCCATAATGAAACCTTGTTTTATGTAGGTGGTTGATATATTCAATACTCTCTAGTGTTGCAAATGACGAAAACTAAAAATGGCGATATACATAGAATACTTGTGTATATGTTCTGCCTGATCAGTCCTTGTAGAACTTTTGTTTAGTGTGGTTATTAAAAGCATGTTTACTGTTCCTTTGTTGTCATGCCTTATTCCTCGTGCAATTAGGCGAATAATGTCCATAACACAATCTTCTAATGGCCATAACCTAAGTGCGCCGCACTTACAATCAAAGTACGCCGTACTTTACCTATCAGAAGCCTATAAATAGAGCTCATTTGCAAGCATTTGAACTCTCCACTGTACTTCTTCTGCATTTATGAAACTTTGACGCCAAGAAATTAACTAAGTGCGCCCCACTTACAATCAAAGTACGTCATACTTTGCCTATCAGAAGCCTATAAATAGAGTTCATTTGCAAGCATTTGAACTCTTCATTATATAACCAATTTTCACTAAGTAAGATAAAGAAGTTCAACGTGATCCTGAGCCAGATGCAGACGTTGAAAGAGTCAAGGGTCTAACATACTCTTTGGTGTTGAATTTTGGTTACTTGTGACACTAGTGTAATCCATTTGATCATTCCAATCTGTATGTCTCTTGTTTACTATTTCATCATTTTTGTTATCATGAACTCATTAGCCATGAAAGGCTAAACCTTATGTGATTGCTTGGATATGTGAATATAATAAAGTGAATTTATGATTATGCTTTGATCTTTATCATTATTAAGTTTATGCTGTGAACTATTATATCTTTAGTCTTGCTACGTTTGTTTATCAAAACTGATTGAGTATAACCTGTTGGGATAGGCCGAAAGAACCAATTTGTTATAAGCAATTCTAGAAACTTTTCTGTGTTTATAGCCTTTGATTGGAGGAATCCGCCTAGGAGAATTGGTAATAATCTAGACTCAACATATAATACTATCTTGAGAGAAATCCCTTGGTGGATAAACATGAATCATGAATTGAACCTAACAATCTTTGAAATGGCTCTTTTGACGAAATGGCTGAATTGTAAGTTGTGCACAATCTCCTATCAAACTAATATCTAGCATAAGCATAGTCACTGCATTATAGAAGCTATCCAAGCATAGTCACTGCATTATAGAAGTATACAAGCAATCACATAAACATAAGCATAATATGAAATTTAAAAGTATTTAGCTATTTTTGATTGCACTGGGACGGTCCTTAATAATGTATGGACGGTCCCATATATATTGGGGACCTCCGTCAGTGGCGACCTTATTTCATGTGATTAATTTTTCTTGTGTTTTGCGATTTTATGTTAACTAGTTAATATCACAAGCATACACACAACAAGTCACACAAACCTAAATGTAATGCAAGTATAGAAAGTAAAGAGAAGGGAAGAGAAAACGCAAACCGGACACGATGAGTTACAGTGGTTCGGCACGAAGCACCTCTTCGTCCAACTCCACTCCCCGAGTACCACACACGAGAGTTACTTCACTAGTCAACAAGCTCTCTTTAGGCGGAACAAACCATACACAAAGCTTACACCAAGTTTAACGACACTAAGCAGATTGTCGAGTCCTAATCCTAGCTAGATCCAATCTATACAAAGCCCACGTGGCCACACGAACAAGCACTCTTGTCCACTTAGATCGACACACGATCCAAGTCTTCACACGGACGATCAACCCGTCCAATTCTTAACACGAACGAGCACTCTCGTTCACTTGAATCTTCACGCGATTCAAGACTTCACACACGGACTATACTAAGTCCTACTATTCACACTAACGAGCAATCTCCTCCACTTGAATTTTCACCCAATTCAAGTCTTCACACGAACCTTCACTAGTTTCTAGTCTTCACTTCTTGGACTCACACCAAGTCCAAGTCTTCACACACCTAGACACCAACTTATACAAAGTCCTAGTCTAGATACAACACTTTACAGACTTACACGTTGTCCATCTTTAACCTAACAAACCTAACCACGACTCACACACAAGTCGGATCTACTAATATACAAGAATAGAGTTTAGAGGAAGAAGAGAATCGTAACACTAGTTACGTTTGTGTGTGGACTCAATAACACTTCGATTCTTGACGACTTCAAGTGTTCTTCTCTTACACTTGAGATAGAGGATTACGAGATCACTTATAAACACATACCAAATAGTTATAGTGATCAAAGAATGAGGAAGAAAGAAATAGAAAGTTTTTGTGCAAAGAGGTTCCATTTTTCTGTGTGAAACAGTTCAGTATTTATAGCCAGCTCGAGGAGTGGGGGACGGTCCCTTAAACCTTGGACAGTCCCTTATCAATAAGGGACCGTCACCTATTTAAGGGACCTTCTTGACAGTTTTTTTCCTTTAGTGGTGAAATGTTATCTGGTGAAATTTTATCTGATTTGGCGGGAAAAATAGTTGTTTGGGATTTGAAATTCAAATTTATTTTTCTTTAAAACATTTCTTGGTAAATACAAAAATAATTTGTCTAATTTATTTTTGTAAAAATGTTTTGTTACATTTGTAAAAATGTGAGGTTTAAGAACAAAAAGATTTTCTTTAATCACTTAACAAAGTTGGTATAGTGTTTGTTCATACCTGAAGTGATGTAGACTTGAGTCGTCGAGAGATGTTGATGTGTGAATGAGTAACTTGTGCACTTTACGTTATGTATTACAAGTTACGTGTTTTTATCATTAAAACATGAAGACACTGTATAGATTAAACGTCGTAACGTTGCACTAACACGCTATAATGTGGTTGTGTCTCTCTAACTCTATCTCTTAGTTTAGTTTATATGTTTTTCTCACTATCAATATCCAAAACTTCAAACTAAATGGACATAAGTCGATCTATAAGTTTTAAAACGTAGTTCATTAGTAAACCTATTCAACCCCCCCTCCCCCTTCTAGTTTTCTACACATAAAGTTAATGATGGCTTGATTGTGATGAAGATCAAGATTGAAGCAGCTCATATCACAACAAGAGGAATGGCAATTCCTGAGTGGATGATTATTGAAGCTTTGAAAGATACGAAGGCGTATTTGGATTACATGAGAAATAGAATTGACATGGACATTCCTCTGGCAAGACCACAACCAATGGAGCCTCCCATAACGAATAGGGAAGAAGTTAGCGCCTCTAGGATCAAAAGAAAGAAGGTTAGTGCGGGAACCACTATTAGGGAGATTAAGGAACCACAAAAGAAAAGGCCCAAAGTTGTGATTAAGAAGAAAGAGACTGAGGAGGAAACCGAAGAAGGTACTCCAATTCTAATTGTTGCTCAAATCGAAGAATTACAAGTCAAGGAAGCAATGGAAGTGAGCCTTGCTGAAAAGATAAACAAACGTGAAGTACGTAAACAGGCTAAAAGTGTAATTATGGCTAAAGCAGCATTAGAAGAGGAAGTTGATGAGATGGTTGAGGAAGGAGAGAAAGTGTCAAGACCTAGTAGGAAGAGAATAATGACACTTGATGATGAAGGAGATGATTTTGATGAGATTGAATCAGAGGATGATGTAGAACAGTACTTTGTAGCACACACAGAGAAAACATCAAGTCAAGAGCAGTCTAGTTCTCACCTCCATAGCTCCCCTAGGACAACATCCTCACAAGATGCCACCCATCCTGCGGAAGAGCCAAATGCTTCTACTTTGGCTGACATATTAAAGTCAGTAGGATCAAGCGGCACAACTCCCGTAGTGGATCCACGCCTACCAGGATCGGGAGGAAATCCTAAGCAATCAGGTCAATCTGGTGTGCACCCTAATGTTCATATTAGTGGCAATCCGCTCGTCAATGAATCGAAGGTTCATGCTCCCTTACCAGATTTGCAAACGAATCCTGCGAATTTGGCACAGGTGCTGGAGGACTTAGTTGCTGCTGCTCTACTACATCCATTTTGCAGTCTCAGTCTACTACACCACCACCAACAACATCCCACTCATCACCACCACAAACATTATCTCCCCAATCACACTTCACACCAGCTCAATTAGAACAATATAAGAAAGTAATGATAGAAACCTTCATCACTAGAGACCAATTCGACAAGTTATCCGAATGCGTTGGAAAGGTCTTAGTGGCTGAGGTACATAAGCATATGAGCGGTGTTGTGAGGAAGGAGATGCTTAAGGAGAAAAGATGAAGCTTGTATGCAGTCATACTTACCGGTCCAACACTTCAGACTGAAGATCCAGAATTATTTAAGTGTTGAAGAGAGGGGCAGACCGTGAACGTGTAGCTCAAACTACATCTAGAGAGGAAACGTTTATGTTGAATCTTCCTCTGCTACACAGAAAACCCTTTAACAAACACCTCAACAAAAACCACAATCATCATCTACACAAAAACAACATCAACAAGAAACTGAAGAGATTGAACGTTTAATGCAAGAAGCTGAAGTTTTGGGTAGAGATGATGCGGATTCTTCATATTCTGATGGGTTTGATTATTGGTACGAACTGGAAGAAGGGGAAATCCGACCCGAACCATCTGAGCAGTTCAAGAACGAATTTCGGGAAATGAAGAAGTGGAATAAAGTTCCTACCATTGCTGACTTTCATAGAATGGAACAGACTGTTAATGAAATGCTCGCTTCTAACTACTGATGAGGAGAGCTTAGACGTATACCAAGATTGAATAAGAGAAATGGCATATGGGAATAGTATATGAAATCGCAAAGGCTAAGAAACTACTTCTTCTATTTATACTTGCCCATCAGGACCCTTGCCTTATGTTAGCCAGTTTCAACTCTGGACCATACCGTAGCAGCGGTTGCCGCTAGATCGAAAAGGGTCTACGGAACAGCTACCCGACGAGTGGTTTGCGAGCTTTTTATAAAGTTAAGATTAATTGGAATAAAAAGGTTCAGTTCTAGGCAAAAATAAAGAACACGTCATTTTTTTTAATTGTCGCCAAGTTATTTAGCTTTAAAGAAACAAACAAACATGATAATTAAAAAAATAATAATTAAAAAGAAATCATCTATTGTAATATTTAAATTCAAAAAACAACAAAAGAATAAGAAAACTTATGCCATTTCTATACATCAAAGTGTTTATACTTTAGAGTTAACGAGTGGGGTACCCGCACGTTGCTGCGGAATTCTTTTGTTGCCGTTAGCTATTTAACGTAAAGTTTGTTACTTAGGACTGACTTTGCAATTGATGTATAACATGAAGGACCATTTATATAAATTATGTGAGGACTAAATTTGCAATGAACCGCTGAGATGAAGGACAAAGTGCGTACAATTTTTTTTTTAAATGTTAAAGATAATGGTCGTTAGTTAACAGCCGTTATTACTATTTAGAGGAGGAGGAGGAGGAGGAGGAGGAGGGAAAAAAAAAAAAAAAAAAAAAAAAGTTAGTGTATTTGCCCCGATCATCCTCCCCTTTTAGTATATATATATAATTTTCCCTCTTATCCATTTGTTTCTAACTCCAAAACCTATGGTCCAAATGGTTTCTCATTTCTTAGATATTTTGCTTTGGTACTCAACACTATGACCCACGAGAGTTATTGTTTTAGCCTTTTTCTCTTCAAAAAGCCACTCAAAAACCCCACACACCAAACCATCACTCGAATGAAATGATCAAACCAAACCATCAAATGTACAATATCTACAAACTCTAATAACCTTTACGGTTTACACCAAACCAATATGGCATCTTTCTCAATAAGCCCCTCATTGCATACCATAAGATCAAAAACCACAACTCAAGAACATGTCAACCCCATGCACCACCAAACTAGACCAACTTTTATGGCTTGCCAAACTCGAGTTCCATTCGAACCAAAAGTCGATAAAGAGAAAGATGGCAAGGAGAAGAAGCAAAGTTTGATGAAGGTTTTTGTGAGCATAGAGAAGCTTGGAAAAGTGATCAAAGAAAATTTAAGTCCAAAACGGAAAGGGGATTGGAAAGACTTGGTCCTCATGAGTTTATCATTTGCTATTTATGTTTATATATCTCAAAGGATTGTATGTGCTTATTGTGCATGGATGTCTGTTTTTAAGAACCATTGGTAGTTCTATCAAGAAAGAAAAAAGGTTTTGCCTTTAATGTAGACATATCATTGTGGAATTCTAGTAAATAAGTACAGTAGTATTTTGTATACTGATATTATGGATGGATAAATGCAAGTTATTAAGTTAATTGGTGTGATTATTATTATATCTTTGTCTCACTTTTTAATGGTGCATGCAAATAAAATCATTGGACTTTAATTTCCAGTTCATTTGATTATGAAATACTTACTGTAGGGATAAAACTTACTGTAGGGATAAAACTTGTGATATTTTTCAGCTATATCATTTACCTTACCAGATATATCCAGCTACCAAATGCACCCTAAAATTGTACAATGGTTGTTTTTTTAAGCTTATTGAGATAGTTTGAACCGGTACCATATATAGGAACTAAAAAACCCGATTGGTTTCACTTTAATTAGAACGCTCTGCACCAAAGCATCTAGTTGAACAACCCCACGTCCAACCACACAAAATCTACAATAAACTGTAGTTAGAATCTTCATAGTCTAAAGAAAGGATACTTAGGTTAGAATACCTATAATAGAAGTAGATATTTTATAAGACAAGGGGTGTATAATGTTACAATACTGTCATCAAGAACCAGGTTCATCTACAGGTTCTTAATATTGCATTTCAAAACAACATAAGATTGCCATCCCAAACTGTCAGCATTTTCATCGTAAGATACATTTATAAATATTTAATATCAGTCAGCCTTGATCCTCTCACGCCCAATAAGACGATAGAACAGGGAGAGCAGAAATTGCCAAACTACTACCAACCAACTTGTAGCAGCAATCTTGGTGCTTTTGGGTTCGGGTCTTGGTCCAAACAATCCTTTGTAAAGCTCCTTTTGTTTCTGATAAACAATCTTGTCGTGTTCGGCTAGCACACGTAGTTCCTTTGATATTGCTTTGTCTTCTGGGGCAAATTTACGAGCTTTCAAGAAGTCTTCACGGGCAGCATCTGTCTGCCCGAGTTCAGATTTAGCTTTCCCTCTTCTGAACAATGCTTTTACATTATTTTGATCCTCTGCGAGTACCTAGAAAAGAAGAAAGGGTTTGGGTTGGTTGTGCATCTTGTGATATGAGTTCGTTTACAAAATATTTATATTTTAGAATCAACTGAATAGAGGTGGCAACTTCGACCCATTTCTGGGTATATGAGTCAATTTGGTTTACGCTTTATCTCTAATGGGTCAAATGGGTATTAGTTAAAATAAATAAATTGCAACATACTGATAGGGTCAGACATGTAAACTCAAAGGCGACCCATGTAATTTAGAATTTATATAACTACATAACCACATTAATAACTAATTTTAGAGAAGAAAACAACAAAAAAGTGTCTGCAGGCCGGCCCAGCCCAGCCAAACTCAACTCTACTAAAAATCTGGCCATTTTAATAATTATCAACTGGCAATCCAAAGTGAATACTCAATTCCAATCGAGGATCTACATGACCATGCGCATGCCGAGAAAAAGTTATTCCTGGTAGTGCAATTGTAGATCAGAAAATTTGATTCCATTACCAATCAAGACACATCTTTGACTCCAACACACATAATGATCCGATGAATCAAAGATTTTGTTAGGTTTTCAGAAACCCGAACTCAAAACCTAAAGGTAAAAACAAAATTAAATAATGAAAAAAAACACTATTGACGAGAGTGATACGTACAATGGTGCATTGAGCTATAGCTTCTTCATAGCGCTTCAGCTTTATCAAACATGCAGCAATGTTAAGGTGACACGGGTTTTTAACTGCCAAAGCCATGTCCTGATACTTGCCAAACAACTGAAACATGAAATCATCACCCATATACGCAATGGCCTATGATGCCCATGAAAGAATTCAAACAAACATGTTAGAACAGTATTCATATATGAACTAGTTTATAGATTTTAGATGTTAAGGGAAATATCGAGCTCAACCATTTCATATTGTTGCATAGCTTCCTCTAGTTTTTCTTCTTTAAACAGTGTGTTTCCATCCATCCTTCTCCTATCCGCTGCGCTGATTCTCTCTTCTACTGTCATGTCACTACGAGCTTTACCCTATACAAACATATGCATTTATCAGAGGCGGTTATAATTATTTCATATGAGGTGATCTGTTTACAAAGTGTATTATTATAAGCTTATATAATTAGGGAAAATGAACTAATGATTTCAAATTTTGGATGGAGGGTGTTGCTTCCAAGGGTATTACTAAAACTAATGGGGTATTAGTCAATTTCATTTTGGTAATACATGATAGGACCACTCATCCTGGGATGTAGATATGTCGCTGATCTCGAAGGGTCCAGACCACTAAACTAGAGGTGGCAATTTCGACCCATTTACTTATGAATGGGTCAATTAAGGTTATGTATCATCTCGATTGGGTCAAACAGGTGAAATTAAATTTAAAAGCTAACAGATCAAAAGTCACCAGAAGTGTATCTTTAATACATATTGGTATAGAAACATCCCAAAATCATTTTGTTCAACAAAAATAGATTTATATCATATTATACGACAAGCTTATTACTAATAAATTAATAAAACTTTTAAGAAAAAGCATTTTGGGTCAACCAAACCAAAAACATACCCATAAGTAACTGCTTTGACCCGTTACCAACTCACCCAATTTGGTACCTCTTTTGCTCAAGGTAGTTATAGACTTATAGGCGAAAGTGACCTTGAGGTGACACACCTTACCTAAGGACTAAGTCGAGAGGCGACAAAAGGCGAGGGCCCGAGTGAATTTATTTTGCATATAGTGCATATAATAGTGTCTAACATAGAATTAATGATTAAAAAGCTTAATATTAATAAATAACAAACATGCATGCCTTAAACCTTCAACTTTTATAGCTAGATTGCCAAATATACCAGAAAAAGAAGTTTAAACAAGTTCTAGAAGTCTACTCTCTCTATTGAGAATCATCATCATCTAAGACCTCATTTTCTATGTCCTCATATGTTCAAAGTGAACACAGAACCCAATCTAACATCAAATCAGTATCTAACACGAGGGGCAATTTTGTGCTTTAAAATTGAAGTAAAAGTTTGACGAGATGTAACATCAGAGCACATCATGCCTCATAGCCGGAGTGCTACGGCGAGGACCCTGCCAAAAAGGCAAGTGCCTCTTCAATATAAGCGAGGGCCCGAGTGAAGTGGTTTGGCCTGAGCATGATAAGGTGAGATGGCTGCCAGGGCCTAGCCTGAGGGACTAGTCGACCCAGGCAAGGTTTTGCTACCTCTAGTCTAACCCAAAGTCTAGAAGCTAGGCATGCAGTTCATAAACTTGTGATTATCACAAGTAAATTGTAAGGATGAAACTATTTAGTGGATACTTACTTCTTTGGTTTCATCAAAACCGACTAGCTCAACTTCATAGATGATATCCGCCTTAGGTGGGACATTTGGAAAAGAAAAGCTTCCTTCTTCACCGTAACCCAGTTCCCAACCCACGTGTAAGAGAGCACGCTCACCTGCTTTCATGGAAGTCAGACCAATTGCCAATCCTGTCATCTCCTTTTTCTCTGGTACAAAAAGGAGGGAGTCAACAAAGGTCCAATTTTTTCCATAAGACCATAATACATCCTAAATGAGTGATTCGCTTTCTTAAACAACATACTTAGCATGTCAAGAAAAGTTTGTAAGAACAAGCATTTTGGATAGAAAATGGAAGTAATTGCAAAAAGAAAGAAAAAACGTTCATGGTTACTATTTATTTCGCAAAAGAAATCAATCTTGCAAAATATAGTATTCCTTCTGCATTTTCCAAGAAATAAGGATCGTTAAAATGAAAAATAAAGTAGAGTGAATATTCAAGTCAATCACTTATTGATACAAGTATTGAAGCAATAAAGGTAGTACAGGACAGTCGTCTTAATCAGGTTATGGTTATATGACATAGGTTATTAATTACCTTTCCCTATGACCAATTCAATTAGTTGTAGCTCCTGCCAAGTGTCTTCAAACTTATGCTGGGTGCTTTCAGTCCATGCTTTGTAGTGCACTAAAGCAATAAACAGATTAGAGTTATGGCATATTATCATAAAGTGATACTGCAGATATCACATGCCATAGTTCTCGTAAATTCACATTTTCACTCAAGAACTAATTCTACCGAGGCGTAATACCACCTTAATCACCCAATCATACATACCTTCTTACTTCTAGCAAGTGACGAACTGAAAAAGTAAATTTTGTATGAATAAAATAAATATGTAGGGAAAGAAGCTTGCATAGACTTACAAAAGCAAGTTGAATATTTTGTTGGCTTGTTACCATGACCCTCCTTAATGATCTGCTTTGTAACCTTTTCATGAAGGACTTCCACTTCGGTATCAACTTTAGGAGGTCCGTTATCATCCTGAGAAGGTCCTCCATGCACAAATGCAGATCCTTCAGTCACAATCTCGTCTTCGACATCCTGATCTGCATACAGCGTATCACCTAGTTTACGCTATGTTCCAATTTCTACCCAAAAATTCTAATAAACCATCATTTTAGAATCAAACATTACCATCTCGAGGAGGTTCTCCATCCTTCACAGAAGAACCATTAGATATGATTTCATTGTCACCATCTTGACCTGCAAATTAAACAATACAAGCTTACATTAACTTCATAGAAGATCACAATCATGGACTTTATCACTAAACAGAGCATAAGTCATGGACTCATGGGAAGCGGGCACATCACATAGGATGACATAATCTATAATTTGTTTTTCTGCACATTCTATGTTTGTGAGTTTAAACTTGGAGAGCGCTAAAGGGAAAAACTAATAGGTTCAGTTTCTTCCGCATCTTTGGAAGAGAAGAAGCCAAGAAGGTTACCACTTTGAGGGAGTTATATCGTGAGTATATGCAATCTCGATAGCATGAAATAAATAATATAATTTCGATAGAATCGTGATATTGACATCAGCAAAACGCATGTAGTAACCGTGGCCTAACTGCTGCCGTTAAACTATTTTGACACCCTTCACATGAGTCCCATGACATGTATTTTTTTTCTTCACAAAATCACGTCTCTCTTTTAACTCTCTGCGCCGGTAAATTCAAGTGGCTATTTCCAGCTTCTGTACTAACTTAAACGTGGCATATAGTGGGAACTCGTTGCAAAAATGGGAAACAAAAAATTTAACTTAAAATTCATATTTTTGACACAACGTTTTCTACATAAATCTTTGGGTTGATTGAACATAATCTTGTTACAATACAGCAGATACTTAACCCCTAGAACAGTATGGTGACTCTATGATAATGAACTAATTGTATGTACTAAAAATCATTTGCTGCATATAAGTAAGGTTACTTTTTACCTAATAGGGGTTTTGGGGATGGCTAATTTAAACAGCTTATCCTCATAACCGAAACCAGATAATAGCTTAATGAAACCAGCTTATTACTGAGGGAAAGCTTAATTTTATTCCACCAAGAGTAAGAAGTTGGATATAAGCAATCTCAAACTGCTTTATAAAGCCTTAAATCCCTAATATAAGCAGAGAGACATAAGTTCTTCCAAATTAACACTCAACACTGCTTAAATAAACAATCATCATGACATCATCATTACATTGCTACAGTAAACAAAAATTAATAAATTTGATGGGCGATTACCAAGTGATGTGTTGTTGCACTTTTTTCATATTCAAAACAAGCTATTTCATCTTAGGGGGTGTTTGTTTAAGCTTATATGTGGGCTTATGAGCTTATTTGTTTTTCGGCTTATATTTCATAAGCCCCAAATTCCGGGCTTATTTTGACACTTGTGGGCTTATACTACGTATTAGTTTATTATGATATGATAAACTTATATAAGCCCAGAAGTCTCAAAATAAGCCGGAAAATTGGGGCTTATGAAATATAAGCCGAAATCAAACAAGCTCATAAGCCCACATATAAGCTTAAACAAACAACCCAGTTGTAATTTAAAATCAACATTCTTTAAATAAGCAATCCTACTAAAAACAACTTATTTCACCCTAAAAAAAGCAGATATATTGTTTAAACAAGAGTCCTGATTTCACATTCTTGGTCAACCAAAGTACATAAAAACTGCTTAAAGTTTTATAAATTTGATGGATGATTATTACCAAGTGAAGAAATTGTCTCTTTTTCCATATTCAAAATAGCTTCTTTCAAGTAATCAGCTTCACCTCAATTTCAAACTGAAGAAATAAAATAAAATCATAGCCCAATTATATAATACAAAATAAATAGTAGTAATGGGAATTATCAAGATGATTAAACAGGGTTTATATGTAGTAGTTACTTACTTTGAAGTGATCGAACAAGATTTGACTATGTGTGTGTGTTTTTTGACCAATTTAATATAGTGAAATGTTTCTTTTTTTATTCTTTAATTATTTTGTTTGGCCTGCACATATAAGTGTGATGATATGCATGTTTTAGCACCGGATTTTGTTACTTTTTACATTTCTGCCACTAAACTTTACAATGTACGAGTAGTAGCAGTTAAGAGGTGTTAGAAAATTTCTCAACTTTTAAATCGTGGTGTTCACGGGATGGGGCGGGGCGGGGCGGTTTGGTTGCAAATTTGAACTATCTATCGTTGGGCGGATAGTATAATTTATTATCAGAAATTGAATCATATTAAGCGGGTAACGCGACATGTGGGTAGCCGAAATAAACGGTTACCTCCAGTTCAGGTCACGGTTAACTATTTAAATGAATTGAACCGGATGAACAAGAACATAATCTATAATGTAAAACGTCATTATCGTAGAATTAAATAACATTGCAAAGATTAAAGTCACAATAAACTATGACTGCAAACAAGCTAAGCTTTTATCAAGTAACTCGAGCTTGAGATTAAGCCTGACTCGAATGGGTCGAGCTTTACGAGCCTTTAAGAAGACATATATTTATATTTACGTATTTATATAAATAACCTTAAGGCCAACATGAATATTGGTAGAATAATAAATATTTGTAGAAGAACTATTTAAACTTTAATTCTCCCGAAGGTTTTGTATAAGTTATTTGCTCTTGAGTTCATCGAGTATCCTCGAGAATTTATTGATGAGTTTGGCTATCGAATTTAATGATTATATATAAATTCAAGCTTTTCAAGCTAGGCTCGAGCCGAGCTTAAGCCTACACGATTAAAGTCCATCAAACTATCAAGCCAAGCTCAAATCTACCTTTACAAATTTAAGGATGTTATTGTACACTCCACAAAATTAAGCTACTTTAGGACGCAAAGTCTTCCATTTCCCGTTTAACGAATCGTAGGTTCGACGACCGCTTACCTTCATTTTGTCCCCCATATATTCTAAAACGTCAATCCAAAACCCAGTCTCCCTTCTCGTATTACCAAGGGCACTATCTTCGGATACACGAACCCAACCTTTGCACAATGCAACTTCTTCTTCAGTGGTCCATGGAATAGACCTTTGTTCATCTCATTTCGAACTGTCCTCTTTTGGCGTCTTTTTACTGAATTCTTCTTTGGGGCCGTGACTTCGACGGGAGAGTCCTCCCGAACGGTGTTAGGTATAGACTCCAAAAATTGAGGTTTGTACAACACTAAATGGGTGAATGAGAGACATAGATTGGTTTGTATTTGGTTGTGACGAAGAACCGACAATATTAGGTTGTCAGCCGTATGGGGTGTCGTATGGGTTAAACATGTTTAGTAGGTATTGGTTGTATATATTTTGTTGTGGGAATATGAATGATGGGTTTTGGTATGGTTGGTTTTGATATTGTTGGTATGATTGGAAGTTGAAATGTATGTTTGTCGGTGGAGTATTTCTGAGGCAGAATGTTTCCTCAGGTGTTCAGGGAGTATTTTGTTGTTGACATTTTGAGGGTCGGGTATTGTTTTATTGAGATATTTTGTAATAAAATTGTATTGAGAGTATATAAAATAAGAAGTTGTATTTAAAAATGTTGAAGTTTAAATGTATTTATAAATAAAAAATGGTATAATGTAATTTATTTTTAATACAAACTAACAGATACATTTAAGGGGGCCCACCACTTTGCACAAAACCCCAAATGCCCACCACACTCACATTTCCTATCTTTTTTTTGTATGTCACGCATGAGGCCTAGCCCAAATAACAAGGCTGGCACGTGAGGTACAACCTTACGAGTGACGTATCTCCTCCATTACCTTTAGTCAACACTTTCATGCACGAGTATTTTTTTTCACACTTTCAAATTAAATAAGTAAATGGTAGGCTTACTAATGAGACTAATAAAGGTTATCATTTGTTTCAAACTGAAATTGAAAATTAAAGAGATATTCAGACCCGTGCGATGCATACAGGCTGTATCTAATTGTTGATTGTGTAATATTTCTGTAAATTGTTGAAGTGTAAGTGTGGTGCATCCTAATTGAGACGTGATTTGGCTAAGCTCCATTATTAGCTCAAAAATATGGTTAAATGCAACATCCCAACATTATTTCATAACAAACTCGTCTAAGCCCATAAATGAATTATTAAAGGTCAACCAACAACCCATTGTAACAGTCTACCCAAATCTGATAAAGGTCGAAGCTGTAGTAACCTTTATACCCACTTCTCCAAGTAGTAATACCCTAATCCTAAGCACCATTTAACCCTAATATTCCCCCATTCTCAAAATATAAGCCCCCATCTTATTGCTTATGTAACACACTGTTACTTGCAAAGCCAAAACTTTTTCCAAATAAAAGTATCTCAGAAGTAAGAGACTCATCTATCAATCTTATAAATTAATCGCAAGATGATCTTAAATCATACACTTTAATGGTTTAAAGCATTTTAATTTTTCCACTTCAACATGTATTAGTCGTAAACCCGCAAACAAAGAAAAATATGACTTAGTCGTAAACCCGCAAACAAACAAAAATATGACTTAATTAATCTGTCAATTGTGTAATAGTCGAACCTTGTGATAAAAAAAAACTTAGGCTGACCGAGCTTGATGGTGAATTAGAGATAGCAAATCTCATATTATGGTGATACTAAACCTTTTAACCTTATAAATTATATTGTTTCAACAACTTTTATGAGCACTTTAATGGACACACTTTTAATGTAGAAATTGTTTCAATCCACACAAAAATATAACCAATTATATGGACACACTTTAATGTACAAATTGGGTAAATTTTTTAATTTAACTTTTATTTACGAAACGTACATTTAAATCAATGTTTAAATTACATATTGTTTTAATCCACATAAACATACAAACCGGTTACCATGTGAAAATAACCAAAAAAAAAAATTTTGTTTGTGTGATACAAAAAATTAAGAAAAGGTAGCATAACTTTTCTAAGTGAGTTATGTATCCAGTTTATTTCTCAAATATAATAACAAAATGACAAAGAGAAATGTTGGTGATGTGATACGACCCGGTTAGGGGTTGTATAGGGATAAGGCACCACTTCAAGCGTGTGCTGGCTCCGTCAGAAAATAGAAGAAAAGAACTAGAGATTTGTTTATTAACTTTTGATTGATTCATTCATAATAATGATTCGGTATATATAACCGAATAACCCTAGCTTGTAAAACAAGACAAACATAAAGATATATCTTAACATGACACTTTCCTAATACGACACAAAGACATATATCCTAAATATAAAATGACATAAAGCCCGAGGTGTATCATTCCCCACTCCTTCGAAATCACCTTGTCCTCAAGGTGTGGTCTTGAAAAATTCTCTTGATTCCGGGATCCCATATCCTAATCCTATCTTCCACTCCAGTAGTTTTCCTACCTTCCGCTACAGCATCCAACACTTTTTTCTTCTTCTGCTTTCCACTACCTTGGACATAACACAACACCATTCTTCCGCCTTTCACTACCCATGCCATAACACTCCCCACTCCTTCAAAAATCACCTTGTCCTCAAGGTGATACGAAGAATATGCAAATTGAGAGTCCGCTAATTCCTAGCTTAAATTCAAATTTACATCCAAACGACTATCAAATTCATCACCTCCATCCTTAAGTGTCGATATCACTCTATTCAACTCATCCTTTCCAATCTTAAGCGCTTCGCCACCACCCACAACCTCTTCAACTCCAATATACTCATCAGCATTCAATGACCCTTCAGCCTTAGGTGAAGGAAATTCACCCTCTAATGGTAAGATGACATCTATTTTCTTTTCAACGATGTGCTCTTTCTCTTCTTTTGCAATTGTCTCAAAACGACCCTCGGTGATACGAGCTTTGAAGAAGTCTTCTCCCAAAGTTAAAGGATTGGACCTCAAAAATTCCCAAATATCTAGGTTCGCGAAGCGTGTTTCCGCCGCACGGGTCAATGAAAAAGATTCGTCTAAAGTTTTGGGATTTGACCGTAAGAGTAAACATTGTAGATCCAGTTTAAGTCCAGAGATATAAAACGATGTAAGTAAAGATTCAGAGATCCCAGTTACTCGATTTGCAAGTACCACAAATTCACTCTCATATTTGGCCACCGTACCCATTTGCAAGAGCTTAGAGAGTGCGTCCCGATCGCTGCTGCCCGATGCCATGAACAATATCTCGAAGAAGAAATTTTTTCTGATGAACAGTAACTTGTGAACAGTAGCCGTGAATAGTAATCGATGAACAGTACTCCGGATGAATAGTGCTGGATGAACAGTACTTTTTTTTTTTATTTATTTTTTTTTTTATTTTTTTTTTTTTGAATTGGAAACCCTAATTAAAAACCCTCTCAACAAGAGCTCTCAATGAAAGCACCAATTGATACGACCCGGTTAGAGGTTGTATCAGGATAAGGCTCCACTTCAAGCGTGTGCTGGCTCCGTCAGAAAATAGAAGAAAAGAACTAGAGATTTGTTATTAACTTTTGATTGATTCATTCATAATAATGATTCAGTATATATAACCGAATAACCTTAGCTTGTAAAACAAGACAAACATAAAGATATATCTAAACATGACACTTTCCTAATACGACACAAAGACATATATCCTAAATATAAAATGACATAAGGTGTATCATGATGGGGCACCGCATCTTATTTATAGTCCATGCCTTCTACTTTAGGCTCAGCTTTTCTCATTTATCATACCCTAAACACACACTCCTCAAAGATAACGCCTCTCTCTCACCAAACTTCTCTCCTAATCCCATCTTAATCAAAAACACATCAAACCTCATCTCTCATCATCAAAAATCATAACTGAATAATAAATCTTGTTTAATCAAAACCTAAACACAGATTTGATAACCAAGCATACCCAAGGACCACTTTTTCTTGTTACATTTAATTAGGTTCGAGGAGCATGAAGAACACGAATACAAAGACCTCGGCTTGAAGATCCTTTAGAGGGTCTCGGGTAGGTTCTACAAGATGTTTTTTGTTTTGGCTTTGAACAAACCAAAGAACGATTATAACAAATTTGTTATAAATCTTTCTTTATATTTCGGATATAAAAGAAGGTATCCTTCAAAAAGGATATGTGATGATTTTTTCTTTCGTATGTTTCACCTTCAAAGGTGTTGATATTTCTTTGAATAACACGAAAGAAGTAAACCGAGATCTTATAATTTTTTATTTTGTTTGAGTCTTGGTTTAGAAGACGGTTTGTTCATTGAGGAGATGGGATAAGGTAGTGATGATTGGTGTTGTTTGATATGAATTGAGTCTAGCTTTAGGATTTTTGTTGGTTTGGACTTGGCTTTGGCTGTGATTTCCTGTAAACATCATAACAGTCATCGGAATCACCAAAACAACTACGAAACCACCCAAGCTCGAAACACCACCTATTAAATTAAGATTCGGTGGTGTCGGTGGCGGAAACAGTTGATGTTGACAGCGGTTCCGGTAGCTGTGGCAGTGGAAGAATGAGCTGTGAGCCTGCTGGATTGTGCTATTGCTGAGTGTGTAAATACTCATCATTCTTGATCAAATCTGAACTGCAAAACATTTAAAAACACTTAATAATGCATCAAAATACTGGAAATATTCCAAAGATTGTGTTTTATATGTTTCAGATGCAAAATGAGTAAAAACAGATGAAAAACGAACAAAGTTTGCATAATTGGCAGTTTCAGTCCCTCAAGTTTCATAAATTTTTAGAATTAGTCCCTGGAAGTTTATTTTGGAATAAAAAGTCAAATATGGTCCTTGGGAATTCAAAAGTTATCATAAATGGCCCCTGGTTATAAAGTTTGGAAAATTACAATTTTGGTCCTCTAAGTTTGTAAAATGACAGTTTTAGTCCTTGGAGGTTTAAAAATGGAAAATTGATAATTATGGTCCTTTGGTTTAACAAACTTGGCAATATTAGTCCTTGTGATAACTTATGAAATTTTACAGGTTTAGTCCCTCATTTTCAGAAAATTACAAAACTAGTCCTTGTGATTTTACACATTACAAACTAAATGGATCCTTATTATTCATAAAATCCAAATCCAAATAAAAACACAACCACAAAAGCCCACACCCCTGGCCCAAGTACAAAAGCCCACACCCGGGTATCAAATACCAGGGTCAAACGGTCAACCCCCGCCAAAACCACCCTTCTCCCTCACACCCCCTGCAATACCACCACCACCATCCCAGCTGTAACACCCCCAATTTTAAAATATTTGCAGCGGAAGAAAGATTGGGTGTTACTTCATAACTCACAGTTTTTAGTAGAAAATGATTATCAAATTAGTTATTTTAAAACATCTATCATTCGTGTTTTATAAATATCAGAGTTTTCAAAATGAGGTCCCAGTGGTTTCAAAGTTTGTTAAATAGGTTTTCGAATGATAGTAAAAATTTATAGCCTTTATGAGAATTTCGTGCTCCTCCAACCCATCCTTGCTCGTTATAGACCTGAGATAAACATGCTAAAAATCAATAAAAGTTGAGTGATATTCATAGGTTTAAGTTTAATAGTTGAACACAAGTTATAAGTGATAATTGCACCGTCATACAATTATAAGTTAAAAAACAGTTGTTATTGCATTAAGCTCATGACACTCAGCCGATTAACAGATCTCATCATAAATGACGGATTAAAGTAACAGGGCCCTCGGGATAGGTTCTTGCTAGTAACCTATTAGATTTCAAATAAAGTGCGTTTGGTAGTTTTCTCGAACGCCCAAACAGGGATTGTCAATCCCTAATAGATCTATCCACAATTATTTACGTTCACCCTACGGGTGACTAAGGCTCATGATATGAGGGGCTTTTGGCAATAAGGGACTTAAACAATAACGAGATCAGGTCAAGCATATTGATATTGCATTTTTGCGCGTATCAAATTAATATACAAGGTAGACGTGAGTGGAATTCACTAATCAACCTTTAGGAAAAGGAAGACTTGCGAAAACTCGTGAATACAATATATATATGTGATACCGGGTAAATGATTACCCGGGTCGTGTCCCAACGAGGTGTGAATTGACAATATCGTGTGAGATTCGAGATTAAAATGCTTGTAAGGAATGGTTGAGAGATTATTTGGTATTGTGGAATTTCGAGAAATTGCAAATAACGTACGAAAATTTAAATAAACGAAACTAAAACATAAACACAAACAAGGTAATGGAAATTAGAACTTAAAATCTATTTAAAATCCTACGGGAATGATAATAATGAAAAGTGGAAACCTAAAACGCAATCTAAAATTAAAAACGCGAAAGTTTCTTTAATAAAAACGCGAGTGCGCAAATTAAAACGTGAAAATGAAGCTACACTAGTCCTACGGGCATAAAAACGATTTTTCTACTTTTCTAATGTTAAAAGAAAATTTTGGAAACAAGAAAAATATTTTTTGAACTTTTTAATTTTTTATTACGAATTAAAAACTAAAATAATAAAATAAATCCTAAAAAAAATAGCACAACTATTTGGAAAATTACGAAAATTTTTTGGAAAGTTTATTATACTAATAAGAGGCTAGGAAAAATAAAAATTTGAAATAAGTAGTAAAAATTAAGCAGGAAATAAGCATTACTAAAACTGAACTAATTAATAAGCTATTAAACAAACTATTATAAATAAATAAAGAAAGAAAACCTAACAAGAAAGGCTTGTAGTTCAGGTTGAAGGGGGGTCTGTGTGGTGTCAGCTTGGTGACTCAGGTTCGAACCTGGTGGTCTCCTTTTTGAAAACTCATTTTCATTTTTTTTTTTTCTTTTTTTTTTCTTTTTTTAAACTTTATGCAAAGCATTCATCCAACACAACTCTTACAAAACAAATTTGACTGAGCTCTTTTAATATTGAACACCCAGCAATTACCAACAAAGAAACAATAACCAAGCACTATAAAAGAGTACAACTTAATAACAACTAACAAGCAACAATCAAACAGATTCACGAGTCAAACAAACGCAGCCCATACTAAGTCAGAACTGGGTTCAAAAGACCACAAAAGGGGCACAACAAGCCAAGCAAATAAGTGACCTAAGGAAAACGAAAAGCATACCAATCAAACTAGCACTAATGGCTACACAATTTACCAACAACCAAGAAAAATTGATCAGAATTGTAGCAAGTTACGACCTAATGAAAATGGGTCAGAATGGGTGAGAGTGGGGTAGCAGGTTAGGCACAAGAGATCCTAAATCAAACCTACGTACTGAATATAATCAAAGATTAAGCTATCCATATTAACCATTAAATTCCAAGGGCGTGATGAGGTGCAACTGTTACATCAGACCCAAACAGTCCCAAGGGTGAATTTTGCAGCCAACCAATCAAGTCTCAAATAATGTACTAGTTCCAAAATAAGCTTAAACTAGTTTAGCATACCCTACAAGCTACTGATAGAACAGAATTTGGTGATTAAATCCTACTTAAGCTAGTATACTGATGCAATAAAAAGAAAAGTGATGTTGTTTGTTACTTGTGCAGCAGGCTTGCAGTCCATGGGGGCTGTTTGGGGGTGCAGGCTGCTGACGCAGTTGCGAACATTGGTTCAAATGGTGAGACATGAATTAGGAAAATCAAGCGTAGGTTTAGGACAACTACTATGCACAAAAATTAACTTGTTCAAAGCAATTTAAACTCCTTAAAGTAACTGTTGGGGTCTACATGAGCATTGTAGCAGCAGCTACAGTGGGTAAAAAAAACAGTCAAATGGAGAGATATTGACTAAAGAAGCTAAGGTATTAGATAATGAGCAATTAAATTACTTAAACCAAACTAACCTAAACTTAACTAAACTGATGCAATATGAGTTAAACTAACAACTAGGCTGCTAGGGGGTTGTGACAGTAGGCTTAAACTCAGCTACCATGGCATTTTCAAGCATTAATCTAAGCTAACAAAACTAAAAACTAAACTAATGACTTCAAAATCAAACACAAACCATGAATAGCCGGCAAAAACTATTTTTTAAGCAATATGTAAACAACAAATAAACTGATAACTAATAAAAATTATATAAAGGCAGAAAATTTAAAGCAAGAGATTTTTCAAACTAGAACTGGAACTTTTTGATTTAACAGAAAAAAATGTGAGTTACAACCTGAAATTGAAAGAAATAAACATTAAGCATAGATTAAATTCTTCACTACTCCTCAAACCTACTAACTACTTACTAAAACCTAATTTTAGACTATTCACTACTGCCTTTGAAAGGCTTACAAGAAGATGTATTTATACTCGAAACAAAAATTAGGGTTCGGTCTTCTCTTTCTTGTCCACTTCTGATGTGTGCTTTTGTGAGCGAATCCCAACCATTGGTTTGCTTTTAGATTCATCACAGCCCCTAATTGGTATTTGGCGCCCAAAAGTGAGTTATGGATTGGTGACTTGGCTGTGGTATCATGTGACTCCTTCTTGGGGAATGCATTTGATGGGGATGGAGTGGTATCACGTGAAGGTTTGGTAGAGGGGGTTTGGCGTGTAATGAAGAGCAGGGAGGGGTGAGTGTACTAGTGGATAATAGGTGGGAGGTGGAAGAAAGGGATCGTATGACCTAGGGTAAAGTAAAACGTGACTTGTTTTGTATTAGTGGTGGGGTGCGTTTGCTTTAGTACTGGGTTAGGAGGTGGGATTTGGATTGGGCTAGATAGTGGAATTGGGCTTGGGTGACGGTTTTGGGTTGTAGTGGATTTGGTTAAGAAATAAAAATGGGATCCGTTTGATATACCAGCTAAACACCATAAGGACCAATCATGTAATACTCTAAAACTTGAGGATTACTTCTGCCACATTTTGAAACTGCTTCCAAGGGTCAAACTTGACAAGTTATAATTCCACAAGACTTATAAAATCATTTTTCTCCAAAATGTAATTCCCGAGGACCACTTTTGTCATTTTTCAAACTGCAGGGACCAAACATGTAAACTTGTTCATTTTTGAAAGATTTTTCACCCAAAGATCATTATTTGGTATTTTTTGGTTTTTAAGAACTTGGTTTGAATTTTCTTTCAAAATAAACGCTCAGGGACTAGTTTTTACAAATTTTAAAAGTTGGGGGACTGAAACTGCCAATTATGCAAACTTTATTCGTTTTTCATTTGTTTTCAATCATTTTGCATCTCAAACATATAAAACACGATCTTTGGGATATTTTTGTTATTTTGATGCATTCTTGAGTTTTTTTCACGTGTTTTGGCAGTTAAAACGAGATAAAAATGATGAGTATTTACACACTCATCAATCCCCCACACTTGGGTATTGCTAGTCCCTAGCAATATTTTGTGAAAAACTTGATGGATTTGAAAATCTCTTTACCAAAAGCCATCACTTCTGGAGTAGCCAGGTGTAAGAACTGTGGCACACCTGATAACCGTGTGATTTTGAGCAAACCACCAGCTGTCAACGGATTTGATTAGTCTTTACCAAAAGCCGTTTGCTTCTGGACTAGCCAGCTCTTGATGGAATAGTCAACATCTTGGTGAGCTAATTACCAATTATGGATTTTCCACTGCCTTTACCACAAGCCATAATCTTGCGGGCTAGCCAACTCATTTGCTTTTGAGGATATGGGGAGTTGAGGAACCATACAATTTTTAGCAAATTGCAAGCCATCAACGGGTTTGAGATATCTTTACCAAGAGCCGTTTGCTCCTGGATTAGCCAATCCTTTTTGTCGGTTAGACAAGGCGGACTGATAACCACAAAAACTTTGAAGCACAAGTGAAAAAAAATTTAAAATTTTTGCCAAAAACGGGGGTATAAGATAGTAAAATGTGATAAAATTCGCTAGAATAGCGAAATACCCCCCCCCCCCCCACACACTTAGAATTGAATATTGTCCTCAATATTCAAAGTCCCGGCTATTATGCCGACTCTTTGAACGTAAAAGGGCAACATTACAAGCTAAATGTGGAAACATCATTTTGTATTTTCACTTTATAAGTAACCACAGTGGGGGTAACTCCCCCACACTTAGGGTGAAAACCTAAGTACATGCTACTGTTTTTGTTTACCGAGTCGCTAGCTTGACTCGACCCCGAATTCATTTGTCCTTGGGGAAGCATGATGTGGAAGAAACAATCTCCATCGGACTTTCATTCAAGATGTTTGGACAAACATTTGAAGCACGTGAAAGTTCCACACCGATAAGATAAGAACCCGGCTCAAAATAGTATAAACTATAAGTGGTGATGCCGGGGTCAAATATAATGTCTTCATTCCCGAAAGAGTGAAGAACAGGAGAAGTCACCCGATAGGTGAAAAAGAGAAAGAAAGTCATGATAAACATCTTGACTAACTCATCATCATCAGGAGGAGGATTCATGGATTCATTATCATGAATCTCATCATTTAAGCTCATGTGATCAAGACATATCCTGGGTGTGTCTAGATCAAAATAGAAGTTATCATACTCCGGTGGAGATATGATATGAGTGAGTTCACAGGAGAACTCATCGAAGGTGAATGAATCATATTCGAGATCGATGTGAGTGAGTTCATAGGAGAACTCATCGAAGGTAAATGATTCATAATCAGGGAGAGAATTATGAGAATGAGAAGTGGTACTGCCACTAATCTTCTCTCCCATAGGATCAAACGTAAAGGTTTCAAACTCCGGTATAGACTCATCGGAAAAAATGTCACTATCCTTAATGGGGATAGGAGATGAAATAGGTTTCTCTTTAAAAGCCTCGATTCTAGAAATGAGAAGATTAACATTTAATAATGTAAGGCGAAGAGATTCGTCTCGGATTATTTCTTCATCATTCTCTTCTTCCAAGCTAACTAGCTCAGAAGGTAATTCTTCCACATAACAGATGTCTCCACAAGATAACGAATCGTCATCATTAGAATCGGAGAACATCTCAACATCATTATTCGGGAAGACAAGAGGAGGAGGGATATCACACATATGCTCAAGAATTCCCTGTGACTCTCTTGGGATTGGGACAAGGTCCTCAACACTAGACTTTATGAATTCGTCCGATTCCCTTTCAGGAACAGTGTCAAAATGCTCATCCCCCATGCTCAGAGAGTGAGTGGGAACCTCTGGTGTGATAATAGTAGACTCAAGGAGTTGAGAAGGGCTAGCATCAATGGATTTTTGAATTTCCATATGTTCTTCTGCTAGTGATTCAATTATACTTTCTTCTCCTTGTGTTTCCATAGATTGAGTCTCAGCTGATGAACTGGATGAATCATTATCAAAGATATCTTCATCATCACTGTCATCCAGAATGAAACGGAATCGAGAGCTATGTCTGGCTGCTTTTTCTTTTGCAATTGATTCCCTAATAGAGTTTTCAAAGGCAATCTGGGAATCTAATTTAGCAGCCTGCTCTTCAGCTAACAATTCTCTCATGGATTTTTGATTTGGATTATCATGGGAATGTTTACTACCCTTCAAATCTTTCACTAAATACACAAGATCAATGAGAAGGCCATCTTCAGCATCTTCGTCAGAATTGTCATCAGGAACATACTCATAGACAGGTGTGTTCCTAACAAGACACTCTGAGCCGAAATGTGAGTTCCCACAGTAGTCACACCAACGAAACTGATGTGACTGTGATTCATATAGATTGTGGTCAAAG
This sequence comes from Artemisia argyi, assembly GCA_030686995.1. Lineage (NCBI taxonomy): Eukaryota > Viridiplantae > Streptophyta > Magnoliopsida > Asterales > Asteraceae > Artemisia > Artemisia argyi. Next base: position 75,166,827 of record CM060687.1, read on the forward strand.
CCAAATTCATGATTGTTACAAGGAACCTGTTCATAGACAAACTGATCCCTAGTTTGACAATCAGAGCTATAGTGAGGCCCTCCACAATTCTCACAAGAAACATTCGGTACATTTTGAAATGATGTATTATTGAAATAGCACGGTTCTTGTTCAAAGGAATTCTGAGGAGGGTAACTGAAATCGTTTTGAAAATTTGGAAACGCGCATGTATTTTCGATTTCAAAAGTGCAACAAGTACAAAGTCCATGGGTAAACCCACATTCCTTGCAAAAACATCGTTTACAAAGTGAACCATCTTCTAAGAGATCTCTACAAATATAACAATGATGTTGATCAAACGAAGATAATTGGGGTTGTGGAGGGTGGTCGGGAAGAATTTGACAATCATTGAAAGCGTTCGGAGTAGCTTTGCACCATTTACAAAATCCGTCACTAATATCACTCCCACACCGCCTACACGCGCACTTGTAACAACGATGATTGTCATCCACTGGACCTTTACAATGAAAACAATTGTAGTCGAGTGATGACATAAGAATTAAACATTAACGAGGGATGAGAAGAAAGAATTAAACGGTAAAGAGGACAAGAAGATAAGAATTAAACGTATAGGAGACGAAGATTATTTTTGGGTTTTTCGAAAAAACACATCAATTAAAACGAGACCAACTCAAAAAGATAATTGTGAACTAAAACCAATAATCACAATGTAAATGGCTTCTTTGAAAAAGGTATACCACTCACAAGGATACAATGGCAAGTTTTAATCTTTTGTTTGGGAACTTATTAATGTTCACACCCCCAGTTGGTAGGTGTTCAGCCATGGTTCTCGGCGGTGTGTTTTATGCTTATGTTTTATTTAACAAGAAAAACAGAAAATGTTTTTGTGTTTTTTTAATATGATAAATGTATATACAAAAGAAAAGGAAAATATTTTTGTGTTTTATACTTTTTTGAAAACGATAACTTCTTGACGAAGGTTCTACAAGTTACTAATCGTTGAAATCATAACGATATTGTCGCAACACAACCTCCCCAGCAGCGGCGCCATTTTGATATTGCGTTTTTGCGCGAATCAAATTAATATACAAGGTAGACGTGAGTGGAATTCACTAATCAACCTTTAGGAAAAGGAAGACTTGCGAAAACTCGTGAATACAATATATATATGTGATACCGGGTAAGTGATTACCTGGGTCGTGTCCCAACGAGGTGTGAATTGACAATATCGTGTGAGATTCGAGATTAAAATGCTTGTATGGAATGGTTGAGAGATTATTTGGTATTGTGGAATTTCGAGAAATTGCAAATAACGTACGAAAATTTAAATAAACGAAACTAAAACATAAACACAAACAAGGTAATGGAAATTAGAACTTAAAATCTATTTAAAATCCTACGGGAATGATAATAATGAAAAGTGGAAACCTAAAACGCAATCTAAAATTAAAAAAGTGAAAGTTACTTTAATAAAAACGCGAGTGCGCAAATTAAAACGTGAAAATGAAGTTACACTAGTCCTACGGGCATAAAAACGATTTTTCTACTTTTCTAATGTTAAAAGAAAATTTTGGAAACAAGAAAAATATTTTTTGAACTTTTTAATTTTTTTATTACGAATTAAAAACTAAAATAATAAAATAAATCCTAAAAAAAATAGTACAACTATTTGGAAAATTACGAAAATTTTTTGGAAAGTTTATTATACTAATAAGAGGCTAGGAAAAATAAAAATTTGAAATAAGCAGTAAAAATTAAGCAGGAAATAAGCATTACTAAAACTGAACTAATTAATAAGCTATTAAACAAACTATTATAAATAAATAAAGAAAGAAAACCTAACAAGAAAGGCTTGTAGTTCAGGTGGAAGGGGGGTCTGTGTGGTGTCAGCTTGGTGACTCAGGTTCGAACCTGGTGGTCTCCTTTTTGAAAACTCATTTTCATTTTTTTTTTTTTTTAAACTTTATGCAAAGCAGTCATCCAACACAACTCTTACAAAACAAATTTGACTGAGCTCTTTTGATATTGAACACCCAACATTTACCAACAAAGAAACAATAACCAAGCACTATAAAAGAGTACAACTTAATAACAACTAACAAGCAACAATCAAACAGATTCACGAGTCAAAAGACCACAAAAAGGGCACAACAAGCCAAGCAAATAAGTGACCTAAGGAAAACGAAAAGCATACCAATCAAACTAGCACTAATGGCTACACAATTTACCAACAACCTAGAAAAATTGATCAGAATTGTAGCAAGTTACGACCTAATGAAAATGGGTCAGAATGGGCGAGAGTAGGGTAGCAGGTTAGGCACAAGAGATCCTAAATCAAACCTACGTACTGAATATAATCAAAGATTAAGCTATCCATATTAACCATTAAATTCCAAGGGCGTGATGAGGTGCAACTGTTACATCAGACCCAAACAGTCCCAAGGGTGAATTTTGCAGCCAACCAATCAAGTCTCAAATAATGTACTAGTTCCAAAATAAGCTTAAACTAGTTTAGCATACCCTACAAGCTACTGATAGAACAGAATTTGGTGATTAAATCCTACTTAAGCTAGTATACTGATGCAATAAAAAGAAAAGTGATGCTGTTTGTTACTTGTGCAGCAGGCCTGCAGTCCATGGGGGCTGTTTGGGGGTGCAGGCTGCTGATGCAGTTGCGAACATTGGTTCAAATGGTGAGACATGAATTAGGAAAATCAAGCGTAGGTTTAGGACAACTACTATGCACAAAAATTAACTTGTTCAAAGCAATTTAAACTCCCTAAAGTAACTGTTGGGGTCTACATGAGCATTGTAGCAGCAGCTACAGTGGGTAAAAAAACAGTCAAATGGAGAGATATTGACTAAAGAAGCTAAGGTATTAGATAATGAGCAATTAAATTACTTAAACCAAACTAACCTAAACTTAACTAAACTGATGCAATATGAGTAAAACTAACGACTAGGCTGCTAGGGGGTTGTGACAGTAGGCTTAAACTCAGCTACCATGGCATTTTCAAGCATTAATCTAAGCTAACAAAACTAAAAACTAAACTAATGACTTCAAAATCAAACACAAACCATGAATAGCCGGCTAAAACTATTTTTTAAGCAATATGTAAACAGCAAACAAACTGATAACTAATAAAAATTATATAAAGGCAGAAAATTTAAAGCAAGAGATTTTTCAAACTAGAACTGGAACTTTTTGATTTAACAGAAAAAAATGTGAGTTACAACCTGAAATTGAAAGAAATAAACATTAAGCATAGATTAAATTCTTCACTACTCCTCAAACCTACTAACTACTTACTAAAACCTAATTTTAGACTATTCACTACTGCCTTTGAAAGGCTTACAAGAAGATGTATTTATACTCGAAACAAAAATTAGGATTCGGTCTTCTTTTTCTTGTCCACTTCTGATGTGTGCTTTTGTGAGCGAATCCCAACCATTGGTTTGCTTTTAGATTCATCACAGACCCTAATTGGTATTTGGCGCCCAAAAGTGAGTTATGGATTGGTGACTTGGCTGTGGTATCATGTGACTCCTTCTTGGGGAATGCATTTGATGGGGATGGAGTGGTATCACGTGAAGGTTTGGTAGAGGGGGTTTGGCGTGTAATGGAGAGCAGGGAGGGTGAGTATACTGGTGGATAATAGGTGGGAGGTGGAAGAAAGGGATCGTATGACCTAGGGTAAAATAAAACGTGACTTGTTTTGTATTAGTGGTGGGGTGCATTTGTTTTAGTACTGGGTTAGGAGGTGGGATTTGGATTGGGCTAGATAGTGGAATTGGGCTTGGGTGATGGTTTTGGGTTGTAGTGGATTTGGTTAAGAAATAAAAATGGGATCCGTTTGATATACCAGCTAAACACCATAAGGACCAATCATGTAATACGCTCAGGGACTAGTTTTTACAAATTTTAAAAGTTGGGGGACTGAAACTGCCAATTATGCAAACTTTATTCGTTTTTCGTTTGTTTTCAATCATTTTGCATCTCAAACATATAAAACACGATCTTTGGGATATTTTTGTTATTTTGATGCATTCTTGAGTTTTTTTCACGTGTTTTGGCAGTTAAAACGAGATAAAAATGATGAGTATTTACACACTCATCACATACCAAGAAAATACTTGTGTTCAGTTTGTAAAAACTAGCATGTATCCCCCTCGCGAGGTTTATAAAACATTTAAATAAGTAAGGCGAGGCTATGAACTCACCTTAGTGGTATAGTGGTAAAAATATCGATACTCAGTTTGCAATAAGGGAACGGCTCTACACACAACCTAGATAATATATGGCAAGTTTTAGTGTTTGATAGTCTTAATGTTTTAATCGCGAGTACTTTTTGAATACGTGAATTGTTAGTTTAACGATAGTAAAATTTGTGGTTTTATAATATATCGTAAGTTTAGTTAAGTTATATATATATATATATATATATATATATATATATATATATATATATATATATATATATATATATATATATATATATATATATATATATATAACGTAAAGTTTAATAATAATAATAATAGTTTGAAATAAAACGTAACGTCGTGATGTGAAATCGTAAAATGAAAAGTAAAATAAAAATATTAATTATATTATACGGCCCTTGTGTTTTCCAGATTTTTACACTTTTTACCCTAACGGTGTTAGCGTTACGTCGTTAGTCCAAAGTTAAATATTTTTACGTTTTACGTCCAAAACTTTATAATTTTTACACTTTTCATCCCAAAAGTTTATAAAATCAGTTTTTCATCCTCAAGTTTGTAAAATGACAATTTTTACCTAAAGTTTATAAAAGTGACACTTTTAACCCGAAGTTTACAAAATTTGCAAATTTAGTTCAAAATTCACCAAATTCAAAACTTAGTATTTTTATTTCTCAAATAAGTTAAAAATAGCTTATTGAACTTTTCAAAACTGCTTATTTATAGAAAAGAGCTTATTATAGCTTAATGGGCTTTTTTAACGAAAAAGACTAGGCCCGTTAAGCTTTCTAAATCCATTGGGCTTATAAGGGTTTTGGGTTTGGTTTTGGGCTTATCTTAGGATGCTAAAAATGTTCCAAGACTGCTTATTCGTTAGCTTATTTTCAAAGGATTGGGCCTTAAGGCCCAATCGTTGTTTATTTGTTTTCCAAAAATATTTACAAGTCGATTTGCTTTGTATCATTTAGAGGTTCAAGACGCGATTATTTTGGCAAAGTTTTTATACGAAAACTATAGTTTGTCAGGGGGTCTATTAGTTTGTGAAATAAAATAGAGTGCTCGTTACGTGGAATTCAAAGATATACGTTCGTTTTGGGCTTGCATAGAACGAGTTTTTATAAGAAAAAGACTTAGAAAAATTTTAAGAGTTTTCAAGACTTGTTGTGATACGTTAGAAAGGTATTCAAAAATAGTTTGTACGTAGCTTTTAAGGTTCAAATCTTTATATAACTTGATTACTAAGGTAGTAAATATATAGACGAAAGTATAATACTTAGGGGTTGTTTATTTAGATTACGAGAGTTTTAGTGCAAGTGTTTGTGATTTATATGAAAATAATCAATTGTACGTTTAAGTAAGTATTGAAAAGAGTCGTATGGGACTTACTACACCAAAATGGTGGGGTGAAACGAGACGTAGAGTCGAGGAAAAGAGAGTACGAGAGTGTGGTGTGTATGTCGACTCAACCAAGGTTCACAAACAAAGTTTTGTTTCTTCTAGACCCGATTTGGAAAGCTTGTGTTTTTGCCAAAACGTTTTGAAGTAGGACTAAAGCTAGGACTTAGTTTTTGTAAAATTTGATTTGTATGAAAGGTGGTAACGAGTGCATGCAAGCATGGCTTTATATATATGAGAATTGAAGTGTTCTAGTGACTATCATTTATTAGATTGGATGGTGGAGTGTGATATGAAGTATTCAAAAGTCTTGAGGTTGTAAAAGGTAACATGCATCTTGGCTCCTAGCTCGTCGACATACTCCATTTTCAAAAGAAACGTGTGGGTGATTATTATTATATATAGAATTGTACGTGTGAATTTGTTTTAAAAATCAAATGGTACTTTCCTAGGACCTTAAAATAATCATTGTGTGAGCATGAAATAGGGAGGTACCATCTTTGTTTTAAAATGTATGTCGACACATCCTTTTATTATGCAACGATTTGGAACTTTTGGCTAGGCTCGGTGATGGTTGATAGAATGTAATATTTAAACGTGAGATTTAGTTTAGAAATGGTTTTAGGACTTAATAGAAACAAACGGGATTTAAAATGGTTTAGTTTTGGATTAGTTGTAAAACGTATGAAATTGTTTTTGGACAATTACTTTGCCTCGTAAAAATGCACTTAGACTCGACATGAGAAGCTGGAATTTGACATACTCGAAGTTGGCTAGGTGAGGAATGAGATTGTGTAAAAATATGTGTGAGTCGTGTGTAAGATTTGGGAGTACGACGTGCGTTCTTGACTTGGTTTAGTCGTATATTTCAAAAATAATTAAGGGGATTTGGGCTTAAAAAGTGTGGGCCGTGAATAGTAACAGGCCAAAGGTTAGTGTTGTGCTTAGTATATAATTAAGGGTCCGGTTATATATAATTAGGATTAGTGAAAATAAATAAATTTGTGATTAGTGAAATGTTTAGTAAATATTTAGTGAAACTTTTACGTGAGTCGGAGAGTGAATAGTGTTTTGTGAATAGTGTTCCGCGAATATTAAAACTTTTGAAAAACATCTCAATATCACTAACCGACTCCAAAAACGATGAATAGTGAAATGATGAATAGTTTTTGGTGAATAGTAACCGATGAATAGTAATTTGAAAAATGTCCTGAAAATGCAGGTTCGTAACGAATAAAAGAAATTTTAATATTCTCGCGATTTTAGACTATAGTGGTATATGTGTGAGCATCGTTCCAAGCAAAATGAGATCATAAATATCGTAGTGATTTTTAAGTATCATAGCATATTTGATAAAAAGAAATTTTGTTATTGGTAAAAACGTTATTAATTAGCGTAAATGATATATTAGTCTTTGATTTACTTTTACTATTTATAGGGAAATTACGGGAGATTACAGTACCTACCCCTCATTTTGAATTCCGTCCCGGAATTCAAGTTTAACAAAATTCCTGTATTAGGAAATTTCGATCAGAGGGTTGTCGAGAGATTTTTAATTATTAAGATTTAGGAGACGTGGTTTATTTAGACTTATTTGTGCTAGACAGGATCTAGTAACTGGTGTATTTAAGGGTTGTGAATATTGAAGGTAAAGGTTATGAATATTAAATTAACGGTTAGGTGTACCGTGTCCAACGATCGGGAATAGTGATTCCTAACGGTCCGTAATAGTGACCAACGGCTAGTTTTCTTCCTACATATACCCCTTTCAAATTTCTATTTCTTCCACCAACCATTTGCTTCTCATTTCCCATCTCCAAAATGCCGCACCTCATCACTATACTAGCGATTGTGCATGTCGTCCTTGCCGCTATCTACTTAGCGTATGTTCCAGACGAAGACTTTGGATTCTTGGTTGCGATCTTGTTGTTTGTCGTACCCCTCACGGTTCTAGCCATTACCGTGGACAAGATATGGGGGTAATAATCTTGAGCTAGGGTTGTTTTGAATTAAGTCTTTGTCGTGTTTCTATGTATTTTCAACGAATACGGAATAAAACTTGTTTTGTTTTTAGGGATTTGCCTTGTTATTATTTTTAATGATTTGTTTATATTTATCTTTCAACATAATTAAGGTGATTCATCATGTGGTGGCTCTTGCTATGGTTATGTTGGTGGGGGTTTTTGTTGTCATAGCGGATCAACCTATTGAAGATTCTATGGTTTATATTGTAATTATTGTGACGTTAGCACTTCCGATGCTAATTATTTGTTAATTTATTAATTTCCATGGATTTGGATAAATTTTTCGTTATTGGAGTTTTCTGTTAGTCTTTAGGTTTTTTTTTTTTTTTTTTTTTTTTTTTTTTTTTTTTTTATTTGTACCTTTGTTGGCTTCTCGTCCTAATGACGAAGGAATAAGATAGGTATTTATTGTAGTTTGTAATATTTATGAATAGTTCAGTTTATCTCTATTTGTTGCTTTTACATGAAGATTGTTATTTAGAAAATTTGGCATTGTGATTGTTCCTTCATAACATGATCCTTCCTAAATTAGACATAGTTGATCAGGCTATGCATAATTGAGGACTAAATGATGTGATGTTAGGCTCAGTCACAGTGGTGTTTATGTTTTTCTTTAAGTTGTTTTAGATGGTGTTCAACGTGTTGTTTTTATAATATAACACGTAATTTCTTTTTAAGAATAAAGTAGGAAACTTTATTTATTTATTTTTATTTTTTTTCATACTATGATGATGAGTCAGAAATTTCTAGTCAGAAATTTCTAGAGTAAGAACAGTATACTGTTAATTGGTAAATGGAATAGAATTTGAAATTGACGTAGATTATAATTATTTCGGAAATATTACAAGGTAGATTTTTCGATACGGTAGAATGATAGTTGTTATACTTTAGGTTACATCCATCGTAACTTAAAGTAAAATACAAGGAAGAGATACAATCTCAGGAAATTGTCGAACTCGGATTTATTTATTTACAACAGGAGTTTATTCATCTGCTTCAATCTAGTCATCATTCCTTTGATACTATCGAAATCTTTAAAGGTTCCTCATTTCTAAGAGTTTTCGCTTTTGTTTATTTCCATTAGGTATAACTCCTTGCCTAATTCCTTGGTTATGGGTGATGGTAGGGTTAGCCATTTCTTCTGGCGTTTTAAAGTGGGTTGGCCTATATCCCATGCAGCTTTCCTGCTTATTGGAGATGTCCGTCTCTCCCCTTGGATCAACTATGATAGCCCCTTCGAGTACTACTGATACGATGTTGGTTACCAATTTCCTGACGGCTTCAGTAGTCATGGTGGTTTTTGATGAAGATGGAGTACATGTATTGTTTACGTTGTCCATCTTCTGAAATCATTAATGAAACTCAACTTTGAATCCTTCTGATGTCAGAATAATTCAAATGAAGCTAATTATTTCATTGATGATAGACTCAATTGAATCCCTACTATAATCTATTTTCAAGATATGTCTGTGTTGTATCATTGATAGTTAATCAACTCTTGATATGGGATTACTAAGGATCAAACGGGTTTGTCTATAAAAATAAATTTCTCTCCATTTTCAAGCTCTCTCTTGAAAATTTATTTTAGACAATCCTTTGATTTCTGGTGAATTATAGTATGTTTAAGAAGTCTTAACAATTGTAAGAAATCTTACGGTAGATTTGAATAGTATTGTAGAAGTTATCATAATATTAATTTGACTGGTCGTCTTTGTAAAACGATTAGTACAAGGTCTGTTGATATAAATAATGCCTAAAAACATTATTAACATATATCGATATCTCTATGTTTTGATAATCACAAAACGTAAACTCATTGAACTACAAATTATGACGTAAACAAGTATTTAGTCGTAAATATTTGCTTTAGCATCCATATCACTTAAGGTATGAATAAACAAAGTGTCTAATACATTTTATGATCAAAGGAATTTTTATTTTTACAAACCTTACATTTTATTAAAGTGGGACAAACATTTTTAAACTTATACAAAACATTTTTGTATTTATAAGAAATGTTTTATTCAAAATAAATATTTTGAATTCAAATTTCAACCCAAAAAACGGCTACATTCTTCAGGAAAAACCTCCCCCACAAAAAGACAAAAAATCTGAAGAAAAAATATTTTTTTTAGGCGGCCCTCTTAATTATACTAGGCGGTCCCCTTAATTATTAAGGGGACCGACACCCAATTAAGGGGACCGGCCACGCTCTCAAACAGTATTTTTCTCCCTATAAATACTGGTTCATCCCACATAATTTTCTCACCTTTTGCACCCCAAAACTTTCTGTTCTGGATCTCATTTCTATTCTCTAAAATCCTTTGATCATACATACATAAATCTTTGTTTCAAAGTGATCCAAACCTCTACCTTTCAAGTGCAAGAGAAGAATACTTCAATCCTTCAAGAGAAGAAGTATTACAACTTGTTATGACCTCCACATCCAAGTTGTTAGAGCATCATCCATTATATCTATTTGTTTGTGTAACTAGTTGTGAATATTTGATAGAAGATAGATTAGCAAGGTGTGTAGATAAAGTGAGTGTGTAGTAGATAGTTGTGAAGTATAGAAGTTGGGAAGTAGATAGTTGTGAGGAAGATTGTTGTGAAGTAGATAGGTGTGAAGAAGTAGTGTTGTGATTAAGTAGTGACTAGGTGTGAAGAAGTAGTGTTGTGATTAAGTAGTGACTAGGTGTGAAGAAGTTGTGTAGAAGGTGTGAATAAGTTGTGACGAAGTTGTGGTGTGTATATTGGTGTGTAGGGTTTTCTCCGCCATAAGGGAGCTTGTTGACATAGTGAAGAAAACTCTCGAGTAGGTGACTCGAGGAGTGGAGTAGGGCAAGGAAGGTGTCCTTGTAGCCGAACCACTATAAATCCTTTGTCTCGCGGTTAGATCTTTCCATATCTTACTTATTATCTTGCTTATATCGTTATTACTTTTGTAGACGTAGACGTATATATATATATATTTGCTCATATAGTGCTAGTATTGATTTTACTTAAAAATCAAACGAAAGTTTCATTCACAAAACAAAGTTTTTACAATCAAACTAAAAAGGTAACATACATATAATTGATCATTTCGATCAAGTAAAGTTTTCATACAAAATATAACTAAGGATTATAAAATAAACGATTAGTTACTTATCTCTCGTATATAGCTATAATCGTTTATATTGTGCATGTGTTGATTTCACATACTTAGCTTATATTATTATTGTTCATACTTAGATATAGTTGTTCATATTGTTCAAGATTTGAGTTCACATAAGATTGAATCAAAGTCTTAAAAGCAAACAAGGTTTTAAAACTAAACTAAGTTTTCATAATAAAATTAAAAAGACGTAAAATGATGAGGCAAAAAATGATCCGTTTTTAGGAGGTCATTTAAACCCGAATCCGAATTTATTTGATCAAATATTGCCCTAAATCGTTCCTTTTGTGATTTTAGGTGTTTGGAGAGTGAATTCTGGAAAAAAAAAGCCATTTTGGACGTTTTTGGAGCATAAAAGTGAAGAAAACGGCAAAGTACCAAATTTCCATTCTGAAGATACAAGGTGACGGCGTCAAGAGTAATATCTTGACGGCGTCAGACATGAAGATTAAAATACCGAAGGTGGTGACGGCGTCAAACGCCTTCATGACGGCGTCAAAGTGGCAAGAATAAAATACCGTGGTCGGTGACGGCGTCACATAGGCCGTCATAAGTAGATCAAGGCCGTCCGAGGAAGTATATGGCGGCGAGGTGACGGCGTCACATGTAACTCTTGACGCCGTCAGCCTACTTTTCCTATATATAGTTTTCTAGTTTTTTCATTAAAAGAGGAGAGAAGTTTTGGTGAAACCCTAAAGACGAATTTGGTGCCTCTTTTACAGGTTTTTCAAGGGTTCCAAACCCTTGATACCTTGCATTGTAATTGAGATAAGTGTTCTTCTAATTCAATCAATATGTCTATGTGTTGGTTGTTTATATCTTGTTCTTGTCTCAATTCAATTATGCTAGGCTAGATCTCTCTTGTGTTTGCTTAGATCTAATGAAACCTAGATGTTGATTATGTGTTGATTACTTGTTTATTCTTGTTCTTGGATGAATGATTTATATGTTAGGCTTAAGAAAACTGGCAGATCTCCAAATGGTAACATGCTTGAACGTCTTAAGAAACATGAACCGAGGCGTACTAGGTCTTTATTGGTTGTATTTAATACATGAGCCACTGTTTACAATCCCTATAGTTGTGCTGGGTCATGGTGTAGGAGGAGATAAGAGCTCATAGAGTTGGGGAGTTATGTATGCCACCCCACGAATGGTATTAAGGAATACAATCCGTCATCCATACAAGTATAACAAGTAATTAACATGTAAAAGATATCTAGGGAGTAGTGAAGTCTAAGTAAACACAATTTCTCCAATTACTGCTCACAACCTTAGTATAATTAGTTTGTTTTCATTTTTTATTATTTTATTTTGATTATATATTAGTTTTGGGTTAGTTGACTAGCAACTAATTCCGCCCACTCCTTCAAAAACCGAGATTTTAATTGCTTTCATAAAAATATAAAAATACAAAAATAATCATCTCTCACCTCTAGAACTATTAATTAGGTTTTCTAATCCTAGCGACACTATTCCTAAGCTGAACGATCAATCCCCCGGTACTTGTCACTATACTATACTACAACGATCAGGTACACTGCCTGGTGGGGGTTGTAAGCTTCTCGAGATCCCTCGAGAGGTAAAGCAAGGTGCGATTCCCACGCATCAAGTTTTTGGCGCCGCAGCCTGGGGAATAGTTATTGTCTAGGTTAGGATTTCTTTTTATTAGGTCTACTTGCTAGATTCCTTTCTAGTAAAATTTTTATTTTTATTTTTAGGTCTTCTTTAGTCTATCTTATTTCTTCGTGCCTTTGTTCGTAACTCTTTACCATCCGACATCATGGAAGGTGGTAACATCTTTGAACCCGTCATCCCACCACAACAAAACCCACCACTAGAACCCCTTAGGCCCCGAACCTTGGGAGAGTACTCCCGACCTAGCCATCAAGGCTACCGAAACACCATTGAGCTCACCGGAGCCAATGTGACCCCCTTGCGATCCGACACCATCCGGTTGGTGCAAAGCGGATGTGCATTCCATGGACTTCGTTCCGAAGATCCAAACCAACACCTTAAGGACTTCCTCAAAATCGTAGATTCCATAGACCTAGGTGTTGAAACTAGAGAGACTACCCGTTTACGCCTATTCCAATTCTCTCTACGGGATCAAGCTAGTCAATGGCTTGAGCGTTTACCCGCGGGATCCATCACCACATGGGATGATCTCACCACTCGTTTCCTTGCTCAATTTTTCCCACCGGGGAGAACTACTAAGCTTAGGAATGACATCTTGATGTTTCAACAACGTCAAAATGAATCCCTTTATGAAGCATGGACTCGTTTCAAGGACTTACTCCAAAAAGTCCCTCATCATGGCATAGATCTTTGGCTCCAAGTCCAAATCTTCTATGACCATATCGACATCTCCACGAGGCAAACCATTGACCAATCGGCCGGTGGTAAGCTACGTGATCTTAGTGCGGAACAATCATGGGAACTCATAGAAGATCTTGCTCTCTATGACAACGAAAGTTGGAATGATCCCCGTGACTTGAACAAAACGGTCAAGGCAATATCCTTGCCTTCGAACAATTCTAGCACTCCCGACCGTAGGATCATGGAACTTGAGGACCAAGTCAAGTTTCTCATGAAATCTTACGAAGCTCCAAAGCATTCAAGCCAAGTGAACAAAATCACTTCTTCATGCGAATTATGTAGTGGTCCCCATGACACTCGTGATTGTGTGGAACTCCCCGGAACAGCTTTTACGGATTACGCATCCACGCGTACCGACGAAGCGGGAGATAAGTGGTACACTTTCAAGCCCGAGCCAAACACATACGGTGATTCATACAACCCCTCATGGAAAAATCACCCAAACCTTAGGTGGAAACAAAATCAACCCAATTCATCCAACCCACCTAATCGTTACCAACCAAACGGTCCACCATCCAACCGTACTTTCAACAACAATCCTTCTAACAACTATGGTAGTACCAACAATCTTGAAGGATTGATGTCAAAATTCATGGCATCTCAAGAAGCCCGCATAGCTAGGTTCGAAACCGAATTCAACCAACAACAAACGGAGATGACCAACAAGATTGACAACTTGTTGAAAGCCCTCAACAACCAAACATTGATCACACCTAGGAAGGACACTAGGGACACCGATAGTGGAATCCAAACTAAGGACCCCTCATCATCCAAACATGTCCACTTTGTCAATGTTGTCACCATTAAGCCGATAGATAAGGAGATAGAGGAGAGTGACAAGGATGAAGTTAGAGTAGAAGCCGATAGTGAGGATGAGAGTAGGGAAGTTGAGGTTAATAAGGATGAGGAATTAGAGGAGGTAGAACCTATAGAGGAATACTTTGATAAGTTGCCCACCGAGAAAGAACGGGAATACCATAAGGATTTATTCGATAGTCCCGAGAAAACATATATCTTTGGCGACCCCCTTATCAAAATGGGAGACCCCTCTAACATTAACATCCCATGCAATATTGGGCACATGCATATATGGAAAGCTTACATCGACCTTAGATCCCCCGTGAACATCATGACTAGGACTTTTTACAATTGGGTGATGAAGAAGCAACTCAATTTTAGGATGATGCCCGGTAAAAATTGGATAAGTAATTTTGTAGGGAGAGTTAAGGGATTACATGTTATCATAGGGAATCTTACCTATGAGATTGATTTTATGATAGTGGAAGACACTCGTCCGGTGATAGATGCTTGCCTAAGTCAAATAATATTTGGGAAACCATTTGTTGAGGCCACTAGGATGAGTTATGATCCGACTTTAAGGATAGTTAGATTCAAGGAAGAGAATGATGAGGTTGCTTATCAAATGCCCTACAAGATTGAGCAATACCGCCTTCTCTCTAATTTCGAAAAGGAATGCAAGCAAGCGGCTTATTATAGGAATGATGAGGATAGACGTAGAGGAGTAGAGTATGTTAGAAATAGGATGCTTGGTTTCTACAAAGAGTGCTTGCAACTAGGTCCGGAATACAAAACTGGTTTAGAAGACGACCTAGAGAGTGGAACCAATGATGAGATCACGTAGTAACCCATGACTTTGAGTCTAGCTACAAGACTCGTAAATAAAGAAAAGCGCTTCTTGGGAGGCAACCCAATGTTTTGTGTGATTTTATTTGTTTGATTGTTATTTGCTTCCGTATGCATGTTTTATTTTTATTGTTGGTTGATCATGTTTCTCAATTAAAATGTGAAAATACTTTATTATGTTGTTTGGCCTAGTCTTAACTCCAACCTAAAGGTATTTTTGTAAAAGATAAGTGTAAGGGGAAACCCCAAATATGTTTTTAAGAAACAAACCGATCATGATTCTCCACAATTTTAAATGAACATGTATATTCGTATTTGTTAGAGTCAAATGCTTGTATTGAGTCATAATGAAGTTTTGCAGGATTTTCCAGGAAGTAGGACAAAGTTTTTCCAGAAATTTTCCGGAAACTTAACATAAGAATTTCTGCAGGTCCATTCTGACGGCGTCAGAGTATTACTCTTGACGGCGTCAGGAGTTAAAAATCTGGAAATTTTACCGGTTTTGTTTTTCTAACGAAGTCTTATGGTTTTTGTGAATTATTAAGTTTTATAATCTCCAGGAAATCTGCAAACTTCATTCCACAAGCATTATATCTTACTTTGTTTTCTAGGATTAGTAACTTATATAGGATGCCGCCGATTTTACGCGAGGTTGCCTTGTCTATTGTTGTCAGGATTTACAGGTTATGTTTGACAAGAAGATGATTTATATTCTGGAAGGGAAGCTTTGATTGTTCATTTTCTTGGAAGAGGATTTAACCTGGTCAACCTAAAATCCATACCGAGCGAATCAGGGGAATATTTGATTTCATTCTCTTTACTTCTTAACTTTTACATTCTTTACTTGAACATTGGGGACAATGTTCATCTTAAGTGTAAGGGGAGGGTAAAAAGATGATACCTTACATATGCACTTTCGCTTGAGTTTGTTTTGTTTGATAGTAGATGTGTAATAAAACTATGAGAAATACTTGTTAGTGCAATTTTAGCGCCAAATTTAAAATTTTTTACAATATTTAGGAGTGAAACTTTAGCCATAGCAAGCGTCTCATGGATAGGAGGTTGTATGACTAGCACATAACCGTATATTTAGAAAAATTTTCCACCCAAAAATGTGAGGTTCGCCTTTAGATTTGATAGGAAAAGCATTTACTATTGGTGCTTATGAGTGTACCGGTAGCATTTAGATTCTAGAACTTGCGTTAGTGATGCATCCCGAGACCGCTAGTGAGACTACATTCGTGTGGTAGGATTTACTACATAATAAGAGGCATTAGGATCACCCTTGTGTTAAACCCGTATTATAATTACTTGACCATTCAAGTCATATTACTTGGCTAGTTAAGTCAACTAATTTTTCTCACACCCTTTGCGTTGTACTCATTTTTAGTACACGATACCCCTAGTACACCCCTCCGAGCCTATCTTTTCGTTTCTAACTTTAAGCATCTTACTTAAAGGAAGAATTTGTTACACCCCACTTAAATGTACACCCAAATCGCCTTAGCCTTCCGTGTATGCGCTCATTTTTAGTGCATTATTGTTATTTGTTAAACCCGAAGTTAACTTTTTAATTGATTACATGGTTGCTAAGTCGAGTCATATCATTGTACATATTGTTTTGGGACTATTGGGACTCATGGGTAAGTACTTATTTTATGGAGTAATGGGGAAGAACATCATTTATTACCCCCATATGTACGTTAATCTTAAAAGTGCTCCAAGTGTTTTGATTTTCTTAATTCGAGTCGTTAGATTAGTTAAATGTAAAGTATGTAAAGATTCAAGTGTAAGGGGAATTCTCATCCCCTATGATGTATTATTTTGGATGGTAGGGTAAGAGTGTATGCACAAAAAAATAAAAAATAAAAAAAAAATCGAAAAAAAGAAATATAGAAAAAACAAGAAAAAGAAAAAGAAAAAGAAAAAGAGAAAAAAACATACGGACTACCATCCCGTTTCATTCTATGTTCATTTTATATTTTTGTTATTTTTCATTTATTAGCTTAAGTCGAGTCTAGTCTTGGCTTAGCAACGCCATATTGTACATGTAATTAACCAAGATTGTTAACTCGCCACCAGTAAAACTTCCTTTATCCAACAAAACCATGTAATTCATATCCCTATACCTAACGTTACAACACTTTAAAAGACCTCTTTGATAGTTTATCCTAGGTGCTTACGCCATGTGGTGGAGGTTTGATCCTTTCCCAAGCCTATGGTAATCTATTTTGCTATGACAGGTAGTGAGAGATATCTTCCATTTCCATAATGTTATATTACTTTATTACACCCGAGAGATGTGAGTATCTAAACACTGTGCTTGTGTATGACCTCCGTGCTTGTCTATTGGTCTTTAGTGGAATGATTATTTGTTGTAATTACTTTTATATTAGTGTTAAATGACCCTAACTTGTCTTTCGAGTAGAATAAAAGCGCATTTGCTTGAGGACAAGCAAATCTCAAGTGTAAGGGTATATGATGAGGCGAAAAATGATCCATTTTTAGGAGGTCATTTAAGCCCGAATCCGAATTTATTTGATCAAATATTGCCCTAAATCGTTTCTTTTGTGATTTTAGGTGTTTGGAGAGTGAATTCTGGAAAAAAAAAGCCATTTTGGACGTTTTTGGAGCATAAAAGTGAAGAAAACGGCAAAGTACCAAATTTCCATGCTGAAGATACAAGGTGACGGCGTCAAGAGTAATATCTTGACGGCGTCAGACATGAAGATTAAAATACCGAAGGTGGTGACGGCGTCAAACGCCTTCATGACGGCGTCAAAGTGGCAAGAATAAAATACCGTGGTCGGTGACGGCGTCACATAGGCCGTCATAAGTAGATCAAGGCCGTCCGAGGAAGTATATGGCGGCGAGGTGACGGCGTCACATGTAACTCTTGACGCCGTCAGCCTACTTTTCCTATATATAGTTTTCTAGTTTTTTCATTAAAAGAGGAGAGAAGTTTTGGTGAAACCCTAAAGACGAATTTGGTGCCTCTTTTACAGGTTTTTCAAGGGTTCCAAACCCTTGATACCTTGCATTGTAATTGAGATAAGTGTTCTTCTAATTCAATCAATATGTCTATGTGTTGGTTGTTTATATCTTGTTCTTGTCTCAATTCAATTATGCTAGGCTAGATCTCTCTTGTGTTTGCTTAGATCTAATGAAACCTAGATGTTGATTATGTGTTGATTACTTGTTTATTCTTGTTCTTGGATGAATGATTTATATGTTAGGCTTAAGAAAACTGGCAGATCTCCAAATGGTAACATGCTTGAACGTCTTAAGAAACATGAACCGAGGCGTACTAGGTCTTTATTGGTTGTATTTAATACATGAGCCACTGTTTACAATCCCTATAGTTGTCCTGGGTCATGGTGTAGGAGGAGATAAGAGCTCATAGAGTTGGGGAGTTATGTATGCCACCCCACGAATGGTATTAAGGAATACAATCCGTCATCCATGCAAGTATAACAAGTAATTAACATGTAAAAGATATCTAGGGAGTAGTGAAGTCTAAGTAAACACAATTTCTCCAATTACTGCTCACAACCTTAGTATAATTAGTTTGTTTTCATTTTTTATTATTTTATTTTGATTATATATTAGTTTTGGGTTAGTTGACTAGCAACTAATTCCGCCCACTCTTTCAAAAACCGAGATTTTAATTGCTTTCATAAAAATATAAAAATACAAAAATAATCATCTCTCACCTCTAGAACTATTAATTAGGTTTTCTAATCCTAGCGACACTATTCCTAAGCTGAACGATCAATCCCCCGGTACTTGTCACTATACTATACTACAACGATCAGGTACACTGCCTGGTGGGGGTTGTAAGCTTCTCGAGATCCCTCGAGAGGTAAAGCAAGGTGCGATTCCCACGCATCATAAAACTATTCAACTCCCCCTTCTAGTTTTCCACAATTGGCATCAGAGACAGGTTAAACAAGATTTTTAAAATATACTGTATTTTAAAACTTGTATCGATCTATGGAATGGGAAAAATATTTAGAAGGGCAATCTATGCAAAGACGACCACTATTTGAAAGTGATGGTTTTCTTTATTGGAAAAATAGATTCGAAACTTATGTGAAATCAAAAGATCTTGATCTTTGGCATGTCATTACCTTTGGTGATTTTCCCCCTATTCAATATAATTTTGAAACTAAAATGGATGAAATTGTATCTTTTGAAAAACAAAATGATGATTTGAAAAAGAAACTAGCAAAAAATAATGAGGCTAAAATGGTTATTTATAATGCGTTACCACGCAAAGAATGTGAAAGAATTTTTATGTGTCAAACCGCAAAAGAAATTTGGGATTCTTTACTAATCACTCACCAAGGTAATAGTCAAGTTAAAGATAACAAAATAGATCTTCTTGTTCAACAATATGATCAATTTACGATTCCGGAGGAGGAATCAATAGATAATGTTTTTGTTAGGTTTAACACTATCATCACAAGTTTAAAAGCACTTGATGAGAATTTTTCTAGTAAGAATTTTGTTAGGAAATTTCTTAGGGCTCTTCATCCAAAATGGCGAGTTAAAGTTACGGCGATTGAAGAATCGAAGAACTTGTCAACTCTTCAACTTGATGAGTTGATCGGCAACCTGAAAGTCTACGAAGCAATAATAAAGAAAGACTCCGAGATGGTCAATGGAAAAAGAGAGCAAAGCAAGTCAATTGCGTTGAAAGCTAGGAAGAAATCTAGTAACGAGGATAGCTCAACCTCCGAAAGTGATGACGAAGAATATGCGATGGCCGTAAGAGACTTCAAGAAATTCTTCAAAAGGCGAGGAAGATTCGTTAGACAACCGCATGATGAAAGGAAAGCAAACCAAGGAAATAAAGATGACAAAAATGGCAAAAGTGATAGGAAGTGCTTCAAATGTGGTGATCCAAATCATCTCATCGGAAAATGTCCAATGATGTCAAGAAATCAAAATCAAAAGGCGTTTGTTAGAGGAGCTTGGAGTGATAGCGATGACATCAAGCGAGGTACGTTCCGAAACCGAATACTTTAGTGACGAAAATTTATCATTAGACGAAAAAGACCTAGATAGTGAATATAATAGGTTATGCAAATTAGGTCAAAAGGTTATAGCTAAAAATAAGTCACTAAAACATATTAATAATCTATTAGAAAATGAAGTACTCGAATTAAAAATTAGACTACAACATTTGGAAAAAGGAAAAGAAGTTTTTATAGAATGTAAAACATGCATAGAGGTTAATAATGAAAAGGAAAAAATTAAAGATGAAATTTTCAAACTTGACAAGTTTAAAAATAGTAGTAACCCACTTAAGAAAATAATAAGTGTTCAAGAAACTTCGGGAGATAAAACCGGTCTAGGATTAACCTCAACTAATGTTTCAACTAGTGAAAATAAAAGTATAAAGTTTGAATGTGAATCTTGTAAACAAAAATCATTAGAATCAAAACCTAAGTATATACTTACAAAAGATAGAAAAATACCCATTGCGAATGATGAAAAAGTAAAAACTTTTTATAAACCATCCTTAAAGACCAAAGTAGGATCCTCTAAATTTAAATTAAGATCTAAAACTCCACCACCGAGAAAACCAAATAATCTTCATACTCGATCTAAAACACCTCAACCTAGAAGAAACCAAAATAGACAAAACTACAATAATACTAGTCATCAAATGTGGAATTATCAACCAAGTTACAATCCTTGGGGAATACTACCACCATACATGCATCCTAGCCAAATGTTGAATATGTTTGGATCAAACAACTTTGGACCAATGAGACAATGGGAACCAAGTGGCTAAGCTGTCAATCTTGGAAGAAGTTGGAATATCATCTACAAATGACTTCTATAAGTCAACATGGTCACTTGAAGTGCTTGAAGACATTCCATTGAAGACTAAAAGGTATGCGTTTCTTTTAAGTTCATCGCTATAATTTGCATGCTTAGATATATGATTAGTTAGATTAATGCTTAGCTATACATATATGTGTACATAATAGCTTATATTTTTATAACCTAGAAATGTCATTGGTTGACTCTCCTAGGAATAAGACAAAATTGTTCATTGCCGAACGAAATAGAAAATGGAAATCTTCTATATCCACTGTTAGCAAACTCATGGTGATGAAGTGAAATGAGTTAAGTGGATCGATCGTTAATATAGAAGTAGGATTAGATCCCTCGCGTAAGAAAACTATGGATGAAACAAGCTCTCGTAGACTATGGCATTAAGTTAGATAAGCGTGCGAAAACAAAGGAACTATAGATGTTAGGTTATACCCCATTCAACACTCTCGCATCTAACATATTAATTATCGTCTTCATTTCCTTTAGGATCATAGGATATGTAGAAACGATAGCATGAGATAATAATAGGCTTAACCAATCCTCTTGAGCATGAGATCTTTAATAAACATTTTTTAAAATATTTGATTTATGATATTTGTTGTCAAAAATCTAATATCTCTAAAAATATGCAAAAACCTCACATTTTGGAAAATAGTTTTTCAAATAACTATCCCACTTTTAAATAACATGTTTTCACTACCAATATCCACAATTTTATTTTGATCAAAACTAAAGATTGGGAAAATATTCTTTACCGTTCATTCACACATTTTGAAGTAAAAACCCAATCTATTTTATTCAAATAACTCTCACATCTAAGTGAAAACTTACTTTCAAACATTGTTGAATAATGCTAAAAACGTCTCTTTTAAAATCATGCATGGTGATCTCATATTTGTCATCTATATTTATATAAATGACACTTATAAGTGAACTAAATCAAATCAAGAGGACCATGGTTTGTTCATTAAGACTTTGTTTGTAACAAGTCTAGAAATCCATGCTATCATAACTACCCACTTATTGCACATTGATACACATTAGGATTAATCCTCCTAGTTATGTAGTTATGAAATATTTGATGTTGCTTATTGTTTCCTAGCACTTATATTTTACTTGCTTGATGAGTATGTTTGCATGCTAGATGAAATTGCTTGTTTACTTAATCTCTTTGATTAACATGCTTTGGCTACATAATTGCCTACATAATTAGTATATGCTTAATTGCCTCAAAGAGTTGGACTTGCTTGAAACAAAAAACACAACCTTTCTGCAATTCACTACCAAAAACCCTTTTCTGGCTATCTGGGAATCACCAGATGGGCGGCCCCCTTAAATCATAAGGCGGCCCCCTTAATTATTAAGGGGACCGGCCTCCAATTAAGGGGACTGACCATCTGATGGTCGAAGGCGTTGTTTCCTTTTTCTACTTTTTAGCCCATTTCATCCTACACTTCCCAAAATTCATAAACCTATTTTATCCTAAACCTTCTATCAAAATTTATACATCCTTAATCCCACCAATCTTACATTATAAACACTCTCATTCCTCTCAATCTATACTCATCTCTTCATGACCTCTCCTATTAAACCAAAACCACCAAATAACCCGTTTGGAGAAGAAAGCCTAACTTCCATTAAAAGCCCGTCAAACCAAATGATGTTGTCAAACATCCAACACCAAATTCCTCCTATGTCTTCAACATTACATACCTAACACCTCACTCTCCTTCTCACCAACATTACATATCAAAAACCTTTACTCACCCATATCCTTCTACATTACACTCAAACCTCATAATCTTTTCACAACTCAAGTGATGTTGTTCATAATCAACCAACACCTAAACCTCACTCTCACACAAATGATCCATTCAACAACAAATCATCCATTTGTGCTTCCACTAATGCTCCTTCTTATGATGAGCATGCACAATCCCAAAACAATAATCCCAACCTCATTACCAACACTTTACATGTTGCTCATTCAACAAAAACACCATCCACTCATGAAGCATCTCTTCCACCCATATCATGTTTTCATGATTACCCAAGCTCAAACATGTCTCCATGATGAGTGTGTAAATACTCATCATTTTAAACCAATCTGAGCTGCCAAAACATCCAAAAACACTCAAATATGCATCAAAATATTGAAAATATCTTAGAAGTGTGTTTTATATGTTTCAAATGCAAAATAATCAAAAACAAATGAAAAACGTACAAAGTTTGCATAATTGGCAGTTTCAGTCCCTCAAGTTTCAAAAGTTGTCAAAACTAGTCCCTGGTTATTCTAAAAACATGAAAAAGTCACCAAAGGTCCTTTTTAATCACAAATTACATATTTAGTCCTTTGGTGCAAAGTTTCACAAAATTACAAGTTTAGTCCCTGTACTTTGCAAAATTGACATATTTGGTCCCTGAAGTTTGGTGAATTGGCAACTTTGGTCCTCGGGGTTTAAAAATAGAAAAATAACATTTTTTGGTCCTTGGTTTATTCTAACATGGCAGGAATGGTCCTTTTTAGAACTTTGGGAAAGTGGCAAAATCAGCCTTCAAAGTTTCAGCAAAATACAACTTTGGTTCTTGTGGTGTTTTAATTATAAACCAACCGGACCCTTTATATTATAAAAACCCAAAACACAAATCCAACACCTCCAGCCCAGTTACCATACCCGGCCCAAAAATAAAATAAAATACTCCCTCCGGTCAAACTGGGTCAAACGAACACCCAAACCGCCCTCCTGTTCATCCTCTTCCACCTCACCCCCACATGGCCTCTGCAATCCTTTCCACCTACACCCCCAGCTGTTACCTACTCTCCCCACCATCATCTTCCACCTCACAACTCAGCCTACAATCCATAAATGCTTCCCCACCATAAACCTTCAACTGTTACCTCACTTTTCCTGGTTTTGCTTGTACCTCACTCCAAACTCTACCAAAACTCACTTTCTTGTCCCCCTCCACTAGCACTACACACCAAGGTTCCTTAATTGCTCTCAAATTGCCCCTAGCCACGTGGAGGATTTTTGGCGCGAAAAATAGTTTAAACGGGTGAGATGTGTTACAGAGATCCAAGGGCTCTAATTTGTGATGGGAAATGCTCCAGAGGGTCCCACGAACCCTAATTGTCAATTATAAAGCAAGGGGGAAGCAGATGAAAGATGTATGAGAGTAGCTTAGTTTAATGTAGTGTCGAATTAGTTGATTTTCATTTTCCATTGTACTTTCAAGCTTTCTAGTGTTAAAATTAGTTAATTCAATGTATTTCAACTCTTTCTAAATAGTTAATTTCAATTTTCAGTTTGATTCTCAGTTGGTACTTATTTTTACTCAAAAATCTCAAAAAGTTTGAATATTGTTATTTGTTGTTGTATTGAATTAATAAGCTCACATAAGCCCTGACAAAGCTTATTAAAGCTTTTAGATATCCTAAAAATCCAGTTTAGAGTGTAATCACAAAAATACTAAAAAATAGAGAAAAATAGTTGAAAAATAAAAAATCAGAAGAAGAAAAAGGAAAAGCAGTGGAGCATGTTGGTTTTTGGATGAACATGGTTTAGTAGCCTTATGGGAGGTTTTAGGTCATGTTCTGGTTCATTGGTTCTTTCAGTTGATGCTTGTTTCACTTTGTAAGATCTAATCTCCATTTTTGCTTTTTCCTGTTATTTTACTAGATTACTGTTAATTCTTGTTTCTTTGTGCCTAGTTAAAGATTGTTAGTCATATTATAGCTTTATAGTCCATGTTTGTCAGTTAGAATTTTTAGTTACCAAATTTATGATTTACACTGCCTAGATTACATATATGTGATTTGTTAGAATCTGTTGTTGTTATTGGTGTTTACATGTTCAATTCAGCTTATGTCATCATAATATGTGTTTATGAATCATTTCTATGGTCTAAATCTATGTTCTGCTTTGAAATTATCAAATTCAGTTTGATAAAGGGGTGTTTGGTTGTGTACTGTTCTGTTTGTGTAAGCCATCACTTGGCTTGTTTTTCTGCACCATTAGTATTATTAGGTCATATTAGGTCTAGGTATGCCAACTAGATTGCACTCTTAGCTTAAAAAGTCAAAATCACACTTTTGTCTTAATTTTCCTTTCACTGTTAGGAGTTTAGGTTGCTTAATCACTCAAATCTGTTCCACAGTTGTTAAGATAGCTTAATTAAGTATTATTCTACCTTATTACTTCATATTCAGTCACTAGGATAAGATCAAAAGTCACATAAGTCAACTTTAGTGTTTAAACTAAAAAGTCAAATTATGCTTTGACAGAAAAAACCAAAAATTCAAGGAATTTTGTAGAATTTAGTATTGTGATTCAGCCTCTGAAACTTTTTTGGGATTGAAGTCCCCTAGCTAGTCTTTAGTGTCTCACATTTGTTATATTTTTAGCAATTTTGTACTGGGCCCCACAGGTACCCAAACACACCTGCAGGGGAGAACCCTGCCCTGCATCAGCAGGTCACCACCCACCACCACCACTTTGGTGGTGGTTTCTGGCCACCTCAGTGGGTCCTTTTGTCCCATTTTTGGTTCTTTGAACCCCCCTCCTACCACACTTCAAACCTTGACCTTTAGTTTGACCTAGAGCATTGTGGGTCCCACTTGAAATCAGCCATGAACCTTGTCCCATTTCTGTGTTAGCTTTGGCTTAGTCAAGTGCTTATTTAGGTGCTTATTGCTTATCCTGTGAACCCCAAGTACTTATTCTAGCTTAATCATGTCCCAATAACTTATTGGAACCTGAATCATCCATTGTGGGTCCCACTCAAGCTCATTTGAGCTTATTTCTTTGTTTGGTCAAACAAAGTCAACTGTGAAGCTAATAAGCTTCCACAGTGCTTATTTTTAAGTTACAAAATAGTTGTTTTTACAAAAGTTGTTTGTTTTTAGGTATAAAATATAATTCCAAAAGGAAAATCCATAAAAGACAAATTTAAAATAAGTGATAGTTTCTATTTAATGTAATTTAAATTTTAATTTTCATTTTTAGATTTTTATTAAGTACTTGGCATTTTTATATTTTTATTAATTACCTTATATAGTAAAGTAATTTTAGTAAATTTTTCAGATTTTTATTTTGTCATTTAGTATTTATTAGATTTAATATTAGTTTAATTAATAATTAAGTTTTAAATAGCATAATTAGTTTTTATTAAGTAAGACCTAGTTTTTATATTTTCCCTAGCTTTTAAATGTTATAAAATAATTTTAGGAATTTTTCCATAATTTTCTAAGTTAATTTAGTATTATTAGTAATTTAAAATAGTTTAATTAATATAATTAGTTTTTAATTAATAAAAAACTCATAAAAAGACAAAAATATTTATTTTTATTTTTTATACTTTCTTCAAGTTCATTTTAAGGTTTAGAAATTATTTTTGCAAATTTTTAGTTTAATTTGTAATCTTTAGTTAATTTAAATTAGGGTTTAAATTAGATTTTAAATAGTTTTTATTAATTAAATAGTATTTAAATATTAAAATAATCATTTTAATAATTTCATTTTCATTTTAACTTTTCTTTTAATTTTAAGTTTGTAAAAGTTTCATTTTCACCCCCTGTAGTTTATTTTCCTTAAAACTCACCTTTTTCTCAGCACGCAATCGCGTCTGATTTTAATTTGGTTTACGTTTATACATTTCTGTTTCCCGTGATTGTTAATATTGTTATTCCTAGTCATTCCAGTAGTGTAAACAAACCCAAATCATTATCTGGTCACTTCCCATTCAATTCACCCGATCACAAACCCGTTTTTATACCATCCACACCTCGTCGGGACATAACGACCCGGGGAAACACAGTATTCCACGGAAGCATTGGTTTGAGCTGTTTGACTATTATAGTTGACCATTCACAAGTGGTTGACCAATAATTATCTGACCGTTTCACGACCAATCACTCCACCACCAAGAGTATCACCACCACATCCTACAACTTCACATGCCATTCCTATGTTGCATGTTCAAACCCTCACCCAAGACAACTATCATGCTCCACCACCATCACCTTCCTCCGAACACTTAATGTTCGTTGAGGCGCTAAAAGAATCCCATGAGCTTAGTGCTCTTTTAGCCTTACATCTTGCTCAACGCAATTTGGATCCACCTTCATCTAGATCACCCTCATCACAACACAACATAAATCAACTTGAGAAGCATGTCAACAATTGACCTTGTTGCATCTTTCTCCTAAAAACCATTGCATTCAATGAACACTTCACTTGGATTGAATATCTTCTCACTAGATCACATCCAATACCCTCACTTGAACAACATCCAAAACCTTAATCAATCTCTTCCGCTACAAACTCTTCACAACCAAACTCTCCAACATTCATGACCCAAATATATACCTCCATTAATCCAACAACCTCACCCTAACTCAACCATCTTCATTCCAAACACTCCATCATCAACCATCTAAGCATACTATATGCTTATGATTTTCACTTTCAAATACGAATCAACCAACCTTTTGTTACAAGCAAGTCCGATGGCTCTCTTTGGAAAATTATGATATTTAACATAATCTCTTTGAATTAATTGTTATGCATCCTTAATATTTGTTTGCTATGCTTGTTATTTGTATATTGCATATTCTTCTATATATGCTTGTGCTTCTAATATTTTTCTTGTGAGCATTCCATATCTCGATCCCTTGGTGCCATCGAACGAGGGGGAGCACACATCAAGGGGGAGCTTTCATTCCGTCTAACTTCATTTATGAAGCTAGTCGGCATAACCTTTTTTGATTCTACAAAAATGGGGAGAAGTGAATATAAACTCACTAAATACATGTCTAAAAATTAATTTTTAGACTTGATGAGTTTAGGTTTTGTAATCATCAAAAAGGGGGAGATTGTTGATATAAATAATACCTAAAAACATTATTAACATATATCGATATCTCTATGTTTTGATAATCACAAAACGTAAACTCATTGAACTACAAATTATGACGTAAACAAGTATTTAGTCGTAAATATTTTCTTTAGCATCCATATCACTTAAGGTATGAATAAACAAAGTGTCTAATGCATTTTATGATCAAAGGAATTTTTATTTTTACAAACCTTACATTTTATTAAAGTGGGACAAACATTTTTAAACTTATACAAAATATTTTTGTATTTATAAGAAATGTTTTATTCAAAATAAATATTTTGAATTCAAATTTCAACCCAAAAAACGGCTACATTCTTCAGGAAAAACCTCCCCCACAAAAAGACAAAAAATCTGAAGAAAAAATATTTTTTTCTTAGGCGGCCCCCTTAATTATACTAGGTGGTCCCCTTAACTATTAAGGGGACCGGCACCCAATTAAGCGGACCGGCCACGCTCCCAAACAGTATTTTTCTCCCTATAAATACTGGTTCATCCCACAGAATTTTCTCACCTTTTGCACCCCAAAACTTTCTGTTCTAGATCTCATTTCTATTCTCTAAAATCCTTTGATCATACATACATAAATCTTTGTTTCAAAGTGATCCAAACCTCTACCTTTCATGTGCAAGAGAAGAATACTTCAATCCTTCAAGAGAAGAAGTATTACAACTTGTTGTGACCTCCACATCCAAGTTGTTAGAGCATCATCCATTATATCTATTTCTTTGTGTAACTAGTTGTGAATATTTGATAGAAGATAGATTAGCAAGGTGTGTAGATAAAGTGAGTGTGTAGTAGATAGTTGTGAAGTAGAGAAGTTGGGAAGTAGATAGTTGTGAAGAAGATTGTTGTGAAGTAGATAGGTGTGAAGAAGTAGTGTTGTGATTAAGTAGTGACTAGGTGTGAAGAAGTAGTGTTGTGATTAAGTAGTGACTAGGTGTGAAGAAGTTGTGTAGAAGGTGTGAATAAGTTGTGACAAAGTTGTGGTGTGTATATTGGTGTGTAAGGTTTTCTCCGCCATAAGGGAGCTTGTTGACATAGTGAAGAAAACTCTCGAGTAGGTGACTCGAGGAGTGGAGTAGGGCAAGGAAGGTGTCCTTGTAGCCGAACCACTATAAATCCTTTGTCTCGCGGTTAGATCTTTCCATATCTTACTTATTATCTTGCTTATATCGTTATTATTTTTGTAGACGTAGACGTATATATATATATATATATATATATATATATATATATATATATATATATATATATATATATATATATATATATATATATATATTTGCTCATATAGTGCTAGTATTGATTTTACTTAAAGATCAAACGAAAGTTTCATTCACAAAACAAACTTTTTACAATCAAACTAAAAAGGTAACATACATATAATTGATCATTTCGATCAAGTAAAGTTTTCATACAAAATATAACTAAGGATTATAAAATAAACGATTACTTACTTATCTCTCGTATATAGCTATAATCGTTTATATTGTGCATGTGTTGATTTCACATACTTAGCTTATATTATTATTGTTCATACTTAGATATAGTTGTTCATATTGTTCAAGATTTGAGTTCACATAAGATTGAATCAAAGTCTTAAAAGCAAACAAGGTTTTAAAACTAAACTAAGTTTTCATAATAAAATTAAAAAGATGTAAAACTATTCAACCCCCCCCCCCCCCCTCTAGTTTTCCACAAGGTCTCTTATTAATATGTCATGGATCTACGTGGAGTTATTTTTTCATCAAGGGAGGTAACAATTGATGAAATTTTTGCATGAAAGTATGAGGATTCATAGTATGCATGCTTGATACGAAGGAAACGATTGATTCATAACAGAGAGATGTAACGGAAGAGGAGGTTATTATATATTATGATTCGATTACAAATTCTGAAAGGTTCAGATTTATTGAACATTACATGAAATACTAACCAAGTCTGTCTGGTTTAGTAGTTGCAACAGGGATACTTGTAAACTTAAAATTAGTTACGCCTCTGACGTAAATATCTAATCTCTTTCTCAAGTTCAAGTTGTGTTGAATCCATGTTTGAGAAACGTTCCTGACACATGTTCATTTGATTAGCCAACATAGTCTCTAATGCGGCAATCCTTTGACTCTGGTTTCTTGCTGGGTCCTTTCAATGTCTTCAATTCTCCCATGTGTATGGTCGTGTTCTCTTCTTGCAGAACGGACCCTGGAATCCAAGCTTCCAAGTTCCTGGTTGGTGTTGTCTTTTATCTCATTAATCTTTAATCCTAATTCCCATATTGTTCTTCTTTCAGCATCTGCTCTTTTGAACAATGCGTCAAGGTTACGGTCGTACCATTCAAATTTTGTTGGTCGTAAACCTTTTAGCTGTTCAGTGTGAGCCTCTAATATGCTGGCTTGTTGATAAACAAGAGTCCATATTGAATCAGATGTGCTTATATTGTAGTTGGGGGAATTAGGTGAGGATAAAGTATTTGGGATATCTGGTATTGGGGAACCTGAAGTGTAGGGTAACGGAGAATTTGGCTCAACATTCTTCCACGGCCTCTCTTGACGTGAACTTTGTCCAACTTCGAATGTTGCCTGACCACCAATCACATCTTCATATGATTCAGCATTTCTCCTAAGTTTTTGACGTAGGGGTGAACAAATAGGTGATGATGGGAGTGATCTCTGAGTGATTTCTATATTAAGTTGGGGCTGTGATATTTGTACGTAGGGATCTTCAGTATTCGGAGAATTTTGATTGATAGGTGAGGTATTAGTATTACGGAGAGTAGTTTTGGCGTTCACGAAAGTTTTTGGAGGCATGTTACTGTAGTAACCGAGAATAGTATTTTATAAGTAACTTTTATGTTAAAGATATACTAGTACGGATAAAATAATAATTGTGTAAGCGCAATTTCTAAACATGCAGAATAATCTTAACATGTAATGTACTGAGCAAGGTAGTCTGCAGACACGGAAGGCACGAAGAGTGTAAGGCTATAAAATTTTTTGGTTTGTAAAAACGGTTATAGTTCGGATCTGTATTAGACCGTTTCACTATAACTAAAGCTCTGATGCCAATCTGTAACACCCCCAATTTTAAAATATTTGCAGCGGAAGAAAGATTGGGTGTTACTTCATAACTCACAGTTTTTAGTAGAAAATGATTATCAAATTAGTTATTTTAAAACATCTATCATTCGAGTTTTATAAATATCAGAGTTTTCAAAATGAGGTCCCAGTGGTTTCAAAGTTTGTTAAATAGGTTTTCGAATGATAGTAAAAATTTATAGCCTTTGTGAGAATTTCGTGCTCCTCCGACCCATCCTTGCTTGTTATAGACCTGAGATAAACATGCTAAAAATCAATAAAAGTTGAGTGATATTCATAGGTTTAAGTTTAATAGTTGAACACAAGTTATAAGTGATAATTGCACCGTCATACAATTATAAGTTAAAAAACAGTTGTTATTGCATTAAGCTCATGACACTTAGCCGATTAACAGATCTCATCATAAATGATGGATTAAAGTAACAGGGCCCTCGGGATAGGTTCTTGCCAGTAACCTATTAGATTTCAAATAAAGTGCGTTTGGTAGTTTTCTCGAACGCCCAAACGGGGATTGTCAATCCCTAATAGATCTATCCACAATTATTTACTTTCACCCTACGAGTGACTAAGGCTCATGATATGAGGGGCTTTTGGCAATAAGGGACTTAAGCAATAACAAGATCAGGTAAAGCATACCAAGAAAATACTTGTGTTCAGTTTGTAAAAACTAGCATGTATCCCCCTCGCGAGGTTTATAAAACATTTAAATAAGTAAGGCGAGGCTATGAACTCACCTTAGTGGTATAGTGGTAAAAATATCGATACTCAGTTTGCAATAAGGGAACGGCTCCACACACAACCTAGATAATATATGGCAAGTTTTAGTGTTTGATAGTCTTAATGTTTTAATCGCGAGTAGTTTTTGAATACGTGAATTGTTAGTTTAACGATAGTAAAATTTGTGGTTTTATAATATATCGTAAGTTTAGTTAACGGTGTTAGCGTTACGTCGTTAGTCCAAAGTTAAATATTTTTACGTTTTACATCCGAAACTTTATAATTTTTACACTTTTCATCCCAAAAGTTTATAAAATCAGTTTTTCATCCTCAAGTTTGTAAAATGACAATTTTTACCTAAAGTTTATAAAAGTGACACTTTTAACCCGAAGTTTACAAAATTTGCAAATTTAGTCCAAAATTCACCAAATTCAAAACTTAGTGTTTTTATTTCTCAAATAAGTTAAAAATAGCTTATTGAACTTTTCAAAACTGCTTATTTATAGAAAAGAGCTTATTATCGCTTAATGGGCTTTTTTAACGAAAAAGACTAGGCCCGTTAAGCTTTCTAAATCCATTGGGCTTATAAGTGTTTTGGGTTTGGTTTTGGGCTTATCTTAGGATGCTAAAAATGTTCCAAGACTGCTTATTAGGACTGCTTATTCGTTAGCTTATTTTCAAAGGATTGGGCCTTAAGGCCCAATCGTTGTTTATTTGTTTTCCAAAAATATTTACAAGTCGATTTGCTTTGTATCATTTAGAGGTTCAAGACGCGATTATTTTGGCAAAGTTTTTATACGAAAACTATAGTTTGTCAGGGGGTCTATTAGTTTGTGAAATAAAATAGAGTGCTCGTTACGTGGAATTCAAAGATATACGTTCATTTTGGGCTTGCATAGAACGAGTTTTTATAAGAAAAAGACTTAGAAAAATTTTAAGAGTTTTCAAGACTTGTTGTGATACGTTAGAAAGGTATTCAAAAATAGTTTGTACGTAGCTTTTAAGGTTCAAATCTTTATATAACTTGATTACTAAGGTAGTAAATATATAGACGAAAGTATAATACTTAGGGGTTGTTTATTTAGATTACGAGAGTTTTAGTGCAAGTGTTTGTGATTTATACGAAAATAATCAATTGTACGTTTAAGTAAGTATTGAAAAGAGTCGTATGGGACTTACTACACCAAAATGGTGGGGTGAAAAGAGACGTAGAGTCGAGGAAAAGAGAGTACGAGAGTGTGGTGTGTATGTCGACTCAACCAAGGTTCACAAACAAAGTTTTGTTTCTTCTAGACCCGATTTGGAAAGCTTGTGTTTTTGCCAAAACGTTTTGAAGTAGGACTAAAGCCAGGACTTAGTTTTTGTAAAATTTGATTTGTATGAAAGGTGGTAACGAGTGCATGCAAGCATGGCTTTATATATATGAGAATTGAAGTGTTCTAGTGACTATCATTTATTAGATTGGATGGTGGAGTGTGATATGAAGTATTCAAAAGTCTTGAGGTTGTAAGAGGTAACATGCATCTTGGCTCATAGCTCGTCAACATACTCCATTTTCAAAAGAAACGTGTGGATGATTATTATTATATATAGAATTGTACGTGTGAATTTGTTTTAAAAATCAAATGGTACTTTCCTAGGACCTTAAAATAATCATTGTGTGAGCATGAAATAGGGAGGTACCATCTTTGTTTTAAAATGTATGTCGACACATCCTTTTATTATGCAACGATTTGGAACTTTTGGCTAGGCTCGGTGATGGTTGATAGAATGTAATATTTAAACGTGAGATTTAGTTTAGAAATGGTTTTAGGACTTAATAGAAACAAACGGGACTTAAAATGGTTTAGTTTTGGATTAGTTGTAAAACGTATGAAATTATTTTTGGACAATTACTTTGCCTCTTAAAAATGCACTTAGACTCGACATGAGAAGCTGGAATTTGACATACTCGAAGTTGGCTAGGTGAGGAATGAGATTGTGTAAAAATATGTGTGAGTCGTGTGTAAGATTTGGGAGTACGACGTGCGTTCTTGACTTGGTTTAGTCGTATGTTTAGAAAATAATTACGGGGATTTGGGCTTAAAAAGTGTGGGCCGTGAATAGTAATAGGCAAAAGGTTAGTGTTGGGCTTAGTATATTGAAAATAAATAAATTTGTGATTAGTGAAATGTTTAGTAAATATTTAGTGAAACGTTTACGTGAGTCCGAGAGTGAATAGTGTTTTGTGAATAGTGTTCCGTGAATAGTAAAACTTTTGAAAAACATCTCAATATCACTAACCGACTCCAAAAACGATGAATAGTGAAATGATGAATAGTGTTTGGTGAATAGTAATCGATGAATAGTAAATTTGAAAAATGTCCAGAAAATGCAGG
Organism: Artemisia argyi; assembly: GCA_030686995.1. Lineage (NCBI taxonomy): Eukaryota > Viridiplantae > Streptophyta > Magnoliopsida > Asterales > Asteraceae > Artemisia > Artemisia argyi. Next base: position 75,200,581 of record CM060687.1, read on the forward strand.
TTCGTAACGAATAAAATAATTTTTAATATTCTCGCGATTTTAGACTATAGTGGTACATGTGTGAGCATCGTTCCAAGCAAAATGAGATCATAAATATCATAGTGATTTTTAAGTATCATAGCATATTTGATAAAAAGAAATTTTGTTATTGGTAAAAATGTTATTAATTAGCGTAAAAGATATATTAGTCTTTGATTTACTTTTACTATTTATAGAGAAATTTACGGGAGATTACACCAACTTCCACCTCTGTCTCACCCACAACCTTATCCCTGCCAAAATACCACATCCCAAGGATATTAAATGCCACCCCCCCTATGGCTACCCTCACAGACCCCAATTGGTCAAAACAGGTTTTCCGGCCAAAAGCCAATGGATGGCTAGGATCACTATCAGACAACCAATGGTCTTGATTATTGATGGGAAATGATCGTGTGGGTCCCACAAACACCCTGGAAGCCTTATAAAGAAGAGAAAAGCCATAGAGAAGGATAATTAATTTAGCTTTAGTGTAGTTTAATCGTAGGTGGTGTAATTTCCATTTCAGTTGTAATTTTCAGTTAAACTAAGTTGTTTTCAGTTAATTTAATGTATTATGAACCTTGTTGATCATTAATTTCAAGTCTTGTTAAGAAAATTCAGTTTTGACATTTTCTTGTGAATTTGACAAATTCACTTCAAAATTGTTAAAAGGTTGTTTTACAGTTTCATTAAGTTAATTCCAGCTCAGTTACAAGTTTATATAAGGTTATAAAGCTCTTAATCCTGTGTAGCCATAAAATATCAAAATTACTCAAAATTCAAGTAAATTAGTTAATAAATAAAAAAATCAATGGAGTAGAAGGAAGAACAGCGGAGAAGGGTATAATATGGATGGCCCTTTGGTTTAGAGCCTTTTGGGAGGCTATAGGAGTGGTATATGATCTTTGGATACTTGGTTCCCATCACTAGATCATTTGTAAGCCATACTTTACCATTTTGCATAGTACTGTGGTATGTCTTAAATATGCTTGATTTCAGTGTTTTTGTGTTTGATTAATGTGTTTAAGTTAATTTATGGTTTAAGAATGCTTGTTTGATCCTTAGTTTTTACTATTGTTCATTGTGCCTTATAACTGCCAATTCTAGCAACTGTGTGATTCTTCAGTATATGTTGTTGATCTTGGCATCCTTGTGCTTATTTGAGCTCAGTACACAATATTAAGTTCCTCTGAACCATTATCTTGGACTTAATCCATCACTTGTTTTGAAAATCAAAATTCAGTCAACATTAAGGAGTGTTTGGTTTTGCTGTGTAAACTGTGATAGAAGTTGTTAGTGTCTTTGTTCTTGTTTGATGTAAGATACCACATGCTCTAATATCTCAGTATAGGCATAAAATCCAGTCCTCCTTTGTAAAAAACTCAAATGGACCTTTGATTTGATCATATGTGTTCACTGTGTTGATTTTCAGTCCCATAAGCCTTAATTCAGTGTACAAGTTGTTGTTCTAGCTTAATGTAATCTTATTATAGCTTAATATTGCATGTTCAGTCATTAAATTAGGATCTAAGTTCAGTCAAGTCAACTTTATAGTTTTATCATAAAAAGTCAAATTTTTAGTAAGACAGTTTTTTATTAAAATAGTTAATTTTCTCTAGGTTTTAATACTAGGATTTAGGACTTATGCTCTTAGGATATTAATATTTTGATGCTTATCATCATTATGCTATTTTTAGTTATTTTTATTAGATTAGTTAAACTGCTTAAATGTTTGCTTATTTGAGCCTGTTTTCATGATAATTGCCCTGCTCAGGGTAAGCTTGTGTGTTTAAGTCTTTTTCTATAGCATGTATCTTCTTCATTATTGAGCTTTAGACTTAGCTTGTTGTTGATTTGAGAAGCCCTTATGGCTGACTGCATGTTCATGATCTTATTTTCTATTTGTATGCTCATTCACACTGCTTATTTTGCTCTCAAAATCCACCCAACTGAATACTCTACACTGAGTCCTCAGTGTAAAAGTACCATATTCATAAGCTCTTTCTGAGCTTCTCAGTGGGACCCACACTTAGTAATTTGGCTTTTTGGAAAGGCCAAAGTACAAGGTTGAAGGTTCCAAGCTCAACTTACCCTCTAGAGCTTATTTGGATAAGCCCACAGTGGCCTGCAAAGTCCCTATAGACATGCGTGGTTCTGTGTGAGGTTTGGATTGCTTATTTGAGCTTATAAGCTCATTCTCATAGCTTTTCTCTCTTCTTTGGCTTAATTTAAACCCATTTCATTTGTCTCTAGCTTATTTCACTTTGGTTTGTAGAATGTAGCTTATTTGCAGCTTATTTAGTGTTTAAAAAAATCAAATTTTGGCTTATAAGCCATCTGTTAAGCTATTTTGCTTATTCAGGGCTTATTTTAGTTTCCAAAAAAGTTGTCTTAATTAAAGTTTCATATTTTCACTTGTTTCATAGTTTTGTAAAAAGAAAATTGAAAAAAAAAATGTTTAGCAAAAAGGGGAGAGGCAGGGGTCGAACCTGAGACCTCCCCCCTTTGGAGAGTGATAAGGGGTACCTGCATTCCAGTCGCCCTGGGGTCTTTTTTCAGTTATATCCTACTAGGTTTAGTATTTAAATACCACTTGTTCATTTTTAGCTTATTTTTACTTATTAGCTTATTTAACTGTTTATTTATAATCAAGTAGGACTTTTTTATATTTTTTATAACTTTCTGCTACTAAATAGTATTTATATAAAAAATTTCATAATTTTAGAAATTAGTTTAATATTTATAATAATTAAAATAGTTTAAATTAGGTTTTAATAAATAATAAGTAATTAATTATAAAAATAGCTTATTTATAAGTACTTAGGAATTTTTATATTTTTATACAGTTTCTGTCACTCTAATGTATTTGTAGAAAAAGTTTTATAATTTTAACTTTTAATTTAGTATTTATTATAATTATATTAGTTTAATTAGTTTAATTAAGTTTAAATAGTTTTTAATTAATAAATAATTAAATAAAAAGTCTAAAAAATATTTTTTTTTCTAAAAATTTTCTTTTATCATTAGGATAGTAAAACTGTAATTTTCATAGCCGTAAGTATTTTATTTCTTTAAAACTCGCGTTTTATTTCGTACGAGCACGTAACTTTAAATCAAACGTACGCGTTTTTAGACTTAGCTCACGGTTTTAGTGTATCTGATTATCAGTAATTTTTAATATAGTGTTTCTAAGTTATTTTCATTCCTCATATCTTAGTGTAATTATACAAACCAAATTCCTTACCTTTCTGTCCAAATTCACCCGATCACAAATCCGTTTTGATTACCATCACACCTCGTTGGGACATAACGACCCGGGGAAACCCTGTATTCAATGGAGAATTGAGCCTAAGGAGTTTGACTATATTGACCACATCCGTGGTTGACTTTAGTTGACCGTTTAGCATCAAACAAATTTTGGCGCCGCTGCCGGGGAGGTTGTGCGCGTATTCTAAACGGTTTTGCAGATTAGTGAAACTGGATATACGCTCATTGTATATTTACCATCGTTGTTCATATTTTCATAAAACGGTTCCCAAAAACATTTTAAAATTAGTTTTCAATGAACACAAAAACCCAAAAAGATTTTTCTTTCTTATAAAATGTTTATCAAAAATCCCAAAAATATCCATCTTTACCCTCCTACCTTTTTGATTCTTCATTTCTTACCCTCCAAAACCCTTTGATTCTTTCTATGTCTCATCCTCACCTTCTTGTTTGTCGATGGTGTGGTAGTCCTTATAATGGTAGTAATTACCCTAGTTGTTGCATGGTAGAGCCAGGAAACGGGTCTTTCTATAACCAGAATCCCTATTCCTACCATGACACGACTAATTCATTCCATCAGCTTCCACACCATGAGACCCAGCAGTTTTACTGTTGTGAGTATTGTGGAGGACCTCACTACAGCTCTGATTGTCAAGCTAGGAATCAATTTGTCTATGAACAGGTTCCTTGTAACAATCATGAATTTGGTTTTAACCAGCCTTCACAATATACAAACCCTCAACCACTTCCTCAAGATGAATTAGCTAGACCTGAATTGATTACTAAAATAATTATTGCTCAAACTCAATTCAACAAGAACATTCAAAATGGAATAAACTGTCTTCAGGATCTGATTCTTAGGAAACAAAAACCTCCTGTTGACTCATTTTATTTTGAGGATGAAAGTGATGAGGATGAACCATTTGAAGAGGAAAACTCTAAGGAAACTTCAGATATCTTGACAATGGGGGACAAGGAAGTCAAAGTCAATCCTCTTGAGGAATTAGATGACCTTGTTCCAATCCCAAAGGTATCTGAAAAACCATTTGATTCAACTTCAGTTGAAACTGCTTCAGTAGAAATACAGGGAGAAAAGAATATGACTGAATCACCAGTAGTAGAAATAATGGAACTTGTAGAATCTATGACTGCTAGTCCTTCTCAACTCCCTCAGTCTGCTGATATCACACCCGAAGTTCCCACTCACTCTCTAAACATGGGGGACGAGTATCTTAGCACTGTTCCTGAAAAGGAATCGGACGAATTCATAAAGTCTAGTGTTGAGAACCTTGTCCCAATCCCAAGAGAGTCAAAGGGAACTTTTGATCAAATGTGTGATTTACCTTCCCTTCCTGAAAATCCAAAAGATCATTCTGATACTTTCTCTGATTTTAATGATGATTATACATCTTATGGAGAAGTTGAGTATGTAGAGGCATCACTGCCTCATTCTGATGTTGACCCTCTTCTTGAGGAGTTCACAGATGAACTTACTCACATCAATTCACTTCCATTAGGAAGTGATGATGATCTGTTTGACTTAGAAGCCGATCTAGGAGAAATTGAAAATCTTTTAAACTCCAATCCCAACATCGAGCTTAGTACTTCACATACTAATGAAAATTCTTTATCTTCTGGAGACATCAGTCATGTGGAAGGATTACCTTCTGAGCTAGTCAGCTTAGAAGAAGAGAATGATGAAATTGACACTGAAATCAAAGATGAAGCACTTCGTGCAACATTATTGAATGTCAGTTTCCTCATTTCTAAAATCGAGGCTTTCAATAAGAAACCTATTTCATCTCCTATCCCTATTAAGGATAGTGACATTCCTTCCGATGATCCTATACCGGAATTTGAAGCCTTCCATTTTGATCATAAGGGAGAGAAGATTAGTGGCAGTACCACTTTTCAGTCTCATAATTCTCTCCCCGATTATGAATCATTTACCTTCGATGAGTTCTCCTGTGAACTCACTCACATTAATCCAGAATATGATTCATTCACCTTTGAGGAGTTCTCTGATGAACCTACTCATATCATATCTCCACCGGAGTATGATAATTTCTACTTTGATCTAGACACACCCGGGATATGTCTTGATCAAACGAGGTTAAAAGATGAGATTCATGATATTATGAATTCTCCTGTGGGTGACAATGAGTTAGTCATGATCTTCATCATGACTTTCTTTCTCTTTTTCACCTATCCCGTAGCTTCTCCTGTTCTTCACTCTTTTTTGAATGAAGATATTATCTTTGACCCCGGCATTTCTATGTATCATTCTTTTGAGCCAGGGTCTGTATATCTCATCGGCGTGGAACTTTCACGTGCTTCAAATGTTTATCTAAACATCTTGAATGAAAGTCCGATGGAGATTGTTTCTTCCACATCTTACTTCCCCAAGAACAAATGAATTCGGGGTCGAGTCAAGCTAGCGTCTCGGTAAACAAAAACAGTAGCATGTACTTAGGGTTTTCACCCTAAGTGTGGGGGAGTGCCCCTACTGTGTTACCATGTATATATAATAAATACAATAAAGTGAAAAAATGGTATTTCCACATTTAGATTGTAATGTTGCCTTTTTACGTTCAAAGAGTCGGCATAATAGCCGGGGCTTTGAATATTGAGGACAATATTCAATTCTAAGTGTGGGGGGAAAATTCTAGCGAATTTGATCACATTTTACCTTATAGTACCCCCGTTTTTGGCAAAAATTTTAAAATTTTTTCACTTTATTTCAAAAAAATTTGTGGTTATCAGTCCACCATGTCTAAACAACAAAAGGATTGGATAATCCAGGAGCAAACGGCTCTTGGTAAAGATATATCAAATCCGTTTTTAGCTGACAATTTGCCCAAAATTGTATGGTACTCAACTCACCATATCCTAAAAAGTAAATAGTTGGCTAGCCCACAAGGTTATGGCTTGTGGTAAAGGCAGTGGAAAACCATAATTGGTAATCAGCTCACTAAGATGATATTTGCATCAAGAGTTGGCTAGTCCAGAAGCAAACGGCATTTGGTAAAGACAAATCAAATCCGTTGACAGCTGATGATTTGCTCAAAATCATATGGTTATCAGTGTGCCATAGTTCTCACTTGAACTAAAACATTTGGCTACTCCAGAAGTAATGGCTTTTGGTAAAGAGACATCAAATCCATCAAATTTTCAAAACGGGTTGTTTTGGATTTTATATTGCTAGGGACTAGCAATAGTTTAGTGTGGGGGATTGATGAGTGTGTAAATACTCATCATTCTTGATCAAATCTGAACTGCAAAACATTTAAAAACACTTAATAATGCATCAAAATACTGAAAATATTCCAAAGATTGTGTTTTATATGTTTCAGATGCAAAATGAGTAAAAACAGATGAAAAACGAACAAAGTTTGCATAATTGGCAGTTTTAGTCCCTCAAGTTTCATAAATTTGCAGAATTAGTCCCTAGAAGTTTATTTTGGAATAAAAAGTCAAATATGGTCCTTGGGAATTCAAAAGTTATCATAAATGGCCCCTGGTTATAAAGTTTGGAAAATTACAATTTTGGTCCTCCAAGTTTGTAAAATGACAGTTTTAGTCCTTGGAGGTTTAAAAATGGAAAATTGATAATTATGATTCTTTGGTTTAACAAACTTGGCAATATTAGTCCTTGTGATAACTTATGAAATTTTACAGGTTTAGTCCCTCATTTCAGAAAATTACAAAACTAGTCATTGTGATTTTACACATTACAAACTAAACGGATCCTTATTATTCATAAAATCCAAATCCAAATAAAAACACAACCACAAAAGCCCACACCCCTGGCCCAAGTACAAAAGCCCACACCCTGGTATCAAATACCAGGGTCAAACGGTCAACCCCGGCCAAAACCACCCTTCTCCCTCACACCCCCTGCAATACCACCTCCACCATCCCAACTTGCACCTCTGTCTCACCCACAACCTTATCCCTGCCAAAATACCACATCCCAAGGATATTAAATGCCACCCCCTATGGCTACCGTCACAGACCCCAATTGGTCAAAACAGGTTTTCCCGCCAAAAGCCAATGGATGGCTAGGATCACTATCAGACAACCAATGGTCTTGATTATTGATGGGAAATGATCGTGTGGGTCCCACAAACACCCAGGAAGCCTTATAAAGAAGAGAAAAGCCACAGAGAAGGATAATTAATTTAGCTTTAGTGTAGTTTAATCGTAGGTAGTGTAATTTCCATTTCAGTTGTAATTTTCAGTTAAACTAAGTTGTTTTCAGTTAATTTAATGTATTATGAACCTTGTTGATCATTAATTTCAAGTCTTGTTAAGAAAATTCAGTTTTGACATTTTCTTGTGAATTTGACAAATTCACTTCAAAATTGTTAAAGGTTGTTTTACAGTTTCATTAAGATAATTCCAGCTCAGTTACAAGTTTATATAAGTTTATAAAGCTCTTAATCCTGTGTAACTATTAAATATCAAAATTACTCAAAATTCAAGTAAATTAGTTAATAAAAAAATCAATGGAGAAGAAGGAAGAACAGTGGAGAAGGGTATAATATGGATGGCCCTTTGGTTTAGAGCCTTTTGGGAGGCTATAGGAGTGGTATATGATCTTTGGATACTTGGTTCCCATCACTCGATCATTTGTAAGCCATACTTTACCATTTTGCATAGTACTGTGGTCTGTCTTAAATATGATTGATTTCAGTGTTTTTGTGTTTGATTAATGTGTTTAAGTTAATTTATGGTTTAAGAATGCTTGTTTGATCCTTAGTTTTTACTATTGTTCATTGTGCCTTTTAACTGCCAATTCTAGCAACTGTGTGATTCTTCAGTATATGTTGTTGATCTTGGCATCCTTGTGCTTATTTGAGCTCAGTATACAATATTAAGTTCCTCTGAACCATTATCTTGGACTTAATCCATCACTTGTTTTGAAAATCAAAATTCAGTCAACATTAAGGAGTGTTTGGTTTTGCTGTGTAAACTGTGATAGAAGTTGTTAGTGTCTTTGTTCTTGTTTGATGTAAGATACCACATGCTCTAATATCTTAGTATAGGCATAAAATCCAGTCCTCCTTTGTAAAAAACTCAAATGGACCTTTGATTTGATCATATGTGTTCACTGTGTTGATTTTCAGTCCCATAAGCCTTAATTCAGTGTACAAGTTGTTGTTCTAGCTTAATGTAATCTTATTATAGCTTAATATTGCATGTTCAGTCATTAAATTAGGATCTAAGTTCAGTCAAGTCAACTTTATAGTTTTATCATAAAAAGTCAAATTTTTAGTAAGACAATTTTTTATTAAAATAGTTAATTTTCTCTAGGTTTTAATACTAGGATTTAGGACTTATGCTCTTAGGATATTAATATTTTGATGCTTATCATCATTATGCTATTTTTAGTTATTTTTATTAGATTAGTTAAACTGCTTAAATGTTTGCTTATTTGAGCCTGTTTTCATGATAATTGCCCTGCTCAGGGTAAGCTTGTGTGTTTAAGTCTTTTTCTATAGCATGTATCTTCTTCATTATTGAGCTTTAGACTTAGCTTGTTGTTGATTTGAGAAGCCCTTAAGCTTGTGTGTTTAAGTCTTTTTCTATAGCATGTATCTTCTTTCATAGTTTTGTAAAAAGAAAATTGAAAAAAAAATGTTTAGCAAAAAAGGGAGAGGCAGGGGTCGAACCTGAGACCTCCCCCCTTTGGAGAGTGATAAGGGGTACCTGCATTCCAGTCACGCTGGGGTCTTTTTTCAGTTATATCCTACTAGGTTTAGTATTTAAATACCACTTGTTCATTTTTAGCTTATTTTTACTTATTAGCTTATTTAACTGCTTATTTATAATCAAGTAGGACTTTTTTATATTTTTTATAACTTTCTGCTACTAAATAGTATTTATATAAAAAATTTCATAATTTTAGAAATTAGTTTAATATTTATAATAATTAAAATAGTTTAAATTAGGTTTTAATAAATAATAAGTAATTAATTATAAAAATAGCTTATTTATAAGTACTTAGGAATTTTTATATTTTTATAAAGTTTCTGTCACTCTAATGTATTTGTAGAAAAAGTTTTATAATTTTAACTTTTAATTTAGTATTTATTATAATTATATTAGTTTAATTAGTTTAATTAAGTTTAAATAGTTTTTAATTAATAAATAATTAAATAAAAAGTCTAAAAAATATTTTGTTTTTCTAAAAAATTTCTTTTATCATTAGGATTGTAAAAATATAATTTTCATAGCCGTAAGTATTTTATTTCTTTAAAACTCGAGTTTTATTTCGTACGAGCACGTAACTTTAAATCAAACGTACGCGTTTTTAGACTTAGCTCACGTTTTTAGTGTATCTGATTATCAGTAATTGTTAATATAGTGTTTCTAAGTTATTTTCATTCCTCATATCTTAGTGTAATCATACAAACCAAATTCCTTACCTTTCTGTCCAAATTCACCCGATCACAAATCCGTTTTGATTACCATCACACCTCGTTGGGACATAACGACCCGGGAAAACTCTGTATTCCACGGAGAATTGAGCCTAAGGAGTTTGACTATATTGACCACATCCGTGGTTGACTTTAGTTGACCGTTTAGCATCAATCAGCTATTTATAGTTCAAATAAGAAGTTGAAAGAGTTAAACAATAAATAGACTAATCTTTTGGTTTTCTTTTTTTAATGATGAGTTGTAAATACGCAACTTTTTTGTGTTCCGTAACCCCATGATTGAGAGCATTCAATTGAAAGCTCTTTTGTGTTTGATAGAGCTTCGAGTAGGTCGTACAATACAGGGTTTTTTGCACAATTACACTTCCACAATAAATTAAGGTACTGAATTTTTAAGTATAGTAGATTATAAACAATACTTCTGTTTAATTTATTTTAACAAAAGATATTGATTAATATAATGTCTTTAAAGTTCTTAAATTGTTGTTGTCTGCATTTTGTTTTGAGTTTTAGGTAAGCATCAAATTCAATTGTGGTTTTATCTGGTAGAGAAGAGAAGATAAGAACATTGATTTAATTACAACCATTAAATTCTTTGTTAAATGTGATTTTAGGATGACATTTGCCTCAAAAACAAATATGAAAATATCATTATATTCGAAAACATTAAATTATTTTCAGTTTATTATAGTTGTACTGATGAAGTGAATCGTTACATACACCTATTTTTAACGTGCCTTATTTTGTTAGCTTAATATATAGTTTATTTTACTTATTTGTATGGCGCATTTGCTTAATAATCTTTAACTCATATGATTTTATACTCTATTAAAATATGTAAATGTTAAATGTCGTCGCAACGCGCCTAAATTAACCTCATTATCAACATTTAAAGGTGGATCATTTAGCTGATTTTGAACCAAACTAATTCTAAAGCAAATCGAGATTTTCAATAAAAAAAAATAATCAAAAACAGACAAATCTTTTATATTAGTTTCAAACTCGGTAGATATATACTCATAAACCAACTAATATAGATTCGCTACTCGGCTAGTAGAACAAGAAAAACTGATCCTTTATAAGTTTCAAACTTAGCAAATATCCAAGTAAATTTTATGTTTCTTCAATAAGTTATATCTTTGGCTAACAGAGTATTTTATCATACTTTTACAGCATAATTTACAGACTCTATGTCTCTATATAAAATCATACAGGGTTATACACTAAACCTATATACAAAATATCTTTGGATTAACTTCAGGTTGGTTTTTTGCTTTAACCCGATTTCACCAATCTTCAAATAAATTCAAGTTTTTAAATATAGAATAAATATGGACCTTCACTTTCTTCCCCTAATATTCTCATATTTATTCATGAGGCATCACAAAATTCACCCTTCACTTAATTATCATCTTTCTATTTTCATTTCATCATGGCCCTTACAACCTTACCCCTTCTCTCTATGCATACCTTCTTCTTCACATCCAATTATATCCCTCAGATCCAATCTTTACATGTTATTCTTAAATCTTTTTCACATTGTTTCAAAAATCCCATATACAAGCTTATGAGCATTTACCATTTAATAATTTATGGTATCATTTGTACTTATTCAAGAAAAAGGTTACATGCATTATTATGATTTGATTTAGACTGAAAATATCGAAAGATAACATAAAAATGGATCCAGATGAGAACCCTGTAAAAGACCCGAGATGCTCACAATTCACGGTGATGAAAGTCGCAAATATTGCTGTGAATATGTTGATTTTCATTGTCACGTTAGCCTTGTGTAATGTCTTACACATGCTCTTACGCCCTTATTCCCAACCTCGCATCATATCTGAAGCCATTGTAAGCGATATTTCGTTTATGTATATTGTAAATCATACGTGCATTAATTATTTGTGCATGTTAATGTTCTTACATGCATGCAATATTTTGATGAATTCAGGTAGGATTCTTCTTGAGCAACTTACCAATTTTACGTAACAACTTCAATGAGGATGCCAATATGGCACTTGGATATGTAGCAGAATTTGGAATGATTTTACACATGTTTGTCATGGGCCTTGAAATAGATCCTGCCATATTTACTCGGTTACCTATTCGTGAAGTTAAGGTGGCATGTACAGGATTGCTACTAACTTTTTTACTAGCGATTTTTGTGACTCCAATGTTACAACTTAGTTATAAGCCAAATTTTGAGTTTGATGTCTTCGTTTCACTCATTCTAGCGGGAACGGCCTCTCCCCTCCTTACCCGTATCATTAATGACCTAAAGATTGGCAAATCCGACATTGGGAGATTCTTGATCTTAACAGCTGTCATATCTGATTTCATTTCTATTCTGGCATTCACTATAGGGTACATTATTTTTGATCCTCAAGACGGTTTTGCAATCAGAGGTATCAGCGAGGTCCTCCTCATGCTTGGAGTTCTTATCGTTCAGACTATTTTAGCGGCTAAATGTATACCACTTCTCATGAGGTGGGTGGATAGGCAAAATCCACAAGGGAAGTTAATGAAGGGTTCACATTTGATTGTCTCGATAGCAAGTCTTGTACTTGTTTGTAGCTTTTCACCATTGATAGGGCATTTTAATATGATGTTAAGTGTGTTTTTGGCCGGTATTGTTATGCCTCGTGATGGAAGGCTATCTAAATTGTTGGCTGGGAAAGTTAAGTATTTCTTTGGACTACTATTCTTTCCGGTATTCATGTTTTGGGTCGGGTTTGAAGTTAACTTCAGTGAATTCGAAGTGCATAACTTACTCACTTGGGCTAGCATATTTTTCCTCTTTGCAATCATACTTGTTGGTAAAATTTTAGGATGCCTTATTTCCGGGGCTATGTTAGGGTTTCATTGGCAGGATTCTGTTGCATCTGGTTTGCTTCTAAGTACAAAGGGCCACTTCCATATCTTCATGGCTCTCTTGGCTAAGCAAGTATGCTTCTTAGCTTTCCTCAAACATAATTTTATTAGAGATCGTGATGACTCGCTGTACCAAAATATTAATCCATGTTACAATAGTAGCTTGTACCAAATCTATTGTTGACTTCTATAGATGGATACTTATTATCTATTAGTTTCTGTTTTTACATTCAATCACCGTAATCTATAACTGAAAGTTTTTGAGTCAACGGCGTCTCAAATAAAATGGTAAAATTGACATTTAACTAACTAGATTGTATTTAACTGTACATATTTTACATCAAGGCTTTTTTTGTCTGTGTATATTAATTGGAATGGAGAGACTAAAATGATTCTTATTGTGTCATTACATACATCTTATTTCATTGTTGCTGATGCAGAGAGATATAATTAGCCCCTCAAGCAGTATTGTTATGGTACTAGTTTGCTTCCTCACCTTCATCTATGCTCCGGTGGTGGTTAAGAACATTATCAAGCGTGCAAGGAAGCAATCACCTACAGAACGAATGGCACTTCAATGGCTCAACCCTTCAAACGAGCTAAAAATAATTCTCTGTCTCCACGGCCCTGAAAACGTTCAGTCAGCTATTAATTTTATGGAGATTACCCAAGGGTCAACAGAACCTAGGATGATGGTTTACGTGAACGATATGATTGAGTTAACAGACACAACAACATCCACGGTAGCACGTGGAGAAGGAATGGATGCAATGAGTATAACAGATGAAGGGATCTTAGAGATGAGAGAAAATATCACCAATACTATACAAGCTTATGTGAGTGACCAGAGTGAAGGAATTGATGTTCGCAGATTGCTTACACTTTGTCCTCTTGCAACGATGCATCAAGACATTTGCACAGTCGCAGAGGATTTGATGGTTTCGTTGATCATTCTCCCATTCCATAAGAATGAACAACCTGATGGCAAGTTCAGCACTAACCATCTGGCGTTTCGTAGTGTCAACAGGAAGGTAACACGATACCATAAATTTTATACATGTAGACCAGAACCAGCAATTCAACGCATTCAACTTATAAATGGGTCGATTAAGATTGTGTTCTATTTCAAAAGAGCTAACTCAAAGAATTTAGCAAGAATACATTGAACGGGTCAAATGGGTAAAGTCACAGTATTATTTTTATTGCAAACTACCTCCTAAATCCTTCTTATTTATAGAACAAAAATATGTATAACTAATTATTCTAGGATTACAACTAAAAATATATTGATTGTCTACATGCCTTATAATTATAAACAAGATTAGACAAGATGGTGTGTTTCCAAGCCAGCCAGAACCGACCTTTTTTCAGTCCGTGTTAAGATTTTAATGGCCCTGTTTGACATGATCCTCTCCAACCCCTTTACCCCCACCTCTCATTTTGCCACATCCATTGACGATATTATGTATTGCCATTTGATGAAAATAATTATGAAATTGACATGACATGCAGGTTCTACGACATGCACCATGTTCAGTTGGAGTTTTAGTGGACCGAGGTCTTGGATCAACCCAGCTGTCAAGAGAAACACTATGCATAAGTGCGGCAATCATTTTCATAGCAGGAAAAGACGACCGTGAAGCACTTGCTTATGCAGGTCGAGTAGCAAGACACCCAGGAGTCAAGCTAACAGTTATAAGATTCCTTTTAGACACAAATGGAAACAATGTGTCTTCAAGAATAACAAGAGCCAGAGCCAACACAACAGAATTTGAAGAAGAAATGAAGCAAGATGATGAGTATTTCACAGAGTTTTATGAACGACATGTAGCTGGGGGAAATGTTGCATACATGGAGAGATACCTTTCGCATTCAGGTGAGACATATTCGACAATTAAGTCATTGGAAGGTGACTATAATTTGTTCATAGTGGGAAGAGGAGGAAGGGTCAACTCAACATTAACTGCTGGTATGAATGACTGGGAAGCGTGCCCTGAGCTGGGTCCAATTGGAGATATTTTATCAGCTTCAGATTTCTCAGCCACAGCTTCCGTGTTAATTATCCAGCAGCATAAACTGAGAGGGAAACTACAAGGCTTACATGAAGAGTTCTCAATAATGTAAATTTATTATAAACAGCTACGTGATGATCATTGTTGTAGTTGTAAAGTAGGGATCAAAAACGCAAGAAAGGAGTGGGCATGTTCCATTAACTGTATTTCTTATCTACTGATTCTATAGGCGAGGAATTGCAACTGTCTCATTTACTTATGAATTGGCCTGAAAAAAAATAAAAATAAAAAATAAAAAATAAAAAATAAAAAATAAATAAATAAATAAATAAAATTCTGAAGGGGGAACAGCTCAAACGGCTTGAAAGCACCCACTATTGTTTTTTTAAACACAATCTATCTGTAAACTCTCAAAAAAAATGGATAGAATCTTTATGGATCAATAGAACCAGATCCGGCAAGTTTCGATCACTTACCCTCCCAGCTTAACCTGATCCAACTTGTTTTAACTCCTTACAAAGCTGGAACACACCTCCTTTCACCAACGAAACAAGACACTTGAAGTTTCAAGCATAAAGCACGTCGTAATTCAAAACCACGATATGTACCGGTTTCTAATCTATAGCACATCTAGGCATTAAGAATCTCACAAATGTAAAATGTTACTGATTTGCAACTGAAAGACAGCATAAGCATTGATAGATAAAAGGTACGACTCACCAGTTTCTAACTAAACACACATACATGTGTCCACTACTAAAACCATGAACGTTACCAATTTCTGACTAACAGAACAATTAAAGATACAGAAACCCTGTAAGTGGTTCCCAATGTAACAAACCAAACTAAGTTTATTTGTGATCAAGCCTTCAAAGATGATGCCTATTTATAATTATCAGTACTCCCCGGAAACTCTTGCGACCTCAGCCTGCGAAAAAGAATATAGCACATATGTGAAATGAAAAAGACAAATGATTAGAAAACTAGTAAGAAAATTAACAGAAATCAGAACTACAAAGAATGGTTCCCCTGTGATGAGAGAAAGGGTCGAAAAGCTATCAATAATTGGCACTTACTAAGGCAGCCATCATAACATGTTTAAATTGCAAAGTTCAATCTTTAAGAGCTTCAAATTAAACAAAGTGTGGGGTATTTTGACCATAATATGTAACATCCTTATATTTATTTAGCATTTTAGTTGTAACTGCCACCCAAAAGATTGCATCAAAAGCAACCGTGTAAAACAAATATGGGATAAAATACAAAAAATGTGAACTACCATGCAGGGGAAAAGCAGGTGAAGATCACGGTCACTTTGACACAATGCAATCTGCCATTTTGGTTGACCAAGGAAGCTACAACTACCATGCAGAGCAAAAGCTTCCTAATAGTTAATCAAATACATGAAAAGAAGTGTTAATGCTCAAAAGCTGATTCTAAATGACACCCTTCATAGTCAGGAAGCTCCTCAAGCTCTGTGGTTAAATAGCTCGGAGCCTCGGGCTTGAAAAACACTAAAACAGTCATTAACTATCTCCATGCGTAAGAAAAGGATATAACTCCTAAAGAAAGACCATGATATATGTAGTACGCTGAGAAAAATGGGTTCCATCTTCAGAGAAGTGGCCAAAGAGTTTCTGCATAGGAAATTGATTATCATCCTAACTGCATTTAGTGGTATAAACAGATATTAGGGCGGGAAAGGAACGTTATAATTGACTGTGTGAGTGTGGAGAACATGAATAAGCTATTGAATGAAACCTTTGGTAGCATTTATAGAGATTGTGTACCCGTGAAGCGTGGGTGTCAATGGGTCGGGTTTGGGTTGGATCATTATCCGACCCATTTATGATCCAAATAAAGGGATCATGATCTGACACATGATACAACTTGATGGATCGTGATTCGACCCAAGATCCAACTAACTTAAATAGATAGATCAGCATCCAGGTCGCCCAATTAAATTATACTTTAAAATTTTGCAATTGTTACATTTGATCCAAAGTCCCTCACCACCACCACCGCTCTCTCTCTCTCTCTCTCTCCATTTAGTTTTCTATGTGTTTGTTGACTGATTTTTTAAATCTAACTTGTAATTTATAATCAATGTCTAGTTGTCTAAATACATAAGCTATTCAAATGCAAATACACGTGGATACATACATACTAAAAGCTGAACCTGTCTTATTCCAACCATGACCATGAGAGTTCACATACCATGATGAAATTATATCGGACCAGCCATGTCATGCTTACACATATACAATAGCTAATGTTGATACAAAGAAGAAATAACAGTAAATCAACTCCCAAACAAAAACACTATACTTGCATAAAGATCATTCAAACATCTTAAAAAATTAAAGGTGAGAAATTAAAACCAGAAATTACACAATAGAACACAGTTATGGAAAAGGTAAATCACTGGGTCTTTTCAATCCAATCATTTGTCGTAACCAACACTTCGACAAGGTCAGGAAGCATAGATAAAACTATCATTTATATATTTTGTAAGGAAAAATAGAAAAAAGAACAATAAAAAACAACAATGAAAAATGAGTTTATATATAATTTAAAATTTTAATGGGTCGACCCAAGTAATGATCCATCTAAATTGGTCGACCCGTTGAGTCTCTAATTGGGTCGATGGATCACATTTTTCGCCGCGTTGGGTCATATAAATGGGGCAGGTCAGATCGGATCCAGATCAAGATCCGACCCATTGACAGGCCTATCATGAAGAGGTAGCAAACATGTTCGTACAAAATAGTCAAACAGATATTCGGTATTTTGGGTAGTTACAGCAAAAATGATCAAGGAACTAATGAAGTTGTTAGTAGTACCATACCAGACAGGTGGATGAACTTGTGATAAACATCAGAATGTTGTGTTTTGTAAGGCAGAATGTTAGGTTACTAATGACATACAAAAAATGATGGTAGCAGTTTTTTGAGATCGTTGAGGTGAATGTGTGGATATATAACAAAGCATGTGATTAGAACCAAAGGGATTTTAGAGAAGATCGGGTGGTTCTGATAAAGAAGAAACTAGTTCGACACTGCAGAGGTCTTTCATGAGTCAGCGTGTTTTTATTTTTATTTTCCACGAACAGGATACAAGGATCGGCCAAAGTTGACCAGGTGGTAATCAACAACATAGATTTGAATGAATGGAACATATCTAAAGAATTAAATTCATAAAAAAAAAGAGCGTTAGGGACATACATATTGCATGTCTCAAATGTGATTCGTGTTAATGAAACAAGGTGTTACAGAATACTAGTGACCACTTGTTAGAGATACAAGCTGGCAGTGAAGATATGAATACTCAACTTGAGGATATATATCTTCCACCTGCCTAACCACCCTACCTTTGATTTCATTATGAACTAGTTTATCAAATCACTCATAAAGTCGTAAAGTACACTGGACTTATTTGAGTTTTATCTGTTTTTGAAATTCTGTGTTTACTTGGCGCTGTAATTTTGCTTCAAACAACCAAATCGATGGAAACAGTTGTTGAGCCAAACTTATCAAGTGATGGCCTTATCATTTTTCAGAAAATTTTATTTGGAGCTCAAAGTTCTCTTCAGAAGATTCTACTGTAAATCCGACTTTCAAGGAGTTCTGTGGTAGTTTAAAGTTCTTCCAAAAAACAATGATTTGTTAACCTTTTCATAAAAGGGAATAACTGAATTCAACTACAGATAAGAAAAACAAAAATAAAAAATCAATCACTATGTGCCAAAAGCTCAAAATTACAAGTCAAATTGCAACTTGAGATTGATATTATTCAAATTAGTGAAGGCTTTATGAGGACCAAATAACTCTTGTGTTTCGATGTTAAAGTCACAACCAATGTTTATCTAACCAGTCCAGGCCAAAAGACTCAACAAGAAAAGGAGAGCAAACGGTAAATTACTCTCGGCGACCACCGTCAGTTAACCAGTCAAAACTGGCAAAACTGTTCCCGTAAATCTAAAATGGTAAAATCTCAAACTCCGAATTCATTCAAAATCAAATATCAGGCCCTAGCCTCAGCTATACTGCCAGACCACTACCCAGTTTCGCTCAATTTTGAAAGGTTCGCCAACATGTGGTTTAGCCAAAGAATCAAAAATTATTGGAAACAGTAAGCAGGGGTAGAGTTGAATGTTTGGTTTTAAGTGGAATGGGAGTTTGGGATTTTACTATTTAAGATATTCGAGTATTGGCGTTCACCAGTTTTGCTCAATTTTGACAGGTCCGCTAACATGTGGTTTAGCCAAACTAGATAACTATTTGCTCCCTTAGTTCCTTTCTTGGTTGTACCAATCATGTCTGGTCTTATAAACTTTGATTTAAACATCAACCTAACCTCAAACTCAGTATCTTAGAGCGAACTCTTAGAATCTTCTTGAGTACAATCCATCAATGTGGACAAGCAAATGAACATGTGCGCATAAGCACACAAGCATACATCTCTTTTAGACATATGTTGAGAAAGTTGCACGTTTAGTCCTTTAATTCATTTTCACAAGGTGGTAAATGTTTGAGAGTGGAGGAAGATGCAAGAGACTTGGTTTAACGTATAAAAACTTGTGTCTCATAAACAAGTCCCTCCTGATATGAAAGAAGTCTATAAGTGTCAAGCGGACAGAAACTCCAAATTCCATAGTGAAGAATCCAGGTAGCGTGACTATTAAATTAATTAACCTGACCTTCTAGGATTTCATTCTAAGAAAGTATTTCTCTAGTACGGAGAACACTGACTTTCCTTAGTATGGAGAACAGTAACTGAATTATAGCATTACAGACTGGATAAAATTACTTGCCAAACACGTAAGGCAACAATCACAAGGGTGTAAGTATGTAAGTATCTATTAGAGCCTGAGAGAAACAAAGAACTCCTTGATGACAAAAAAAATAAGCACTCGAATCTTGCAACCTACATGACCTATGTGTTGTTAATCAAATCACATTTTACCATTATAACCAGATCATATTTCACTTTCCCCTTATAAAAGACACTATAAGTTGCTTGTCAACTTGTGTAATTATTAATATCAGCATTCAATACAAATTGTACCTAAGCAGATAGATTGCTAGTGTTTGGAATGCCTAACCTCAAATTCATCCATATGTAAATGGTACATGCATAAAAGCAAGTGTTCTATCAATTTATAGCTAAAAGAAAGAGTAAAAAAGAAGCCATATGCCCATACCTCAAATGCAGCCTTTAGATGATCAAGTTCTTTGTCGAGATCATTGATAGCTAGATTATAAGCCTGCATTGGAGAAGACTGGCTAGTTGTGTGAACCTGTCAAACACCCATCAAATATGGTTATACTCCAAGAAACAATAACAGAAAGAACACTCCATTTCCATCCACTCAGTTCAGCTACCACATTGACAAATAGGAAATGTTATTCAACGAGTAAATCCTAAACAGTCGTATATTAATTATTGAAATTCACGTGTTTTCTTATTCAGTTTTAACCTCTAATAAAAGAATATGTGCCCATGTCAACCCCCTCAGGCCACCAAGGTGACTTTCTCTATATAACACTTAATTTCAACCTTTTTTCTTGTCATAGTAGGATTAGTGACGACTAAATTAAGCATCCATGATAGATGCCCATCTTACACAATTTCCAATTAACTTACACAACCCTTTAAATTAACTTACACAACTTCTATAGCTATCCAACAGATACCATGATAACCACTAAACAAAACAAACCGGAACCGGTAATAGAAACATACTAACATGGTTCCTTTCCAAAAGTAATTACATCCTATATCTTCTCATTGCATTTCATATGCTTACAAATTATACTACTTATGTTTCTTTGCACCTGCAATCTAGATTCATTACAATCTTCTCATCTTCCAAAAAGTACGTTAGATGGCTTTTAATGTCTGCAATCTAAAATCAAAGCTCATAGCCTCATACACTCTTCCACAATAGGGAACCATTTATCCATACTTTCGCCTCTCCTTCCAAATTCAATGAAATTACAGCTTAATCTGTTCTAACCTTTGACATAGATACTTAATTTACATTACTGAAATATATTATACGTTCAAGTTCATGTAATAAACATAACATGAACCTGAACCTGAACATAAGCATGAACATGTATAATATATAACATAAACTAATCATCTATTTATATCTATTGCTGAAGTTTTGTGTATCATAAAAT
This sequence comes from Artemisia argyi, assembly GCA_030686995.1. Classification (NCBI taxonomy): domain Eukaryota; kingdom Viridiplantae; phylum Streptophyta; class Magnoliopsida; order Asterales; family Asteraceae; genus Artemisia; species Artemisia argyi. The sequence goes on from CM060687.1 coordinate 75,221,386, forward strand.
ATGAGGTCCTGTAGTGAAAATTTAAAAATGATTAAAAAGATGGTTGCAGAAAGTAGGAAGTGTAGAATCCACATGAGCTTGCTAGAGGTCGTTAAAGTTTCATAAAGCAATAGAATTGAAAAAGATGACAAATTTAACATTATACCAATTGTAAAATCTTGTACAGGATGCTGCTAATGCCCACCAATCTACAGTGCATCCTTTCAATAAATGTAGAGGGACCCAAAAGAGCATGCTTAGTTCCAAACCGGTTTCAGAAACGTTACACAGAGGTTGTCCTCCGAGGACTAATAAGACACAATTGCTTCAGGGTAGTTGACAGCTTATCGAGACTCTACAGGTATTGAAGAAAGATACATACAGATGAATGGACCTATTACCAAATGACAAATGTGCAGCAAGACCACGCTTGTAATTCCAGGCACATATAAAACCTACCACCACATATTATAACCCACTTAGAATTATGACAATATTTTATAACCACTTCGAATTATGACAATATCCCATTGTTCCCAGAGACCTCTACCAACTAAACATTTAACATGTTACTTGATCGTGTGACATAGTAACAGGTGCTAGGTGCTGTATAGCAGGTGGCAAGCTTCTCAGCCTGCTAACTTGGTTAATTCAACTAGGGGCCATCAGGTGCTAAGTTACAACCCTAGTTCAAAAGCATGACGGATACAATTGCATATAAATATACTCCATGTAGGTGGTTGTAGTTTATCGTTTAACCTCTTCCTTTAACAAATACAGCTTGTGCCACTGTTAAATTCATAATTCGGCATCATGAGTAAGTCCGGAATTTACATTCGCAAGTCTATCTCTCTGTGTTACAAATCTGTGTTCTAACCCTCTCTCTCTCTTGCTGACATTTTGCAAAGACACCATACACCTGTATTACAACTAACCTACGATTCTCAAAATTCCGCATTACAAGTTCTCACATCATTAAACGAATTTAATAAAAATAATATATTTTGATTGCTACAGCCCAAGAGAACTCAGATTATATCCAAACTCGGATAGAAAGGTAATAACAATTCGTGATGAATCAATAAATCCTAATTGCAAGTATGGTATATGCGAAGACCCATTGATGCTTTCAAGTTGATTGGCAATGTAAATTTTAAGTTATATAAGCCACTTCGGAATTCAGGATAAGTAACGGTTTCGTTAACCAAAACAAGCTCAGGACATCAGATTAACATATATGGGTACGGTTATCCATGTTATTAGTGAAAACATATCCAAACAATCGGAATGCGGTATATTTTAGACCAAAGTGTAATTCACTTATGGAACGGAGGTAGTATTATAGCACGACTTAAGTAAAGTATCGGTTAACAGTAGTTTCTTCAACAAATTATGATAAATGACTGAGGTTTGGCTATCTAAAATCTTGTTAGGCAGCATTATGTACTAATTAAACGAGAATCTCCAAAAACACTAACCCGAACAATAATTTTGTTATTGAAGAGGGTGAGGAAGCTTGTAACCAGCAAAAAGAACATTCCCCGTCTCTGTGCAACTGCCTGTTCATACATACAACACAATCCCCGCACCAATTACGATTTTACTATATCAAGTTGACCGACATATAACAAATTTAAAACATCGCTTACATGCGAACAATATTTCCTATAGTATGATCTTCTCTCTCGATAGTAAATGAAGCTGCATTTATAATCTTTGTATCCCTCTCATACGAAACCCTAACAATTCAATCATTCATGAAACAAAACACAACAAAAAAAAAACATTGTAATATCCAATTTACATACATAAAACATAGGCACAATAAGAATGAGAGAAACATTACTTCTTTGTGCCCTCGGGTACAACAAATCGCTCGTATCGATCAGGCGCATTCATGACTCTCTCCTCTATTAAAAAAAAAAAAAAAAAAAAAAAAAAAAAGGATAAAAGCCAACAATAAATTACTCGTATATAAATTAGAAGAGGGGGGGGGGGGGGGGGGGGGGGGGGGGGGGGGGGGGGGTTAACCTTATTTATGGCCCTATAAGGCTTATACGATTTCGGCTTATTTTCATAAGCTCAAATTTTCCGGCCCATAAGGGGTTGTTTGTTTTAGCTTATTTGATGGGCTTTTAAGCTTGTTGAAATTTTAATAAGCTCGTAAGCGTTATCAATAACTTATAAGCTCATCAACTTAAGCTTATAAGCTATTAATAATGAGCTTATGAGCATATTAAAATCTCAATAAATCTCAAAAGCCAACCAAATAAGGCAAGACAAACACCCCCTAAGTCTCAAAATAAGCAGGAAGGGGATATGAAAAATAAGCCAAAATTATATAAGCTTAACCAAACACCCCCTAAACACCAGCATTATTATTCTATTTGGCGTAATGATCGATTTCGATATGTCTGTATTAATAATTAAATAAAAAAGTATAACCCTAATGTTTATCCAATTTTTTTATTTACCAAACAATTACTAGTAAGGTTTATATATTTGGCATGAAAACTTAACCCTAAGAAGGATGTATCTGTTTTTTTTTTTTTTTTTTTTAATTACGAAATGATTAGGAGTAAAAGTTTGTAATTAAAATAATTGTTACCTTATAATAATAAAATGGAGAATGAAGGATGTGATGCAACTAGAAGGTGAAATCGAAAACAAGGTAATCAAATTTTATATAAAAGATACATAGGGAGGTGTGGAACAGTGAACTAACCAGTTGAGACGACCAAGAAGGAAGGGTTTTATGGGGTGTCTTGGAGCCGTTGGCTTGCGCTGTGTTGTTCTCAAAGATTTTTTTTTTTAAAGAAAAGAAAGAAAAGGAACGAAAAGAAAAGAAAAGAAGGGGGAATCGAAATTTTTTGACCAAGGAATGTTTGTGTAATATTAACCTCCATTCTCAAGTTCATTTTCCGAAAGAAAGGAAAGGAAATGATAATAAACTAAAATTTTATTGTGTTTTTGAGTTTTTTTTTTAAACAGAACGGAAAGGAAATGAAAGAAAAATTCTTATCACTTTCTTAAAAGAATTTTCCGCCCAAAATGGGCGGATTTAGACGAAAATAATTTTACACCCGCACTATTTAGTATATAATGACCGATATACTTTCAATATTTACTTATATTCGACTCTTATGATAAAATGAACATATTTAAAACTGCATAAATGTAATTATGTCCCTTTTTCTTTCTTTTCTTCTCTACTCGAGAACACAATATTATTTCTTTTCCTTTCATTTCATTTCAACTCGAGAACATGAAATATAAAATCAACTTTCTTTCATTTCCTTTTCCCTTTCTTTTCTCTTCTTTACACATCATTTATATCCCCATATAGAAAAACTCATGATAGAAAAAAAAAAGTTGGCAGAATTACAACAATACCCTTGTTGTAGCACACAATTCCCCTGTAACCTTAGATACCATACTTGTAAGCTTAGATATCAGAGTATTTTCGTTGATGCATAAATAATACTACACAACATCTTAAAATAAATATCTTAAACAAAATGAAAGTTTGATAGTAAAATATATACAAATGACAAAATAGTTTATACTGGTAACTAAATATTGGTAATTGGTTAAACGGTGGTGAATTCATAGATCACCGAAAGTATAAATTAATAATTATACATCACAACATTGATTAATAAGAAAATAAAAATAAATAGACCATGTATATCCAACAACTTTGCTAAAGTGCCACGTCGTCATGTAATTATTTTAAAGAAAAAAGTGAACGTATACTGTAATAATCAAAGTGGTATTTTCGTCATTGAAAGGTTTAAAACTCACTTTCTTCTCAAATTCGCAAAATTCGCAATATGGGACGGAAACTTTTGAAACAAAAAATGCTTAGATTTCCACTTCCAATTCGTCTAGTTTCTTTCCTTTCTTTTGTTAAATAAACTAGAGAATACAATATTTTTATGCTTCCTCCCTTTTCTTTTCTTTTCTCTCTTAAAAACATAACTCGAGAACGCATCGTTGGTACCAATGGCAAAAATACTGCCACGTCACTCTATCCGGAAACCTTTTGGCACAAGTTGTGCCGTTAGCCCCCCTTTTTTTCATTTACATTAAATAAAACATACACAATATTAACTAAAATAAACTTCATTAAATAAAAATAACACATTACATCAATAAAAAAAAGTTACATAAAAATAAAAAGAGTAAACTGCAAAAAATGTACCTAAACTTTTCAAAAAATATATTTTATGTCCGCAAAAAAAAATGTGCAAAAAAATGTCCCTAACGTTTCATTTTTCTGCAAAATTGGCCCGTGAACGTGTATTGTAGCTGCAAAATCTGGATTTTGGCTATCACTCGTTAGGAAATCCCGTTAGTTTCTCCTCACGTGAATCCACTGTTCCCGCCTTTAACGCCCACCTACTACAACTCCAGGCACGATAATCGATGAGGACATTTTTTGCAAATAAACTTAGTCATGTATACCACTTTAACACGATCAAATCACACACACAAACACATTTTATCTCTTTCAACCGATCGAATCGCACACCCACAAAACACATTACCATGGTAGTGTTTTACCTACTTTGGCAGATTCGAACTCCTGAGTTTCCGACCCATGAGCTTGGTTCTATTTACGGTAAGCTTAAATGTTTTAAGTTATCAGTTGTTTTTCTTATTCAAACATGAATGTGTACATTGTATGATATGTGATTTCCATACATTTAAGTTGTTATTTTTTTTCCTAAGCATATTCGAATGGTACATTGTTCACTCTGAATATCCACCACAATGGGTTCTTCACAAATCTACCAAACCGAAAGTATCGGTTGGGACATATAGCCTGTGTTGACCTGATTGATGTTGACTATTTCTGAATTCAGGAGTATGTTTGGGATGTTAGACGCACTAGGATTAGGGGATGATAGTACTCTGTTCTCACATTTTAGGATATTTGGGGAATCTTTGGATCATGGGTTGGTCCCATTGATGAATGTGGAAGATGTCGTGCAAATGTTTAAATACGTACCTCAGTTTAAGGAAATAGAGGTTTATATAGAAGAAGGTATTTCATCAGTCAATAAGCATTTGTTGTACATGAAGAATAATCATGGTAAGGGTGTTCTGATTGAAGATATAGAGGATGGTAATGTCGTTAAGGGATCTGAGAAAGATGGTAATTAAGTTGTGTGTTATTCCAACACCATGGTCTGATGAAGGGAAGAACAAGATAAGGGCAAAAAGGTTGAGTGGTGAGTACGAGTTCATAAACATCTTGTTCGAAATGGAATTCTTAATAAACTATGATGAAAACAAGGAGAAGCAAAGCAAAGACACTGAGAATTAGTGAGTATATACTCATCATACCTCTGGAGTGACTGTACCTTACTAGTAGCTATGTACTCCTAGTTTGGCCTTGGGAGGAAATTAGTGAGTATATGGTGAAAAGAAGGAGGTCTAATCTGGAGGAATGTACCATACAGAAGGGTTGTGCACTGTGAAGAGTAAGTGGTCTAGGAGGGTGGTGTATGTTGAGTGGAATAGAGAGGTGTGCAAGATGAACCTTCTTGGTCCTCTCAATACACCATCACAGGAGGTATGGTCGGTCATCATGGAGGGTGAGTGTTCCCAAGTAACTGAGGCCTTCCTTAGAGAGGGAAATGTAGGTTACTTGGCAGAGCCCCCCCCCCCCCCCCCCCCCCCCATGGATGGGTTACGGGTGCCTAGTGAAGCCACACGCCTAATTTTATCCTTACTATTGTGGTTTCAGGATGAATGGTTTGGATGGAATGGTGATGTGGAAATGTAGCTATATAGTAGGTGCAAATAAAGGTGAATTGAGAGACAAAACTGGCATGGTTTACACTATAGTGCAGTTTTGCTCCATTTTGGTATTTCTATGTGTTATCAGAGATATGATAATATGATATCTGATATCGGATATCATTGAATGTTTGCTCTATATTAGCATGTCTGATTTGTTAGAATATAGATGGATATGGTACTGAATGAGATACATGAGAATCATTGTAAATTGTGGTTTTGATATTAATATAATTCACCGGTTTGCACAAAAAAAAAAAAAGCAAAGACACTGAGGCGAGTCACGAAGAAGCTGTGGCAGATATGAATCAAACTGTTGACAACATTATAGAGAAAGTTATTCAAGAGGATGTTGGAAAGGGTATGGGTGAACCTGAAATTGAATAGGGTTTGGAAGGTGAGTTGGAGACAGATAAAGAGGATGATTTCTTCCACAAAAAAAATGAAGTTGATTGGCTGGATGATCAATCATACGATGGAGTTTATCAACAAGCGAAGATTGATATGTTGTATGCTGAGTTAGAAGCAGTTATTCATAATGTAGCTTTTGTACACAGTGAACTCAGAGATGAAGCTGCAGTAGTTGTTGATTAAGCTCCAATAGTAGATCTTGAAAAAACTTTGGAAAGGGCAGGCATTGAAGCTCCAGCTATAGATTTTCCATCTGCTAGTGTGACCTCTGGTACTGAAAAGAAGAAAAGAAGGTTACTTCCAACTGACAAGGATGAGAAGGCAATGGAATCAAAGGAGGAGGTTGATTCCAAGTAAGGAGGGAATGCTCAAGGTTATGACAATGCAATGGTGAAGCTTTTTCTGTTTATTTTGTTTATATTATGGCTTGGGATGGCATGCTTTGGAACAAGTTAGTTTATACAGGTCGAATAACATTTTAGTGTTGTGTCTAGTGGTAGGTTGTGAAGTATGTTTATGTTTTTGAACTTGTTGGGTAATGTATGCATCATCTGTGTTTGGCACACAGTATTTGATGTTTCTCATGTGTTGTTACATATGTTTAGCACATTTGACATATTAATTTGGTGTTTTACTTATTGGTTGACTACTAGAGTCAATGAAGTGGTTGACTACTAAAGTCAACCAATACAAGTATGAGATGGTTAGTTTTAGATAAACTTTGTAAGATTTGGAGACATGTTGCAATGGACAAATGAGTAGGAACTCCTTTTTAAGTTTGAACAAATTGGTAAGATTTTAGAAACACATTGTAGTTGACAAATTGGTTACACCTTGTTTTACTTTTCCATTCCATGGGTAAGATTTAGAAAAACATTAGACAATAACACTAAATTCTGATCCTACAAAACTATACAATAATACAATGAGGCTTTGGATAGACCCCAAAAGATCTCACCACTGGTAACCAAAAGATACATAACAGTTAACGCTAAATAATATTGTTTGATTCCTTTTATTCGAAGCCCACATACACATCTTTATTTTGTGTATGTGTTGCTTGTTAAGGACACTAGGAAGGCTTAATATATATCACCAATAAAGCTAAATGTTTCAGTTTACTAATGATTAGTCCTTTTTTGGTCCCTCAAATCTGGACTATCTTTATTGATGGTATATTTGTGTGTTAAAGATTGGGTATTCCTGTATCAGATACACACTGAACGTGGCTTGCATTGTATGTTGTTTTCTTTCTCAGGTTGTAAGGATTGAATATTGTGAGAGAGTCCATATAGTATTAGTTGCAAAGCGTATTTGTATCGCTAATAATCGTGAATGTGTATTCTTTTTGGGGGTAAATCAGCAACCACTTATTGTTGGCGATAACCATAAGCTGTAGGTATCTCCAATTTCGTAATGTTTCACGCTTTTATTTGTTTTGTTCTTAATTTTACAAATTTAGCTCAAGATTTTATAAGTTATTGGTTACTTTTTCTGCGACTAATTGAAGAGTTATTGCGTGAGTGTTGTGACATTTATGAATTTGTTGGATATTGAAAAATGTGATCTAGATAAATTATAAGAATCATTTGGCCTTTTTTTTTTTTTTTTTTTTGTTAGAGATGTTACCCAATTTTTTTTTTAAATATCAAAGGATTTTAAATGCGACTCTGATCTTAAATAATTGACCTAAGACTTAGGACATCCCCTAAGACCACTAACAAATCAATAAAAAGACGAGTAAACAAATAGAAATAGTAAATTACTAAATTAAGACCAAACATAAGATATGTTATCTTCAATATCATTCGATGTTTAGCCTTAGTTTATCTACAATATCATTTGGCCTCTTTAATTCAGGTGGCACCGTATAATACATTTTACCCAAAGTTGGAGGAGCATATGAAACAAGTTGGTATCGAGGCTAGTCCAAACAGATGGGATGAGCCAATTTCACTTGGTCTAGTTGACCCACATGATTCGATATCACATCATGCTGGTGTATCTGGTTGTCAAACCGAGTATGCTATGCACTTAGAACCTGATCAGTTTACCAACTTTTTGGTAAGTTAGTGTTTTGTTTAACAATTATAACATACATATCTGTGTGTATGACTATATGTTTGTGACAACTAGTAATTTTAGGACTTATTAGATACTGTGTTACAATTAACTATAATAGCTGAGACCCGGAAAACAGTTTAGATTATATGAGTTTTGAATCTTGGAATAATGTTGTTTGTATGTATATTTACCCATAGAACTTGAGTTAGAACACAACATGAAGCGGCACGAGTCTAAACTTAATAATACGTGAAAAAATTGATTTAGGAACTTTTGAACAAGTATAGACATATAAATAGTTAAATTTAACGGAAAAATGATTCTAAAATTAATGGTGCAAGTTAGAAAGTCTCACAGAAAATGTTACTGACTTACTGTCCTAAACGAGCAAGAGAAATGATATATCAAAAGAATAGCTACGTTGACACATTTGGCCCTCATGCTAAGTTACACCCGCGCCTCCCCTCATTTTGGATAATTACATTTTTGGCCCTAAATAGGGTATATCCACCCTAACCCCTCATTTCCCTAACCCTAAAATCTAATGTTTCATTCTCTCTCTCCCTCTCATATATTACAGCCGCATCACCACCTGGAACCACCGCCACGACACCACCACATCTACCACATAAACACCACCAAACCCACCTATATTTCTCCATTGTGAACACGTAACTGTGGTGCAGGCGCGTTTAATCCGTCACATGCGCTACCACCGTCGCCGTTTTTGGTCGTCTTTGAGTTTTGGTAAGTGTGGTAAGTTAGATCTAAGGGTTTAGGTAACAAACCCACCGATTCACAACCTTGTGTGAATCGGTGAGGGTCAAAACAAAATGGGAATCAAATAATAACTTGATAAAAACGACTAAAACATGTCGTATTATCGTCCTAGTGTCGCGTTTTTAATCCCTTGGGTTGCGTACAAGAGCTCAAAACTCTCGTACGAGGCGTTTTGTTCTTGTCTCGAGCTTATTCGAGCCTATTTATAAAGCTCGCTAGCTTATTTGGTGTTGAAATCTTTTTTTGTTTTGGGTTTTGAGTTGACTTGGGTCACGGTAATACCAAAACCGCGAGCGGTTTTGGTTAACCTTGTGTTTGGTTCATTTTTTTGGTCTGTTTGGTTCACCTGTACGCGGCGTGGATTCAAGCCGAGACCCCGTGGTCTTGGCGAGGTAAGTTATTGTGGTCCGTTTTGGTTTGTGATGTATTGTGGTTGATTGTAACTTGGAAACTCAAGCCGTAGGACTAGAATGGGCCGAGTATTGGTATGGAATTGGATATGACTGAAGTTGGACTTGATTGGACTGTTGTAATGTTTTGGCCATGTCAAGCATTAGCCGAGACTCTATGGTCTCAGTGTGACCTTGATTGCCTATATGGACTTATAGATTGATTTATTTGGACTATTGATTTATGTGTTGCCTTTAGTTGACCGGACACATATAACCGAGGTTAGGTTTGGTTTGTTTGGGAACGAGGGTATAAGCCTGACCCGTAAGTTGTATGAGTTGACCGTGACTCAAAACGAAAGATGACCGTGTGACTTAATATTTTGTTTGACACAATGTAGACAAGAAAAAGGGAATGAAATAAACTATTAAAGATTGAGTAGTAAAATAAATTGTTAATAAATTATTTAATAACAAATTGTATTTAATGAAATAAATACGTATGGATTTTGATGAAAACGAGACACACAAGGGTCGTCGGACTTTTCGAGACACATTACCCGTATGATACCATATTTGGATCAATTGGATAACTTGTTGGATTATTTATTTGTTAGGTCGTTGTTGATTGGTAATCGGTATACTTTGGGATTTTTTCAACACCGGAACTTGAAATATATATTGAGACTTAGACTATTGTTGGACTTTGGACATTTTGGACTATTGGAACACAAGACGAATATAGTACATTAAACTCATGACGAATATAATGTATTTGAGCCGTAACTGGTGAACAATGGAAAATATTGTCTAACGAACAATAATAATTATAACACTTGTTATCTAAACATATTTGGAAAATTAATAAAGTCATTAGACTTGGAACGTTCCATAAACGAACGAGCCATGACAAATTTTCTTTAATATATAAAACATGTATGATCACGAAATTATATGGGATTATGGGAAACTACCGACGATTACCAATCATTCCATCTACTTGTTATGTTTGCTACTTGATATCTGTGATCTCCTCTCCGTCATCTCTTCTTGACTCGAGCTCCTGTCTATAATCTCCGCGTAAATTCCGTTGTTTGTTTCCTTTTGGTGTGTGTATTCTTGAGTCAGTGTCCTCTCCTGTTACACGAATGATGATACCAAACACTCTAAAAAGGGCTAAAACGAGATTAATTATGGAAATTGAATTGGAATAATCATGGAAATAGAAATGGATTAACTTGGAAATGGATTGGGTTAATTATGGGAATAGAAATGGTAAACTCTTGGGAACTCTTGCGTATTTAACCTAAGATAAATTCTTAAACGAGTCTTTATATTATTAGGTCGTGCCGAGTCTGTTGTGCCGTAACACAATTAGATAGTTGTGTTGCCCTGCCCTTGATACTGTTGTGTTGTGCTATTATATGGTTTACTGTGCTGCTCTACCTCTTGATATTGTTAATATTACGTTATTGTGGCTAAGTAGAGTTTCATAGCCCCACTTTTACTTTAATAATGTTTTATTAAATTTGGGGTAAGATAACATGCAAATTGTTTTAAATGGATCAATATAATTTTATGATTTTGCTATGTTAGTTGGTTGAGGTTATTTGTTATAGGGGATCGCACTCATGCAAGATTGGGACCGCATCCATGCGGGAATTGTATATGGGAACCAACTCGTGCGGGATTGTGGTTACTATATGGTGCACCTATAGGGATTTATGTTTGGGGTTGACACACTTTTGTGTGGGAATGATATGTTGGTTAAGTGCCGTAGTCTAGTATAGCAAACTTATGGGTGTTTTGGTCCATTGTTATATTATGTTTTGAGTCTAAACCTATGAACTCACCAGCGTTAGCTGACGTTTTAGCATGTTTTCTCAGGTGATAAAGGATGAATGTGTTGGAGGATTTTTATTTGGAAACTTGGCAAGCGGCATGGTTATTGGATCAGTTTAGACTCTGATAAACTATTTGAGACCTATCTTTTTGTTTTATTTTAGGATTACTTACGTACTTTTTGGATAAATGTAAATTTTGGATTTAAATGTTTTATTTAAATGGATGATGCTATTTCGTTTTCTTGTGCTTGTGTTGTGTATCAATCCTCGTAGCACTCCGAAGCTTTGATAAGTCTTCCGCTGTACAATTTTGGGGGTGTTACAATGTTCACACACATAAACTAAAGGTGGCTAAATAGGAGGTTAAATAGAGTCAAAATGGAAAGTGCGCGCGTCAAAACCAACGAGGCATCTAAAAGTTTTTTTTTATAACAACAAATACTCGCTCATAAAATATGTCCGTAAGGTGGCTTGAACTCACAACCTATGGTTGGTAGGATGGACAAAGTGTGCACCTTTGGTAACTTCTGGCCAAAGACATGTTGGGTGTCTGTAGTGCTAATTATTTTAAAAATTATTAGCGTGTCAAATCTGATTATTGAGATTTTTTTTTTAAATATTTATTAGTTTGTGTAAAATACTAGCAAGATTTTATGCAAGAGAACTTTCTAGCCATTTGCTTTCTAGTTATACTAGTTTGAATCCAACCTTCTATAGATCATACATAACATGAATCGATCCAGTTATTGATCAATGGGTCGAAATTGCCCATTTACATGCTATTTGGTTCATTACATCTTATCCTGTCTAATTTCTGGTGTTGGTCTAGTTTAGAGTGTTTTAAGGTTTTGAAAAAATTGACGTGAAGATTCTATGTTGTATTCCTAAGAGCATTTGCAATCATCACTTGAGTTAAATTTTAACACAGTGCCACGTCAGCGCCATATTAGCTTTAACTTTTTCACCTTAACTAAAAAAAAAACACCCACTATTATAACTCAACTTTAACTCAATATTTTGGGCCCCATTTTTTTCTTCTTTTCTAATTATTTAAACAAAATACAAATTAAAATAAATTATATTTTTATTTAAACAAATCACTAAAAATACAAGGACTAAACCATAAATACAGAAAATGTTATTTACTTTAAACAAATAACCACAAGGACTAAACCATAAATACTGAAAAACACAAGGACTAAAAATGTAACTTTACAAAAGTTATCTTCTTCTTCTTCGGATTGAAACCTACACACACACGAAACACGCACACGTTATTGTATAAATACACCAAAATACCCAACAAAACCCACCAAAAACCATTTAAATTGGAAGAAAAAAAAAGAAAAGAAAAACAAAAAATGCTTAACGCCGCGTCAAGCTGGTAACGCAGCACGTTAACTCGCTCCTTAACGCATCATGGTTGTTAGACCCGTTTCCCGAGTACTTGGACCCACCCTAGATGAAATGGGCTAAGGGCCTTACATGATTGGTTAGTCAACGAATGTTGCGTAGTGGTCAAACCCGAAAGTTAAAGTGATGGTCAACGAATATATTAGATAGTTATGAAAGTACTATGTGGCCCAATTAGAAGAAAATAGAATCAAGGGGCCTAAGTGGTCATAGTCCATAAGTATTGTGATATGTAGTGTGGTTAAAGTTTAAGGAATAAGACTTTAGGGGCCATTCTTGCCAATGGCCCAAACTTGTGTAAGTATATATGTGTCTATCCATAAGTTTCTAGACAACTCTATCATTTTCAAGATTGTGTTGGATATGTCGGTTTAGAGAGAAAAAAAGGAGGGAAGGAATAGCTTGTTGATGAAGGGTTTGATTAGTGAATGATTCCATATCAAGATATAAGCCCTGTCAACGATCTCCCTAAGCAAGTAACCTCTCCATTCTTGATTATGTTGAAGTTAAGGTTTATAATTGAAGTGGGTTTTCATCATATGATCAAATTATGATCATATGATGATATAGAAAGGATGATGGGTAAGTTAGATGGGTTATATAGACCCTTGATCATGACGTGTTGTGTTATTATGTCTTGATAGTGTTTATGGTGTTTATGACTTAGGATGTTGATGGAAGATGATGATGATGATGTTTTGATTTGTAGCTTAGCTTTAGAAGCTAAGGTAAGTAACTTGATTGATATGTGTTTAATATGGTTGTTGCATATTATGAGATTATGAGTATGTATGCTTTGATTGATAGCTTGGAATTAGTGAGTGTGGCCTTGATAAGTGGTTTGCCTAGTTAGCCAACTCAAGTGATAGATTATGAGTTTGGAATGGCTAAGGTATGTTGTGATGTTTATGTGCTTAATGTGATTATTACCATATGTGCTTAATTGTTGAAGTATTCGTGTTGCATATATGTAGATCAATGTGTTAATCATGTGTTAATCTAGTTACTTACTAAGCAAAAGTTTATGGTTTAGTTGTCTAACCTTTTTTTTGGTTGGTATGCTTTTATGGATGGCTTGGATAATGATTAAAGTTGGATATACGAATGTAGAAGGACTTGGGTAAGATAGTAGAGCTAGGTAGAATACCGAGCTCAAGTCAAAGTTGTACCCCTGAGAGTCTTTCTACGATTTTTAAAGTGTATGTCAAAGTCATTTTAATGCTTTAGTGGTCTAATTGTGCGCCAAAGTATGTTTCAAGCGTTTATAGTTAAGTTAAGGGGGTATTTGGCATAAGTGTGAAATTACCCATTTTGGGATGTGAACGGGTCATGTGTTTAAGGCACGAGTTTAATATATATTAATAAGGATGTTGGTTAAGTTTGGTGGGTAAATGAAGTGTTATAGATGGTTTGTTATGTAATTGGGTCGAAACAGGTTTTGGCACAAAACCCTTCACTTTGTAAAGCATGTTTTCGTAGGTCATTATGACCAAGTTTATACATATAATTGATGTTTATAATGTCCTAATGATTTATGGAAGTTTTGGTGTAATGTCATGTTATAAAAGTCGTTATTCCGGAAAATGGGTCAAAAGTGCACTAAAGGGTTAGGCAAAAAAAAGGGGTGTTGGGGACAAGGTCCATTTTTACCAATTTTGGGTCTAACGAGTAAGAATTTTGGGAAACCATGTATAATGTATATTTATAGTTAAATGTGGATTACATGTGTTTAAATATAGGTCTAAAGTGTTGATTTAGTGTTTTAAAGGTGTTACGGGTCAAATGAGTCAATAGTTTACTTTAGGGTCTCTATAGTGCACACGAGGGGTCATTTAATACATAAAATGGGTTGTAGTTCATAAGAAAGAGTCCGTACTTCATAAATAAGAGTTGTAGTGCACTTGAGGGATACTTAGTGCATAAGAGGTATTATAGTGCACTTTAGGGTCCCTTAGTGCACAAGAGGTGTTTGATAGTTTTCTTTATCTTGTAGAAAATCAACCGTGGCTTGTTGGAAGTTGTGTCACCTATCATTTTAAAGGTTTTTGAGTCTAGTTTCATCTAAAAATGGTTCCAAGGTCTATAGGTTAACAGATTTTAGTCAATGGTCAAAGGAAATATAGAGTGTACGTAAAGTCAAGCGTTTTCGCGTAAAAAGTTTTAAGTTTTTGGTCAAAGCGTTCACGGGGTATGGTGGTGTGGTAACGCAGCCTTAACGTGGGTTAAAGAGAGTCCACGTCAGCCTTAACGCAAGAGCTACGTTATGATTGCAAATGCTCTAAGGGATTTTTGAAAGCCACCTTTACAATGCTAATTATTGATGTATGTTTTATTTTTATTTTGTTGTAGATACCTAATTTGTTTCAAGGTGAAGGATCTCAGTCCATGAATGACAATCCATTTCCATTGCCTGAAGCCTACATGAAATCTCAGCATAAAAATGTATGTTTAGTACACTATTTTTCCTGATCTTTAAATGTCTTCCCTCTTTTACACATTTTATTATATTAAAGTATGACAACCCTACCTAGGTGTCTGAAATGTGCTGGTCGGGTAACACGCCATGTCTGGCTGACTCGCACACCCTATTGTTTTGATTTTATTGATATTAGTTCAAGTCAATTTAGTAGGTAACAGGCCAGGTCTAGCTGACTTGCAAACCCTCTTGGGGTCTTTTAGGTTGACCCATGTAACCTACTTGTCCCTTTAGATATGAAACATAACACAAATTGACCCATTGTTATAAGTTGATGGTTCAATTATGGGTCAGTACGATTAAATGCAGTCTTAATAATCTACTGTTTTGGTTTCTAGTGGACAAAAACTTGGTGGAGGTTAAACAAAATTTGAAAGAAACACAACTGGAATATAATAGAAAGCGGGAATTATCAACCGCACTTCATGCTTACTTTAAAGACTGGTTATATGGTAATATTTATGGCGCATTGCCACCTCCTAATATCTTTTTGTTTATACTTAATCTCTAATCATGCCAACTTTAGTGTCTTATATTGTCTTCATTCTTGTGTGTACTGGTTTCTAATATGTGATGATTTTTGTGGCGTAGAAAGATATAAAAGAATATAATTGTTGTAGACATTATTAACTGCATTGTTATGTTGATGTTGCAGCATCTAGGAACGCTAGGCAGCTGAGAATAACAATGTTGGAAACCGAATGAAAGATACTTCAAACTTCCGTTTGATTTTTTTTTTTTTTTTTTTTTTTTTTGGCATAATCTTCTTTGTATGTTTTTGCAATTAATTATAACTGAATGTTAGCATTAAGTGGCCTGACCTGTATAGTTCGATATTTTGTTTCGGGTTTTAGCTTATGTAGGTACATGGTCTTCCTTCTTTATGTACTCTATCTGATTATATTGTGATCGTGCCTGCTTTATTAACTCGAAGAAACTTTTTTCTCCTACGAGATCTTACAGCAGGAGTTGAAGAGGAAAAAGTTCTCAGTTACCACTGCTGATGTATGCATTATTACGAGCGCTCCATCCATCTTCTGCAAAGAGAACTAAGAGTCTTTAAGCAGATGCTGATGAGGCGGAGCTGTGATGATGATAGCTATCCCCACTAGCCTGAACCATCATCATATACCTCTCTTTGTCTAAGAGTCCAGTGACGTTTGTATGAAGTTACCAGGAGGCATATGTTTGCGTGTCTAAGGCTGTTGACTTGGCGGGATACGAGACGTTGGATCAGGGGTTTCATGAGGGCACATTTTGGGATAGCGAGTCATGCAAATCACCGCCACCTGAGGCATTACTATGAGGTCCGTGGGACCAAGTTTCGCCCGATTGCTACAGACGAGGAGTGGGTGTGTTGTAGGCCTGTCTCATCATGCTAACAGGATTAACATACTTATGGTTTAGTTATATCTCTCTACCAATCCCACCTCATATATGCATTTATTGAATAATTCAACATGGCAATCAAAGCCTATCCCAATCTTCCATAAAAACACACGGTTAAACCGTAATTTTTTTTTTGCTGTCGCACCCAAATCTGCTTATACTTTTCTTTTAGTTTTTGTTTTGCTACCCATATTTATCGTCTAATAGTTACAACATTTTTCAATTGCATTTGAATTATTGTTTACACTATATGTATAAACTTTACACGTAACACTTAATCACTATATCGCTATTATAAATGTTTGATGCTATAAAGTATCGTGGATGTACACTTAGGTGTCATTTGTTTTTTGGAAGAAACACTTTTCCCCCTCTTTTCACTTCTTTTGTGCGCAAGCCGCACAAAGATATAGGTTTTTTTCCATACATAAGTGTTTCTTTTCACTACTCATTTCTTTAAAAGCTACACATAAACTTCACTTCTTCAGCATAAACACTATTTATTTATCTTTCATTTTTTTTTTCCAAAAGCACAAAAACAAAAGATTTTCTTTCTTGCAAATAAAAACTTTAGATGTACCTCTTTTTTGCAGCCATATAAACAAACCTCTAAAAAAACAAACGACACGAGACGTAGCTAGTTTTTAGTTTTTAGACACCAAACATTATATTTTTATTTTTACTCCGTATCATATTAGTGACCAAAATAGTAATTTCCAGCTACTGACAAATCCTTTCAAACAATTTCAGACACAAAATTAAACTCGCTCACCGGAGAGCTCCGGTTAGAGGTAGCAACAAGGGCGGGCACGGGCTACGGGCGCGGGCCAAACGGGCGCATGTTATACGAATCGCTTTAGAAAAGACCTAAAACTACAAAAAAAATTCCTCAAACGTAACACCCCATTTATATTTAAGTAACTATCATAAGTTTTTCTTTAAAAACAATTTAATGTTCTCCAATTGATAGAAAAATATGTGCCTATTATGACCATTTAACTTTTAAATGTGTAGTATATGCCCATTTCAAAAAAAAAAAAAAAAAAAAAAGCCTAAATGTACTCAAATCTTTTAAAAATTTGCCCATTTATCTATTTTTTTTATTTTGGGCACAAATTACTACCTCTAGCTCCGGTTGTTACTTAATTAAACAAAAAAAAACAAAAAAAAAAAAAAAAAAAAAAACAAAAAAAATACAAAAAAAAAGAAGGTATGTTTGGGTTTTGTTTTAAGTTAGCTTTTGCGTGATTATATATATTGGTTTTATTCTCTTACTTTTATTTTCTATACGATTGTAGATTATATGGATTTATGTAATTGTGTGAATTGTTCTAGAGTATTTGTGTTATAAGTTTTACATGGTTTGACCTAATAATTTATTATTCAAGTGTTAAGATAATGGAGTAACAACCTTAAGGGTCCGTTTGGTTTGCTCTAATGAATCACAATCGGTATGAATTTCGCTATAAGGTGGAATGGGAATAGATAATGTTGTTTGGTTTTGTTTATCATATTTGATTATCTTGTTAGAGCATGAGGTGTGGTGGTGCCGCGGGTGGCGCCATCACCACCAGCCAAAAAAACCCCATGGCGTACCACATCGGAGGTCGTGCCGTCACCGCCGTCACTGTAGCTCCATGCCATAGCCTTTTTTTTTTTTTTTTTCTTTTTTTTTCCCCCTACTCCATTAAAATCTATAAATACCTTTATCAATTCTAATTTTTTCATATAACTCTTCTAAAATTTCCAACTTTCTTCCAATCATAAATCCAAACAACCCCAACCCAAATAATCCCAATGACCCTAATTCGATCCTTATTATGATGTTTTTTTTTAACGACGATCGAGAGCGATATCTTCAAAGTTACTTGGCGTATGAACAATTTGTATCTTTGTATGATCAAGAAGCCTGGGGATCGCAATCAGGTGAAAAGAGAACGAGGACATACATACCTCGTGAACGAGAAGAGGCGGAACAACGTTTACTCGACGACTATTTTGGCAACAATGAGACTGATTCTAATATACCGAAGAGAAATTTAGGCGAAGGTATCGTATGAGTTCTAGACTTTTTAATAAAATTCTCAACGATATTTTAAGTTATGATGTTACTCCTCTTCCCGAGTACTTTAGTTTTTTTAGACCAACTTACGATGCTGCCGGTCGGTTAAGTATAGGTGCTGTTTTGAAGTGCACATCCGCCATACGTCAATTGGCGTATGGCACTTCGCCTCATGCATTTGATGAGTACTTGCAAATTGGTGAACGTTGTTCACGACAATGTTTAGATAACTTTACTAAATGCATACATGTTTTATACAATGAAAAGTATTTAAGACATCCCAATTCAAATGACATTGAAAAAATATATGCATTGCATGAAGAAAAACATAAACTCTCGGGAATGCTCGGGAGTATTGATTGTATGCATTGGGATTGAGAGAATTGTCCAAAGGCCTTACGAGCTCAATTCAAAAGACGTGATCATAAGGGTGAGCAAACGGACCGGACCGACCGACAAAACCGACCGGACCGGACTGACCACATTCGGTCCGGTCTCGGTCTAGGGATTTTCATAATTTCGGTCTCGGTACGGATCGGTCCGGTCCGGCTTAAAAACCGGACATTTAGCCTATTTGGATCGAGACCGGACCGACCACATTCGGTCCGGTCTCGGTCTAAGTTTTTTGCCGCATTCGGTCTCGGTCCGGTCCGGTTTTTGTCGGTCCGGTCCGGTTTTTGGACCATGAGCACCCCTACGTGATCATAAATACCTAACTCTTACGTTGGAAGCAGTTGCGGATCAAAGATTATGGATTTGACATGCATATTTTGGGGTTCCGGGGGTAAATAATGATCTTAATGTGTTATATGGTCCCTGTTATTTGATGTTGAACTTGCCGGTACAGTGTCGGAAAGTCCATTTGTAGTAAACGGACATAGGTGTAAGAAAGGTTACTATTTAGCCGACGGCATTTATCCGACATGGTCCGTGTTTGTGAAAACGTTTAGTGTTGCAAGGTCTGAAAATATTTGAACTTCAAAAGGGTTCAAGAAAGTGCTAGAAAAGATATTGAACGAGCTTTCGGAGTCCTATAATCTCGTTGGGGGGATTATACGACAACCCGCACGTGCTTGGCAAATGAACACTATGAAACTAATCATGTATTGTTGTATAATGTTACACAACATGATATTGGAAGACGAAGGATTCGAAGTGAGTTTCAGAGATACATTCGTTGATCCACGCCCGAACATGCCAGATAGTTGGATCGAAAGATGTGATTTACATGTTAGAAAAAATAAAGAACTTCGAGATAGAAAAGTTCACGACGACCTTCAACAAGACCTTGTGGAGCATTTATGGAACTTGAATCATTAGTTTGTATTTTTTTTTTAAATGTAATGTGTGTTTTTTTAATTAATGAAGTTTATTTTTAGTTAATATTGTGTATGTTTTATTTTATGTAAAAAAAAAAAAAAAAAAAAAAAAAGGCCGACGGCACCAGAATTTCTGGTGCCAACGGATACGGGCAAAATGTGGTGTCATGGAGTTTTTGATGATGTGGCAGCAATTTTTTACCACGGCACCACCACACCGAAATAATGTGAGGAAGAATGTGAGCCCGGGAATCAAACTATCTTGTTAATAACT
This sequence comes from Artemisia argyi, assembly GCA_030686995.1. NCBI lineage: Eukaryota > Viridiplantae > Streptophyta > Magnoliopsida > Asterales > Asteraceae > Artemisia > Artemisia argyi. The sequence goes on from CM060687.1 coordinate 75,241,594, forward strand.
TAAACTTTTTTGGTTATACAATTAATTGGTATTGTTCTTGTTGTAGCTAGTCATTTCGGTCTATAAATCATATATCCAATCTCACTGTTTTGTAGCCCTGAGCTTGTCATCACTCAACTATCCTATCTATCCATAAGCGATCAATATAATGTTCTGGAATCTTATTGATCATGTTAGTTTGGTATCTCTTAGTCACTAAGATCACTTATCATGTGGATTTACATAGACACCGCTTCCCATTTGTCGTATGGCTAGGAACCGTGCACGCTCGCACAAAGATGGATTCTCATACGAGATCTATTTGTTCGAATGGACATATATGTTCATCAACCACTCCTGTACCCCATTTAGTTTGTTTTTTGGTAAGCAGCCATGCACTCGGCTAATGTTAGTTAGGCTACTGGCTGCATCAAGTTTTGCCGTAAGTCAATATGCCACCTTGGGATATAAGAGTATTTATTGTAGTTTAGCAATAGAAAGTTTTGAGTAGTATGTCAAGTATCATACAGACAGTTTCAGGCTTTTAGTACTTCATTCTTAGAACAACTGTATATTGACATACTTGAAAATTTTAAACCGGTAGTCTTCTGGAAGGAGTCTACCTACCTTCGGGTACTGGTTAGACTGTCTGAATTTAAGCATGGGTCTTTCTGTTTGAGTAAGAAAATTTGTAAATATCTGTTTTATTCTGTTAGAGTCTTCATGGATGGATTGGATGCTCACAAAAGATATATGCTTTAATTTGTATCAACTATGTTACATGATGGGCTACTGCATAATTTAATTTTAGTAAACTGTGGCATAGGTTGTAGATATCTGCTTTCATTCGACGCCGATAGTTTGACTGATGCTGATGTTTCAGAATTATTTGAAGAGATTAATTTTTCAGGAAAATTATCTTTCACAATATCTACTGACAGCCATGAAAACCGATTAAGAGATAAGATCGTTATATGTGTTTCAGTAAAGCAACATCCTGAAGGAATTTATGTGGTTATCACCCAACTAGTACTAACCGAGTCTCTTTACTGAGTGATTTTGGGTTCAAGATTCCCTGTTGACAGGGTGTGTGCTTGTGTGTGTATGTATGTGTGTCTGCATCCTCCTTTTCAGCTTATCCATTTTACGCTTTAATACTGGTTGACATGATTTTGGGTCCTGGTGAAGGAATATGATAAGAGTCTGGTGAAGTTCAACAACCAAGGACCCTTGATCTCATAGAAGTTCATTTCACAATTCAATCAAGATGAAAGTATATTTACTCTGCTGAAGCCATCAGGCTATTTATTGTTTATGGGTTGTCCTTATGGTAATCACTAATCAGACATAACTGTCCAATCAAAAAAGAAGGGGGTGAGTAGAGCGGGTGTATCATAGAGAGAATTCATCCACATACTCTGACACAAATGGTAGATGTTGTGTAGGTGAGTAAAGTCTTGGCCTTATGAGAGACGGCACATCTTGGGCCGATCCCATTAAACGTTGTAGATAAGCGTGCTCGGATGTACTAGGATGGGTTATTTCGTGGGAAGTACATATAGTTGTCTGCTTGGGCGGATGTTAAAGATGAGATGGACCTTTTGTTTGTAAAAAGCGTATGGCAGAATGACTGTTGGTGTAGCTTGGAAATGTATACATAAAAAGTAAGAAATATTAATAACACACGTCACTTATGGGAGCAATTCAAAGGGTGTATGGGAAATTACAACAACAACAAACCCAATCCCGCCGGGGCAGGGTATGGGAGTGTATGGGCAATTGGGAATGCTTAATCTAGACTGTGTATCTGCTTAAAAAATAAGCTGGCACATAAGCAGTTCTACCCACACACTCAAAACTGCTTATCTGCTTAAAAATACACAGATTAGCACTTAAATAAGGAATCATGAGCACTTTCTGACTGTTCTTACCTATCATCCCTAGACTTTTCGTGGTATGGTTTGACCAAAACTCTTGCACTGCATATGAAATGTGGGTTGCTGTTTAGAATGTTTCTAACCGTTTCTCCAAAAGCAAATGTTACAAAACCAAACATCCTTTTCTGCTGACATGGAATCCTCACATCCTGAACTGGCCCGAATTTCCTACATGAACATATGACAGCATAAATCATGTCTATTCAATTCATATGCTATGCAAATAAATATATAGTGATTAATATTGCTATAACATTCTTACTTAAAATAGTTGGAAACATCTTGTTCGGTGAAAGTACTCTCAGCTGGAAATGTTAGATATGTCTGCCTAGATCCCGCCACTATGCCACCTTGTTCCTTTCTATCTCCATTGTAGTCCATATATTTTGCTATTTCATCGGCTAATATGACCGAATGTTGTCCATGAGGCCTATTAATACAATCAACTTCACAATAAGGAATAACAATATATAAATTCCTTATTCTAAAATGCTTAATTATGTGGTAAATAAGCAGGTGCCAGCCACCCTATTTTTGGGCCCTTATTCAAAATAAGAAGACGAGCAATCTCATCCGAACACTGAAGAGTCAAAACAAGCAATCCCAAACACCAAAAAAATAATAAATGATTAAAGAATAAACCTGTCGATGAGAGTTATTCTCTTAAGCCGTGCAAGAAGCTTAGTCAAACAATAATCAGCTTTCCCCTGTCTTTGACTTTCTGTTAGATACCCCTCAGCTTGTAGCGTTTTAGCAAACTTTTCATAATACAACATTGGTAAGGAAGCTATAGATACCGGGAACCCTCGTCTTGAATTCAGAAGTTCAATGAGTTCCATCTCTAGATTCTCGAGAGACCCTAGTAAAAAGACGTTTTCACCCTCATATGAATTCGGACTAAAGGGGCTAAAGATCTCTGGAATTGGATTACCATGAGAATACCTACAACTATTTCCATGCCTACAGCATCCTTTTAAGAAGTAATGACAAATTTTTACAGGGAATTCAGGTAAACCAGGAGACCTTCTGTTAATTCTAGGACTCGACGTCGGTTCGTAGTAATAGTTAGGAAAATTTGACTCATTTGCATGCTCGATTTGATCATCTAATGGCAAGAAACTCAGCTGGTTTTGAAACTGATAGTTTTCAGGAAACGAAGACGGACAAACCATTAGAGACTGACCATGAGGACCTCTAGGAGAAAAAGGTGTAAACTTTATGGGCAGGCTCGACACAGAATTGACCCCGCTCATGGTGAAAAACCGAAAGACAAAAAAAATTTTGAGCAAAAGGGGGTGTTTGGTATTGCTTGTTATAATTGCTTATATGTTTAGTGTCTTTCAACTTTCAAGTCTTGAAAATGGTTGTTTTGAATAAACACTGCTTATTCAGAACAGCTTATTTTAACTCACTATTAACCGGATAAACAGTTTGAATAAGCACTTTAACACAGTAAGCAAATACCAGATATATACTACATGTTTTCCACCTGAATTTGAGCTTATAAAATCTCTCATAACCAGAAAAGTATTCAACTTTCAGAGCATACTTTACAAGTTTTTGTTGCACATTTTTTCTTGTTTTGAAAATTCCATCCAAGAAAAAAGACAAATGATCTGAATTGGAACAAGAAAGAACACATATTCTATATCCATACTAATAATAATACAAGTAATAGTTACAGTAGATGTTTTTCTCTGTTGCTAATAATAATCATTACAAAATAAAATAATGATAATAATACAATCTAATTAGCAAATACTCTCAAAGCTGTACGCTTGCAAAGTGGGCAAACGTTTTGCGTTTCCAACCATTCTTGGATGCAATTGACATGATAGTTATGTTTGCAAGTAAGAACCACTGCCCTCTTGTTTTCCTCCAGTTCAGATAAACATATAGCACAGTCTTCATCTTCTTTATCTTTATGGTATATCTTGATAAATGGCTTCAGATTCCTAGAGATCTGTTTCTTTGTCAATCCAGTAGATACTGGCAAATCATGTGTTTGATTATTCATGTTTAAAGCATTTGCAATAATAGCAACCTCACCGTCAACATGAACATTATTAGAGAATGAGGTGGGAGTAGGTTCTTGAACCATGATGTTACAGTCATCTATTATAAGATGCCCATCAACAACAACTGATTGTGGTGGTGGTGGTAGTCGGTTGGGATAATGAGGAATCAAATAATAGGGATTATAATAATAAGGTTGGTAAGGATTCAAATATGGATTATAATAACTAGGTTGGTAACAATAATAAAGAGGATTCATAGTGTCGACTGTAATTAAGCTGGAATAAGAAGAAGAAGAAGAAGGGTTAGTGTAAAGAGTAAAGACGACAGTAAAACAGAAAAAAAGTGGATGAATGAATGAATGGGAAGGGGCCATCCAAACTAGAGTTTATATAGGGGTTAATTAAGGCAGCGTTAACAAAACGCGTTTTTCACCGACATCAACGTCTTTTTTTTTCAAAATTTCCCTCCTTTTCTAGATCCCCGCCAATTTTGTAATTCACAATTTTTAGGTATCGCTGGTTTTCTCGATAAAGTACAAGATTAAATTAAGAGTTAATTACATAAATGGTCCCTGTGATTTGTCGGGTATTACGGATTTGTCCATAAACTTTATTTTTTGCGGATATCGTCCCTGTGGTTTTGACCCGTTACGCGTTTGGTCCCTTGACCACCTTTTCTATTACTTTGACCGTCAAGGATGGTTGAAATGACACTAATACCCTCGTATGTTTACGCATACGGTCCCTGTGGTTTGTCTCGTATCACGGATTTAGTCCTTATATTTTATTTTATTTTCAAATTTTATTATCTCGAATTTTTTTTAGAATTCTAGAAAGAAGTTTTTTAAAACTTTTTTGGTAGATTTTTAAAATTTTTTGAATACTTTTTGACGGAGTTTTTTTATAAAAATTGTTGACAAAAAATTTTTTTACTAGATTTTCGTTAAATTTCTTGGCAGATTTGTTTACAAGACTAAAAAATTTAAAAAATATATATAAAAAATTTTGACGGAATTTTTTTTATTCTACGAAAAATTTTCAAATTTTTTTATATAAATGTCAAAACCTTTTTTTATCAAAATTAAAAAATATGTCGAATATATATATTTTGTTTAACTAAGAAACTTCACTAAACAAACAATTAAGCAAATTGACATTTTCTTTGTCAAAAATAAAAAAAACAAAAATTAAATATATCTGGCTAAATGTTTTTGCAGAAATATAACAAGGGAAAACTATTTTAAAAGGTAATATACTTGTCATGGGTTTATCTTCTGGGTATCAAACTAAAAATTTTCATATTTAACACCTTTTACTTGTTTTTTTTTTATCTTATGGATAATATGTGACTTGCTCAACCGGTACCAAGTTCCACCACCACCCAGAAGATCAATATGTGGCAAGTATAATACTTTTTTTATAATTTGTCCTACCTATCACCACCCACTCCGACGACCACTGCCGCTCCGGCCACCTCAACCCACCACCCACCTTCTCCTTCCTCTCTCTTCCTCCTTCCTCATCACACAAACCCTAAAAAAAAAAAACAAAAAAAAACAAAAAAAAAAAAAAAAAAAAAACTCCACCATTATTCGCCACTGTTATTTCTACTGGAAACCACCACCACCATCACAACAGCCGCCGTTATTTCTACATGAAACCACCACCACTAAACTAAGGATTTACCAATAGGGCAAATTATTAAAATATATATATATATATATATATATATATATATATATATACACCATAATAGCAATTCAATAATTTTTGTTAGTAAAGCAGCACATCAGATGTTTGGGTAGTGAACTAGAAACATCTCTACATTATTTCTATTACTTTGGTATTATGTTGGTGTCGAGAGGAATGATTCGGTATATATGTGAAAGGTGTTTGATGAAATGCCTGAGAGAGATGTGGAGTGTTGGAATACGGTTATTTCGTGTTATTTACATGATGGGAAGTAAATAACGGCTGCTGTTGTGGCAGTGGTGGTGGTTTCATGTAGAAATAACGGCGGCTGTTGTGATAATGGTGGTGGTTTCCAGTAGAAATAACAGCGGCGAATAATGGTGGAGGTTTTTTTTTTTTTTTTTTTTTTTTTTTTTTTTTTTTTTTTTTTTTTTTTAGGGTTTGTGTGATGAGGAAGGAGGAAGAGAGAGGAAGGAGAAGGTAGCTGGTGGGTTGAGGTGGCCGGAGCGGCGGTGGTCGTCAGAGTGGGTGGTGATAGGTAGGGCAAATTATAAAAAAAAAAAATATTATACTTGCCACATATTCATCTTCAGGGTGGTGGTGGAACTTGGTACCGGTTGAGCAAGTCACATATTACCCATAAGATGAAAAAAAAAAAAAAAAAAAAAAAAAAAATAGGTGTTAAATCTGAAAATTTTTAGTTTGATACCCAGAAGATAAACCTGTGGCAAGTATATTACCTTTTAAAATAGTTTTCCCATTTAACAAATATATTTAAAAAAATATATATATATTCATAAAAGTTCAAAAAAATATGTCAAAAGAGTTTTAAAAAAATTCTGACAAAGATTTTTTTGACATATTTTTTTTTAAATTGTCCCGGTTTATACGGTTTTCATATGTTTTAATTCGTTTTTCTACGTTTTTATCCGTTTTCATCTGTTTTTATTACGTTTTCATACGTTTTATACATTTTTATATGTTTTCATCCATATGAAAATGAATGAAAACATATAAAACGTAAGAAAAATGGACGAAACCATATGAAAACGAATGAAAACGTATAAAACGGATAAAAATAGATAAAAAGATATGAAAACATAATAAAAATGTATAAAACGGATAAAATAGATAAAAATATATGAAAACATAATAAAAACGGACGAGAACGTATGCAAACGTATAAAAACAAGCGAAACCGTTTAAATACAGACAAAAAAGTATGAACACATAAGAAAAACGGATGAAAACGTATATAAACGGACAAAAAGGTAAAAAACGAATAGAAACGTATGAATATTTTTTAATTAAAAAAATATTACTAATATTAATAGTTAAAAAAAAAAAAAAAAAAAAAAAAAAAAAAAAAAAAAAAAAAAAAAACTACTTAGGGACTATATTCATTATACCCCACAAACCACAGGGACCATACTATTAAAGGGTATTTATGTCATTTTAGCCTTTTAAACTTTCACTTAACGGTCAAAGTAACAGAAAAGGTGGTCAAGAGACCAAACCTATAACAGGTCAAAACCACATGGATGATATTCGCAAAAAATAAAGTTTAGGGACCAAATCCGTAATACCCGACAAACCACAGGGACCATTTATGTAATTAACTCTTAAATTAACGAGGCTTTAGGTCTTTTGGTTGATTAATTAAGTGGTTTTTCGTAACGTTGAAGCAGCTGCTTGTATAAACATATGACGGTATTTAGATGCCTATTAGAGAAGTTGTATTGTATTTATTTTAGTGGAATTGATATTTAGATACCTAGTAATGTTATCATAACTTTTGTATTTAAATTAGTTTATTTTCATTAAAAGTTTCAATTAACATAAACAGTAATTTTTTAGATATAAATATAAAGATAAATTATAAGCATTTTTTTTTTTTTAATTTTAGGATGTTAATAGTAATACATTGTGCATTAGGGGTTGTTTTATATCCAACGTATAAATGCGGGGTTTATATTGCAATGTTTGATATCTTCCTAAATACTCATTATCTATTTATGCATGGGAGAAGATGCAAAGGCTGCATTAACACCCAAATTAAAAGTTTCAATGCCTCTTGGGTGTCTTTTTGTTGTTATTTTTGCAACCTTTTAACTACTACAATTTAACAAAACGTATACAATTTACTTTGATAATCGTAATTTCATTATATATACGCTTACATTATTAATCAAAGATCAAATATTTTTAACCCTAAATTTAACATACAACTATCAACATTTTAACCCTAATTTTAAGATGGCAGACACACCAAACCTTAATGAGATGAAAAATGCAACTGAATCTGGTAAGCTTGTTGATGCCTTCAAGCTGCTGATAACTCATGACAAAGCAGAAGAGAAAAGTTTTATCGCTCGTATTGGATAGGAGAGTAGCAAGTTGAGGGCAGTCAGTGAAAAAAGGACTAAGTCTAAAGATACGCAACATACTTTCTCAAAAGAATCAAAATACGTAACATACTTATATCGCTAAGAACTTTCAAATTTTGCACAATATACGCAATGTTGACCGATTTTTTACCTGTTTGACCGGTTTGTAGGTTAATACTTAAAAAAAATACATTATTCGTCCTTGTGGTTTGCGTCTGTTTTCACCGGTCATCCTTCAACTATTTTTCAGTTATAAAAGTTACAATAATGGTCCTTGTGGTTTGGGTTGACTTTCACCTTTGGTCCGTTTTTACAAAAACTTTTTTTTTCAATTTTTTTCAAAAAGATAAAATTCTTTTCGAAATTCTTTTAAAAAATATATTTTCTTTTTTATTTTTATTTTCAAAAACTTTTTTTTCCACAACTTTTTTTTCAAAATTTTATTTCCTAATTCTTTTTTTCGAAAAAAAAAATTTGAAAAAAAAATTCAAAAAATTATTATCGAAAAAAATTATTAAAATATTCAAAAAATAAAAATATTTTTTTGGAATTTTTTAAAAAGAAAAAAAATTCTAAAAAATACTTTAAAAAAATTCGAATAAAACTTTTTTAGAAAAATGTTTGAATAAAAATATTTTAAAAATTTTCTAAAAAATACTTTTATTCAAATATTTTTCTAAAAAAAATTTATTCAAATTTTTTTTTATATAAATATTTTTTTAGAATTTTTTTTTCTAAAAATTATTTTTTAGACATTTTTAGAAATTCAAACAAAATTAGAAAATTTTTTCGAATTTTTTAAATTTTTTTTCGAAAATATGTTTATTGGAATTTTAAAATTCAAAAACATTTTTTCGAAAACCTTTTTTTTTAATTTTTTGTCTAAATTTTTTGTTTCAAAATAGTTTTTTGGAAATTTTTTGGTGGTGATGGATTGTGTAAAAACGGACGAAAACGTGTAAAAAGAGACCAAAACGTGTAAAACGGACGAAAACATGCAAAACGAACTTTACACGTGTAAACACAGACAAAAAAGTGAAAAAAAAAAGTCAAGAGACTAAAGGTGAAAGTCAACCCAAAACACAAGGAGCATTATTGTAACTTTTATAACTGAAAAAAAGTTAAATGATGACTGGTGAAAACAGACGCAAACCACAGGACCAATAATGTATCTTTTTTTAAGTATTAACCTACAAAACGGTCAAAAAGGTAAAAAAAAAAAAAAAAAAAAAAAAAAAAAAAAAGGTCAACATTGCGTATATTGTGCAAAATTTGAAAGTTTCTTAGTGATACAGGTAATAGATTTAGTATGTTACGTATTTCGATCCTTTTGAGAAAGTATGTTGCATATCTTTAGACTTAGTCCTTGAAAAAAAGGAGCAAACAATCACTGAGGCAACTACCTCATTTACTCGTTTCAATGCTGTGTATATAAAACTCATTATCTTTCTTAATCTCTTTGTATTTTTATTTGAAGGATTAAGACGAGATGGCTCCCAAGTGTGTTATATGTAAGCTCGTGCACAGGGCCATCGCTGTCGTCCTGCAGCCGTCGTCTTTCTGTCACCGCCATTAAAGATCCGGCAAGTTGGACAAGATCTAAGATCCATCATTTTGCCGTCGCCGCTATCTTTCTCTCTTTCGTTCGGCCGCTTCCAACGTTGTTCGGTCGTCAACATCGTTCGCCCGCCGCATTTTATATTCTAGATCCACGTATTTTTAATTTCATTTTTGGGAGTTTTAAAGAGATAACAATTATTCTAATAAACATGAATTGAAAGAGATGGCCATATATGTAACCCATTACTGCATTTTTCTTTTTCTGGTTAATGACATCTTACTCAAGTTGTGGTGATGATGGTCCGAGGGTATTTATGTCTTTTTGCATAAGATAGAAGCTTTTGTTAAGCATTATAACAATTTACCTAAACAATATTAAGAATAATGACAATAAATAAAGTATAGTACACAGAATAAGTTATTTTTGTAAGTATATTAAGCATTTATGGTTTTCACCCTAATCTAAATGTCAATCCTTATGAGTTCAGTAACCCAAATGAATAAATGAAAGTTCGCTCCCTTAGCCGCATTGTTTTTGAAAGTTTAGTGACGTATTTGTATAATAACCCGGAGATAAAAAGATGGATGAACACTTAAAGATGATGATTTTTTTAGAAAGATATAATTTGTAAAATAAACCATTTTCATGGAATGAGTTAATTTATAAAACAACCATTACATTACAGGAGAGTTAATACACAACAAAGTCATAGTACTTTACGTTTTTGTTCACTTGAGTCAATGTACTATTACGAGGTTTTATGCCCGCGCTTCGCAGCGGGTAGTTTTGATATATAGTTATTCAGATCAGAGGTTGTGCATGTTTGGTTTTTCAACTTCTACCTGATTACATAACTGTCCAAAAGAGTTGTTACATAGTTTTGTGACACAATTGTTCAAAAGACAGCTTACATAGTTTGTTTGGCATTCCAACTATGGTTGCTAGAACCACTGTACATATAGATTTTGCCTACGCTATAAGGCTATCATTCCTGGGGAAAAAGGTGCAGGATTGCATCATTTGTTTTCATTGTGTGTGTTTCGTCTTCGAGTCCGGTGGCTATGGCTGTTGGGTCTGTTTGTTAGTTGTGTTGGCCGTTGCTGTTTGTCGTGAGTCTGCTGCTTTGTTGGGATCCAGATGCGCGGCTGCTAGTGTTGGGGCTGGTGTGGTAGATTTATCTTTGGTAGTGCTTTCCGAAGTGTTGCCTGATGTTCCTGTTAGAAGATAAGCAAAACAGTTACTATATTTTTGGTCTACTGATGCATAATTAGGGAATTTGTTTCTTACGGTCACCTCATTGTTGGTTTTGGTCTCAACACATAACACACGTAAATCAACCAGTAGTTATTTTAAACTTTAAACATCAACCAATAAAGTATGATACTACCATCCAGTTCCATCAAAGTAATGGGTCAAATTGAAGATGCAAACAGGTTAAATTACGCTCTTTGAATAACTATCAAATGATTAAAAAGGACGAACCTTTGTGGTGTAACCTTTGTCACTGTTCTCATACATTTTGCCTCTTAACAAACTGTCGCAACAACAATGTAAAAAGTGTAGTTAATATCTTACATAAGGGGGTGTTTGGTATTGCCTTTAATATTTTTGAAGTGCTTAATTTAAGCAAAAACTAAGCAAGAGTAGGTATCACTTTTGTTTCTCTATTATTTCCTTAAACTTTTGCTAGCGAGGAACATCAATAAGCCAACAAAACAACCAAAACAATCACTCATAGATGTTATTGCTGAATAAAAGATAGTACGCTATGAATCCCTAACACCTCATATAATTGAAAGTTACTCCTCAAGTTCATCATTAAACTAATAAAAGCAGCTTTGTTCTTTTGAACCGGTCTTCATAAAACATAGTTAAAAACCCATCAATTTTCACCCCGTTGCACAACCTTGTAAGCCCACCCATGTCAACCCCTCTTATAACAGTCAAGCAGGGTAAGTATCACTCTCTTGTTTATACATCAATAGGTGCAACAGCAGTGGAATTTCGATGTGGGAAATGTTGCAGCCGCATTGACATTACCATTATAACTCAAAAAAGGATGTGAAAACTGACCCGTATAACCCGCAGAAAGCTGTCACTAATTCATGAACCTGAGAGCGATATTCTTGAACCTGCGAGAAATATAGTGAATGATTAGAGCGAAGCACAGAAGTATGGATCAGACTAAATAAGATTTTCAACATAACCAATGCTAATACATCTCCACTTCATTTCATATTTTCATTCTAAAGAGCATAATGTATGTACACATAAAAGAAAGCAGGTTACCTCTGCAATTTTGAATACATTGTCTCGCAATGACATACCAACTCCATATGCTCGTAACGTTCAATCCCTGTGTCTGTACACAACCTATTGCAAATCAAGATATTTGAAAACTCATAACGATTCAATTCATAACATATACTAAAAGTAAAAAAACGTAAGTAACAGATAAAATCAGGCAAAATAGAGTTTAATTATTACTTTTTATTCCGATGTTGAGCACAGGCTTTTTCAGACTTACTCCTTAAACACATCACAACTTTCATCTAGGGTTCGCCTATCCAACACGCGTAAAATGGTTTAGGATTTTTTTTTTTTTTTTTGTTTCTAGTCTACACAGATATGTGTATGTGATTGATGTTAAACCACCAACTTATATTGACCAAGGAATGGTCAACAAAGTCAAATAGCTTAGATCAATGCTCCGGGTAATATAAGGTATCACCAGGTCGTTATGTCCCGTTGAAATGTGAATTGTAACTTTAGCGTATTCGTGATCGAGTGATTATTCACAGAAAAGGGTTATGATCAGAATTATTTGGAAATTATTAACAAATATAGCTTAGGAAAGCTACGTGATTGATTACGGGAATTTAGATTACAAAGATTTGAGCTAAAACCTAAAAACGTACATTTTAATTAAAAAACGTACACAGACGAACGAAACGAAAAGTACAACTGATGGACGGGAAGGGTTACAAGTGTAAAATTAATATTTTTACAATCCTAACAATTAAAGAAAATTTTAAGAAAAAAATAAAAACTATTTTTACACTATTTAATTATTTATTATTAATTAATTACTAATTATCTAATTACTAGCTTCAAGACCCGCCCGATGGGCGGGCTAGCTTTATTAATTTATTTTCATTATTTATATAATACAATAATAAAACATGTTCATGAAAAAATATAAATTGAATAAACCAAAAGATTCATGTATATTACAAAAAGACTAAAATAAAATAGCGTCAAAGTACATAGAATATAAAATAGAAAAAATGTTTAAAGACGATGCAACACTTCTTTGTAGACAACGTTATGCGTTTCGTCAGTGTAGTTCCCATCTATATAACAACATAATACTTTAAGACCTTGCTTGCTTTTAACTCTTGAGACAGCAACATACAACTGACCATGTGAAAACACAGGTCGTTGTAGCAATAATCCAACATGAGATAACGTTTGTCCTTGGCTTTTGTTTATGGTCATAGCAAAACAAATAGAAATAGGGAACTGTCTTCTATTTAACTTGAATGGCATTTTAGTATCTGACGGACTTATGATCATACGTGGTATAGCACATATGGTTCCAATCTTTCCACCAGAAATTATTCGTGCTTCAATATTGATAGTTCCCATATGTAACACCTGCAACCTTGTGCCATTACAAAGACCATTCCTTTGGTCAATGTTCCTCAAACACATTATAGGGGCACCTACCTTCAATACCAGTTCATGATGCGGAACACCCAACATACGAATGCTATTAAGAAACTCAATTGTGTATAAAGACTCGTCAAAGTTGAAATCCATATCCGTATCGCTCACTGTGTCAGAACTATAGTATACATGTTCTTCTCCATCAATCTTTGACATCATATGCTTGTTCACTTTATCCACTTCATCATGTGTAGGTGCCAGTATGGCTCTATCTTGGAAATAGGACGGAGACCACAAATTAGACATTATGTTAGGATAAATTTCTTGTGTAACAGCATCTACATAATTATCAGATTCTGGAATGAGCATTTCTTTAGGAAACTTAACAACTGATTCACCATCGTTGGTTCCACCCACTTTGCCGTCACCGATGTCAAGAATCCAATCAGCAAACTCTTTTATTTCTTGAGAATGCGCAGGATCGCTGCCTACACGCAACCTCATATTGACAGTTAACTTCATTACAGTACAGTGACGCCAGAGATAAGAAGCATTCAATGAAGAGTGCACAACATCTTGTCTACTGCCATTAGGTATTACAGGAAGTATTTGTCGAAAATCACCACCTAATAACACAACCTTTCCACCAAAAACCTTGTCTGCAGCAGACGGTATTTCATATGATACAACATCACGCATCGTCCTGTCAAAAGCTTCAAAACAGTACCGGTTCATCATAGGTGCTTCATCCCAAATTATAAGCTTAGCCATTCGTAAAAGTTCAGCAAGATCACTGTCGGCACTTATAGAACACATAGAGTCTTCAGCAACATTAATAGGGATTGCAAATCGAGAATGAGCAGTCCTGCCGCCTTCTAACAAAAGAGCGGCTATACCACTGGATGCAACATTCAAGACAATCTCCTCATTCGAACATAGATATGCTGTCAACGTTTTGTACAAATAAGTCTTGCCAGTTCCTCCATATCCATAGATAAAGAACATGCCACCGTCGTCCTTATCCACAGCATCAATTACAGTTGCATATATACCTTTTTGTTCATCCGTCAGACTACCGTATAACGTTTGATGCTCAATAATAAGCTCTGGCACGTCATAATTAAGTTCGTCATAGACCATACGGTTGTATCCAGCCATTGTGTATAATTCATCCGGAATGGGAAAGTTTACTATACTTTCTAGACTCCTACCATTGCTAAGCAACAAATCTTCTATGTAAGTAAGACAAATATTCTCCCTTTGTTTATCCGACAATTGAAGATCTGTGACAAACACATACAAAAAAACTATTATCAAAATATACAAATCACATTCATATTTGTAAAAAATGTAAATCTAGTATTACAACTGTCATTTTCATATATATATAGAAATATGTTGCATAAATGTTAACAATAAAAACTCTAAGCATGTTTTCAAATAAGCTGTCCGAATTGTAGTACATACAATTAAATAAGTAGCATAACTGTTAGCGATATAAGTTGTTATTTTAAATATGATTAAAAATTGTATTATTAGAAAAAACTAAATATACAAAATGTTTTTAGATAAGTCGAATATTGTCATGAAAAACTACTTATTCCATAACTGTTAACGATAAAAGCTTTAAGAATGGGACAAATGAACGGTATTTTTTTTACTGCACTATCTTCATTTGTTCATGCAATAATCCAATGTTTTTTTGCGTTAAAATACAGAACTTTATCATGAAAAACAAATGAACAAAGTAACGGAAAAAAATAGTACCTGGTTGATTATGCCTATCTCGCTCAATATCAAGCACATCCTCAGCCATCAAATGCCAAGTCTGTTCCCATACCTTTTCTGGTCGCGCCATGCTATCAGTTAGTATAACTTTAACAAATAAATCACGAAGATAGCCACCCATACCCCATTCACTGGCCTCCATAAGACCATCAACGTATTCTTTATCTTCATCTAACAAACCACGTGCGTGGCAAGCATTCACTGGCCTCCATAAGACCATCAACGTATTCTTTATCTTCATCTAACAAACCACGTGCGTGGCAAGCATCTTTGAAAGTGTCATACACAATATCATTATATTCCCTTAAATGCTCAAATTTTCTAGGACCTCTTACTTTGTTCAATAAGATTCTTAGGTAAAACATTTCACCCCACGATGCTGGAACATGGTGAATACGGCCGACGCTAACTCCCCTTTTTCTTTGTGTCCATATTCTATCATCTTTATTCCAAACATAAAATTTAGGAATCTCTACATACAATAGCTTCCTTGCTTCTTTATCAGTTTCATTTAATTCCATCCATTTTAAGAACTTAGTTGTGTTCGCAGACTCCTTTTCCAAAGTAAAATCAAGGCTTTCCGTTGCATCAAAAACAACAGAATGCTGGTTCGGCAAATGGAATGGCAACCGTTCTACAGCAGGATACCTGTGATGTATGTCAAACCTAAATATCCTCCATGCAGCTTCACAAGCAGATAAATACCGACAATCTAAATACTCTTGTATCTCATCTTTATCTTTCTCCTCAATGGCCGTCGTTATCCTATCTGGACCCTTGTTTATGTACTTAAAAAGATACTTTATTGAACTAAACTGGTTGCACCATTCTACATTAATATGAGCTTGGTACTCTCTAAGCAACCTTGGGCTGTAAGGAACAACATTGCCATTGAAAACCTCAACACCACTCTTTGTAATTGACCTACCATTGTCCGGACGTTTATATATGGCGTATCCACTTTCGTCAATATAAGTACTATCATTAAATGCTTTAGGAAAACTTTTTGAGCACTTGTTGCCAACCATGCAAGGACAGTTCTTATGTTCAGGACCACATGGTCCATGAATCATGAATTCTTTCACAAGAGTATAAAGTTCTGGGTCAGTATCCCTATCAGGTATTTCAGCAGATATGCAACTGCCAATGTCTACCGGATTTCTAAGCTTGTCTTGACTCTCCAACCAAAGTAATAAATGACAATGCGGTAAACCACGTTTTTGGAATTCTATTGTGTATACCTCTGCATTTATGAATAACCATATGTGAATATAGGTAAGAAATAAATAAATAAATAAATTAACAAATAAATAATTAAACAGTTTTATATAGAAAAGAAAATATAATTAAAAAGATTATATGATGAATACCTGCTTTGACGCTACCGAATATACGTTTCTCTTTAATATCTTTTAAAAGATTGTCAAGCTTAAGCTTGAAAACTCTTGTTAGTACATCTGGTCGGTCTTCGCTCTTTAAGCCTTTTTTTAGTAGAAATCGCGTTATTTCCGGCCATTTAGGATTGCAAGTAAACGTTATGAAAAGATCAGGGTATCCGTAAAACTTGCATAAGGTCATTGCATCCATATAATTTTGCATCATGTACCTGGGACTACCGGTTACGGATGATGGCAAAATAACCTTTTTACCACGCTTTTTGTTTTTATCACATGACGATTCTGCTAATGCTTCCAATCGCGCATAAGTCTCGCTTCGAAGGTCCTTATTTTTGTTCCGCACATATCTCATTTGTTCCGCTTCAACCATCGTATAGCCGTCAACCAAAAATTGCTGAAAAAGTTTTCTACTATTAAGTACAGTAGAAAATACACCTGGCATGTCTTGTATTCTATGTGCAAACCACTCTCTCATGGTAACTCTCGTTCTCTGTTTATCTGGAGTATCATCTGTAACATGTGAATGGTATATATCCGTCCTATACCCATCTTCTGCATAAGGAAATAACAAAGGGTATTGCAGTGGTAGGTATTCAACGTGTAATTCACTAATTTTTTTTGTTTTTCCATCATGCTGGTGTAATATAATATCTCTTTCGTCACAATCAAAATCACCTACAATCAAAGCAGCAACCTCATCGGCTGTTGGTAGGTCATACTCTCGTCCATCCTTTGCTCGTCTACCGATTAATCGAAGTTTCACATTATCATCATCGGACGAAGCAAACCTTTGCCCAGCCATACGAAACTGTTTAACTAATGGATTGTGTTTGTCAAGAACATCTTTAAGTTGCTTTGTAAGAGGACGGTCAATATCTTTGTTTGAAGAGCCACGTTGTTCAGTTGCGTTGCTGAATAAATGATAATAATTAATAAAGTAAATTATAATAAATATAAATGTAAAAAAATAAAAAATACATAAATAAATAAATATACAACTATAAAATAAATAATTAAATAAAATGACATATAAGGTGCGCATACAAATTGATTAC
Source organism: Artemisia argyi (assembly GCA_030686995.1). Lineage (NCBI taxonomy): Eukaryota > Viridiplantae > Streptophyta > Magnoliopsida > Asterales > Asteraceae > Artemisia > Artemisia argyi. Next base: position 75,259,077 of record CM060687.1, read on the forward strand.
CTTACAGCATTGACTCTGTTTTGAATTTCATTAGCAGTATCAAATATATATAACTGCGAGAATTTAGGCGGTGTGTCCGGCTTAGGCATTAGCGTTCCAGCCACGTGATAGTTTTCACCGTGCAATCGGAAACAATAAGGCCCTCGACCTTTTTTAACATCATGATCAACCTTACCACCCATAGATGTAAATGCAAACATGGAATTGTATCTTCTTATATTGTCAAGAAAAGTATTGCTTTTTGGATGGTCTTTTGTAAATAGTTTCTTCAGCAATGGAGGTGGATTTTTCAAGGCAACAGGCAATCTAACTTTACCATGCATACAACATATAGAGTATCCATCATCATTTCCATTTGTTGATCCTCTTTTACTTTCATTCAACCAAAGCATAGCATGACATGATTTACACTCATAGATAGGATCTCCATGATCTATGTAATCTGAATAAAAAAAAAATGTAACGGCCGTTTATATAAAATATAAAATGTACATATATAAAAAATACATATTACGTATACCTTTTGACAGACCAACAGTATGATCTCTTATATCTTCTAAATGATCATATTCAAGATCATCATCACACACATAGGAAGAATGATCATTAATATTTGAACATGAATTAGACTCAGTGTTGAGATTCTCACTATTTTCGGCACAAGATGCATTGCCATTAGTCTCGTTGTTGGGTGAACATGAAGGACCTCCTAATGTGTAGGTTTGTAAGTATATATTGTAAAAAAAATAAATGTTTTATAAATGATTATATACATATATATATATACATTAGTTAACACACCTATTTCAAATTGTACAGGGGTCAAGCTTTTAAACCTCGAACGGGTATACAGCATGCTCTTTGAACCTATCACATTAATAAATAAATTAAACAATTTGGTTATACAATGACATTCACATAGATATTTAAAGCATTAAATACACATTAAGAAACAAAATAAATAAAAGTAAAACGTAATCATACTTGACACAATACGTTGGAGTCTTGTTACGGGAAAATCTGACATCAAACGACGTTCAGAAGGAAGTCGATCTATTATCGTACTTCTTGTATTAGCTGCAACATTAAGTGTAATTTTTTTTAAACAAACATGTATTATATATTTGTATTTAAAAAAAACATAAAAAAATGTAATGATGATAATTTATATCGATACAAAAAACTTACAACTATTCATGTTATGAGTAACAGACGGAGGTGTTTTAAAAGCGTGATGATCAGCTGTGACATTTGGTAATGTATTAACCGCATCATTTAGCGGATATAAAATACTTCCTTTAATGTCCACATCGTCTGTACATTTATTAAGAGATGGGGAAGCAGACAGCTTAGGAGGTCTTCCTCTTGGCCGAGGAAGCTTGTTAATAGCAGGACATGATGTTCCGTCCAACAGAATGTTTTGCAACATAATTGGTTGTTTAGCAGAAACATTTGTTAACGAATGTTTATTTTCTGTAATGAATGTCAGTTTCATCAATACAAAACAAAACATACAAATATAAAGTTATCGTTATTAGCATATTGACACTTACGTTGAGTAACACTATTTTTGCGCGGCCTTCCTGGTGGTCTACGTGTAACCTTATTTGTATTATCGACGGAAGGAGGAACGTCATTTATTGATATATTTTCTTTGTTGACAACAGCTGAAAAACAAATTATAATAAATAAAAAATAATAATAATAAGTAAAACATTATGTATTAAAAAAATAATAATCTAAAAAATATATAACAATATGTAAACATAAGACAATGAATAGTAATAATAATAATAATCAATAAAATAAATTACTTGTTTTGTTTAGTTTTGGTCGTCCTCTCTTTCGTATAGGCGGTATAGGATTTCGTCCGGTTGACGTTGTAGGTACATTCATTGTTGGTATTGTAAAAGGCGATTCTTGAGCATGAACTTTTGATGTTTGCTCATCAGATAATCGGGTTTTTTTACTATTTAATTTAAGGTCATCATATTCATCGACATTAGTAGAACCGGTTATTGGAAAATGTAGCTATATGACAAACGGAGTATGTAAATTGATAAAAGAAATAAAAATATAAATATAAAAAATTAACAAAAAATACATGATCCAAAACTCACATATATCGTCTTTTCTAGGTCGTCCACCTTTTGGATTATAAAATATAGAGCTACGCACAAAAGAACCTTCGTTTACAACCGTAGACTTCCAAGATGGACGCGTGGTTTTAACAGGCACGTTTACTGCTTCTTTGTCCGATAAACGGGATTTTTTAGTTTGATGTGGACTATTGTTGCGCTCTTCATTAGATAATAAGTTACAAAGGCCATTAAAAGAGATACGCACAGACAATATATATATATATATATATATATATATATATATATATATATATATATATATATATATATTGTATATACATAATTATGATATCAAGGTAAATGTTAAGGTTACAAAAATAATAAATACCTGTGTTTAAAGATAGCTCATTTAAAACCAATCTTGGGCGCAATGTATGACCATCTGGGACACGTTTGTTAGAGACAACCAACGGAATACGTTTGTTATTAGTCCGAATACTGGATGTTATCACATTGGAACGGTTACTATTTAACGTTTCAGCAATATAATTACCGAAAACGCTATTACCGTTATTGATACCTTCTGTAATATTAGAATTACCGTTTGATTCCATGGTATTGTATGTTGACATATTTGTTCCTGTACAATTGCATAATGGTATCACAATCATGAATTAACAATAACAAATTACAATTATAAAAACATTAATAAAACAATATGATGAATAAAGATAATATCATATATAGAATAAGTAAAACTTACTTAAAGAATCACGACGTGATATTACTTGTGGCACTTGTAAATTAGTATGACAATCATTGAGAGGAACATTGTCATTCTCCATTGAAATATATATAAAAAATTGTGGTTTATGATGTTCAGATTGTCATTTGCACAATAAACAAATTGTTTGAAAAATGTTTATACGTGTTTGAATTGGAGAATATTTATAATTTGATAAGTCAAATATTTTGAAACACATCCACTATTATAGGAAACGATTTAAATATTTTTGAAATGGTGTTTAAAATAATTAATTAGTATACAAACGTGATGTACATAAATTTGTATAGGATATGTTTTATCGAATGGGATATGTTATATAAATAAACAGTTTCAATTAAAACGATTAAAGTATGTTGTCATTAACAAATTACAATTATAATACATTATGCGTGTAAAGGTAAATGAAGGTATGTAAATCATTTAGGGAAGTTATTATCAGTTTCATTATGTAAAAAGGTAAATATGTTATATAACTTAAATATAAAGTATTTAACATTCATTCTATAAATAAAATTTATTTGTAACGAAATAACAAAAAAATATTGACATATTATATCAAATTTTGTTGTTTAATTATAAACATTTGGTCCGGCCATATTAATTTAGTTGCAAAGGTGTGACAAATATTTTAGCTTTAGAATATGTGATTATTGACGAATAAAGTTAAATGTCAAATAAAACAACGTATTAGCAATAACTAATAAGTTGAATAACAATGTTGCAAATCACATAAAATATCATGAATGTATATCCATGATTAACAATGCAAATAACAAATCCTAATAAAACATCGTAGATGATCTACGGGATTATTAAATAGTCATAAGAAAATATTAAACGACGATCAAACAATGTCATCGTCATCAGTGCCACCATCACTGTCTTCGTCATCGGTGCTAACATCAGTGTCCTCATCTATTAGAGAATAGGTGCATTTTGGTTTGTCTGATGGCGCGTCCACAAATGACGATGCAGCCAAACTCACTTGTGATGATGCTTCATCCGGAGATACCTAAAAAAAAAATTAATAACAACAATAAAAAATTAATATATCTAATGAATATATATATATATATATATATATATATATATATATATATATATATATATATATATATATATATATATATATATATATAATTATTAAAAAACATTAATAAATTAAACGTTAATATGGTGTTTAACAATTATGTAGAAAAAACAAAGATAAAATAAAAAATAAAAAACATATGCGTATATACATTTTCATCGTCATCAGACGATCCAATTTCAATAGGATTTATAGGAGATGAAAAAGTATTGATTGAGATCCTCCTTTTCTTTGTCGGTACCGGAGTCATCTATATAAAAGCATTAACAAAAAATATGTTAAATGAACAACGTTGAAAAAATATATATTATTAAATATTAAGGCAATGATATACACATACGTCTTCGTCATCAGATAAATTGATGGTAACGACAGGTTTAACATTGTCACGATCGTTATCGTTATTGTCATGTTCCAAAGGCTATTATACACACAAACGACAAAGTTTTTTATTATATAGATAAATAACAAATTCATGTATCAAATGTATTACAAATAAGTTTAAGTATATATCGTATAGTATGTATATTACCTTGATTGGTTTAGAATCACCCATTTGCAACTACAAATTGAGAAAATGTGATGTGATTATCATAATGCACAATGTGTATTTATATAGGTAGATAATACCTAATATTTTGTAAAAGATAATGTGAACAATATCAAAAGTTTGTTACATTTTTTTTGGTAATATTATCTTTTTATTTTTTAAAAGATAATATATTATAAAAGATGTAATATATCATGATAACTTTGTTAACATATAATTACACATTTAAATTGGTATACATGTTTTATCATTAGCAACAAACGTGAAAAAAAAGGTATCTAAGCATAGTTCAATTTCAACCAAAATAATGGTTCTATGTATATAGTATTATAAATTAAAAATAGGTATTAGGGCAATCAAGTGCATGTTGAATAAATAAACTAAAAAGAAGTAGATAACTTCTAAATATCATCTTCATATCATATCCCATCAATACATTTACTTTTTTCGGTTATATGATCAACATATCCTCATCCATAACTATTGCTATTCCGATCAAATAAACCACGGCCAAGGATCAAAGTCAACAAAAAAATTAAAGGTACACATTATAATCAAACTCTGTTTTTTGTTAATGTATGATTTGATTGTTAAACATATGTTGTCAATAAGTTATAAATGTCAAGATCATAGAATATACCAATGCATGTGTGATCGATGTATAAGTATGTCAATAATATAACATATGCATATGTGATCTATGTATTGAAGCAACTGTTGATGATGGTGAAGTGTATATGATTCAAATGATGTTTTAATAAACTATAAACTATAAAAAAATGGGTCGTTATCATACTGGGTACTATTTTTGAACAAATCACACTAAAATAGTTTAGTTTTTCATGAAGATGTGATAATAATATTATAGTTTGTTAGAGATTATATTGTTACAAATGCATATTTGATAATTTTGTAAATGGTTATCTAACAAAAAAATAGGCTATATCGATCCCAAAAATGTAGGTGATTTGATTTTCATATATTATGTTGTGTTAAATTTTAAAACGATAAGATCATTATATATTTTTTTGTATATAAATAGATAAGGTATGCAATTTGTATGAAGTTAAAAAAAAAAAAAAAAAAAAAAAAAAAAAAAAAAAAAAAAAAATCACAAGCATATGTAATTATATATACATTTGTAGTTATAATGATTATCAACAAAAGAATATGTAGTTATTTTTGTGTTAGTTTATGGTCGTATATATGTTTGTTTACATGTCGTATAGTATTATTTACACGTCGATACAACAACCGTTTATTGTAATATACTTAAACGCATGTAATGAAATTAGAAAAACATTGGCGATTATTCGCCAATATTTTTCTTTGCCAATGACGATTCTTCGCCAATGTTTTTCTAAAATACAATAATTGTTTATTGTCATATACTTAAACGGATGTTGTATAAGGCGTATACACCATAAGTACATTACACTGACCAGGTTCATATTACAGGTACAAAAAAAAAGGAAAAAAAAACAAAAATCATCAAATGGATCAACAATTCCTTTTCCCATTAGACTTACAAAGTAACCCAGCTTATCAGGTATGAAACGTACATAAAAACACATTATATTTTATTTATTTATTTCGTTTGTAGCTTTTGTTTTGGTTATATGTTGTAGTTAGTTTTGCTTGATTGTTTTGGTTTATTGATTCGTTAGGCGTTATTGTCTAATTGCGTGCAGAATTTACCAAGGATGTTCAGCGAATATTTTTTTAATGGGGAAAAATACGTGTTCATCCATGGCAATAACAGGAAAAGGTATATATGTTTGGTCAAGGATGACGGAAACAACATTCAGCTGCATGGCGACGAATGGTCTAAATTTGTGGACGACAACATCGATGCAAACATTAGAACTTTACATTTTGTGAAAGAGGCAGAAAGCACATTTTACGCAACAGGTTATGATCATGTGGGAATTGAAGGTCCAGGATATGAAAGACGTGTTGTAGTCAACAGGGTGGCTAGGTGCTTGGTTAAGCGTACAGTTGAAGGACAGGTATTTACTATGCTTTGTTTACGTTAACAAAAAACGCAAACAACATTAATGTAATTAATAAATAGACTTAAGTAACATATAATCATATATAGTGCAAAACTAATATATTAAAATGGTATTGCAGATCCTACCAGGGGATTTCTTGCAGGATATATGGAAAGATAGATTCAAAATTTATGCAAATGGCATTAGGGTTAAGGTCAAACATGAAAGGGTGCAACTTGATGTGAATAGAGTCGAAAGATCAAACAGATTGTTTGGCAGTGGATGGGACAAACTTGTTGCTGATTTGGAAATTGATGTAGGACAGTTGATGGTTTTCACAAATTTGGGAAATTACAAATTGAATATGGCGTTATTTTACTCAAATGGTAGGTGCATACATGAAGAAAATGTTTTACCGACAATGCTGAGGCTGCCAGCGCGTGAAATACCACCATATGCCATCAAAGGTATAAACAATGTTTATATATTATATTATATTATACGATATAATAGTGATAATATAAATGAATGAATTATAATAATTAGGCTTTTTTCCTTGAACATTTAACACAGACAAAAGATCTAAACACATTTGCTCATGGGAAGAACATAACAGTCACAATAACGAAAATGACGTATTCTATGCTGAGCTAAATGGTCATGTTTGTGACTTTTACCAATTGGTAAGTGTATAATAGTAACATGGTATATGATAAATGTGTTATAACTTAAATTAAATCTTGTTTAATTGATGTTATTTTATATTGTGAAATCACTATATGGTCATGATAGACAATACCATCCGAATACTGCGGGCCTCACATGATGCACACATATAGCAAGGCATTGCTTATGCACGATAATGAAAGGTTTCCAGTTAATGTTAAAACGATTACGGACAACAGTAAACCAGGAAGGACAAACCATGTGAAGCTAACTGGAAACTGGAGGAGGTTTGGAAATATGTGTGGTTTCAAGCAGCCAAAAATGATGCGATTTAAGTTGATGAACACTAATGTGGAAGTGGTCGAAGGGGAAGAAATTCAAATTGCAACATTCCATGTTTGTTAGTTTGTTTATGTAATGGTAACTCTTTTGGTTAATAGGACGTTTAAATTATGTTATGTTTAGGAATATGAACTTATATTATTAAGTCGTTAAGTATAACTATCACTGCAAGGTTAAAGCAACAAAACAATTGTTTGCTAATTTTGGGTTGTAACGAAGCATCCTTGACGATGTTATATAATGTTGGTTAGTAAACGCATATATTATATTATGTCATTTTATGGTCATGTCTAAAGATAAAGTATAATAATCATGTTGTATTGAATTATGTAACCCGAATGTTGATAAGTTGTTGATATTGGCAAACAATTGGGTTAGCAACATTAGTTATAAATGTGTTTATTGTGATAACACGTTTGTTTAATACATCAATTGGCCGAATGAATAACAAACAGCTGTGATAATACGTATGTTTAATACATAAATGGGCCGAATGAACAACATTGTTAAATTAAAAAAACTAACTGGACCGCAACAAACAAATTACTTATACAAAAACAATAAAGTAACTAAACAATAAACACCAACAACACAAGATACAATAACCTTTAAATGACAACGTTAAAAAAACGATAAACGTTCAACACAATAGATTGACAAAGCAATAAGATAACATGTGTTTATCTGGAAATCAAAATAATAAATAACTAATCATCTGATTTGCAAGCATCTGAATCGTACTGAGAATCATCACTAACTAAAGGATTATCGTCAATGAAACTATCAGAATAATCGTATTCATCTGTACGATCATCAATATTCTCAATTGAGTCAAGCGCATTTTCAGTAGATTCACAAGTTAATTTGTCAGAAACATGAGTATCTTCATTAGCTTCATCATCCAACATGTTAATAAATTCTTTGCCAACATTTTCATCATTATTGAGAACGTCATCAGACGGACTACCAATACTATTGGTAGGCAATTTTGATTGAGAACACATTTTTTTATTTCTTCGGCTAAAACGGATTGGCATGTCATCATCAGATTCCTAAAAAACACATACATTTAAATATAAATACAAAATAATAATAATAATAATAATAATAATAATAATAATAATAATAATAATAATTATATTAATATCATACATATACATTTAATTTACAATAAATTAAATTAAATATTTGTAATAATCATATAAAAATAATTATATTAAATATTACCATTTTGTCACCGTTATGATCAGTCACATTAAGATCATTATTTTTAGGTGACGATAAAGCAACATCATCATCATCATCAGATGAAACGATACAAATATCAGTGTTGTTAACAAAACGACCATCCTTTTTAAGTCTCCGCCGTTTTTGTGAACAAGGAACATACTGTAAATTATATGAAAGAAATTTTAAATAAATATAAGTAACGTATAATAAAAATTATCATAAATGAAATAAAAAATAAAGTAGTACCTCATCATCTGATGACAAAACAATGATTGAATCATTCTGCACAAATAAAATTGAATAAAAAGTAAACAACATAATTGTTTTAAACAAATTTTATAAAGGAATAATAGTACCAAAATAAATTCGTATAGTATCATACATACCTTAGTCGATTTTGAAGACTTCATGTTCATAAAAAAATAACACCTTGCGTTTTTTTTGTGAAGATGGTTTTGATTATTTTATACACAGAGTTTGTTACAAAAAATAAGGAAACTATCAAGATAACATGCTATTTCAAAATAAAGATTGTAACAAACTAATATATGTTTTATAAATAAGTGATACGCATATTTAGTAAATAGGAAAGATAATATTTTTAAAAAATTTGAAAATCTCCAACCTATATAAAACAAGGTTGGGTTTTGGTAAGTCAACCCCCCAAAAATCTTTAAAATTCGACACCTGGCATTTTTCTATAATCAATGGTCCATATACAATTTATCCCCTAAAAAGTCTCACAAACATTTAACACAAACACAACTTGACCCCAAATCAAATTCATTTAGATCAAAACACCCGTTCAATTAACCCTAAATCAAATGCATCGGAGCAAATATACCCACACACATTTTACCCTAAATCAAATTATTTCATATCGATTCATACTCTAACAATTCACTTAACCCTGACAATTCACTTTACCCTAAATCAAATTATTTCATGTCGATTCATACTTTAATATTCACATGATGATTTTATCAATCATTTTGTATTTCTATTATCATAAACCGAAAAAGCAAATTTGCATACAGGTTTGTTTTTTATGCATTTTTGTTTAATTATTGCTTATAAATTTTTCAGGATAATTTTTTTTTAATTATTGCTTATGAATTTTCACATGATGATTTATGCATTTTTGAAAATTATTGATATAGTCTATCAAAAATTGATAAAATTGTGCATAATTTTCGGTAACTAATTATTCCCCACATTTTTTGCCTTGATTAGGAACATAAAGTTTTGAAATTTGAATTACATCTTGACCTAATAATCTTTTATAAATTGGTTTAGCGTATCCAGTGTTCATCAATCATCTTTACAACTCCCCTATAATCTATTTCTTTGAAACAACATGTATTTTTTTGTATGCATAAACACTTAAATTTGATAATTTATTCATATTGTTATCTGTTTGATCAATATACATCTTTAATATCTACATTACTGATATATGCATTTTGTTTTGTAGATACAAATAATGGAACACAATTTGACTCCATTGTGTGACGTAGATCCTATGTTAGATGATATAAAGGTTGTTGTACGCTGCATTAGCAAGTGGAAACCCCATACTTTTGGAAAGCCCAGTGATGTTTGGTCATTAGACTTTGTATTACAAGATGCTCAGGTATGTACAATACTATACAATGACCATTTTATAGAATAATGTCTAATGAAAATAATACCAAAAAGACACTAATAATACAATAGTAATTGTATAATGGATAATGGATCTGTATTACTTTTTAATTTGTGCCCAACTATTAATGTGTATAATACATTTTCCTGTGTTATCAGTATATGTTTTTGTAGAGTTAGGCATCTCTTATAATGTTTTATGGTATGTTAATAAGTATGTTTTGGTTTCATAGCTATAATTTCATGTCTTTACATCATCATAACCAGTATGCTTTATGTTTTGATTTCCAACAATGTTAACTGTATACACATTTTTAGAGTAAGACATGTCTTATAATGTTTTATGGTATATTTCCAAGTATGCAAAGCTATAATTTAATGTATTTAAATGGACATAACCAGTATGCTTGATGTTTTTATGGTGATATTATATTTCAGGGTAACCATGTTCACGGTACGTGCAAGAAGGACCATATTAACAAGTTCCAGCTTTTGATCGATGAAGGATCATGTTACAGAATCGGGAACTTTGGGGTAGGAGAGAACGCTGGCAGCTATCCATTCCTAAGCCATCATTACAAGTTGAATCTTTACAAAAACTCTTCTGTTACAAGGCTTCCAAGTTTCGACAACAATGTTCGTGGATTCAAATTTGAGCCGTTCTCCAACTTATCTGTTAGACGTTTTTCTGAATCAGAGTGTGTTGGTTAGTATTACATCTTACAAGACATTCATGATGTATCACATATTAGGTTTTGGTTTGTCATTTGATTTTTTTTTTATTAAAATGCAGATGTGATTGGAACCATTGTGTCTGTTTCTGACTTGATACCCTTTACCAAATATGGCAAGGACAAATCAATCATACGAATGACATTGGATATTTGATTTGGTAAGGTTATCTTTTTTTTTATTTTTCTTCGTGTTTATTTTTATAAAATCAGAGTTTTTTTTTTTTGGGTTTTTAATTTCAGTAGTTTTGGGTATTTTAGTAACTCTTATGCTTTATTGAAATTAGATTTTATGGTTTCGTTTTGATGAATTGTATACTTAATATGTTATCACTGTTTGTAGTCTATTGTTTTGGTCTTAATGTGTTTGATTTTATTTGTTTTATAATTTTATTGATATATTCGATCAAAAAGTTTCAATGAAATTGTGATAATGTTGGAAAGTTTGAAGAAATTTAAATACAAAACGCACCTCATTGATGAACTTTTTGTTCAGTAAAATGCCTAAACAATGATCTTTTTGTAATAGGTGTTTAATGAAGGAATGTACCAAGTGTTTGATAAAATGACTAAAAGAATAATGTAGAGGCTTAAGCGTTCTCCTTTTATGCCTTTCAATTGTGTTTATGTGTATCACCCCTACTGTTTCGTAAGTGAGCTAACATCTTTTTGCTATTTAATATGTGCATAGATTTTTTTGTTTAGTTCTTTTTGATATAGTACAATATGTGTTATTTTACAAACTATTTAAGATGGAGGTATATTTGTAGTTATTGCTGCTGTGACTAAAGTTAGTGGTTCGTGCTAAGGCTTTCAAAGTTGGAGAAAGTGACCGTGAAGAGGTTGCAATTAAAAGCATATGTAAGTATAAAATGTAAGCAAAGAAAATTTCCCAATTTTTATCCTTACTTATGGTGAAAGATTATTGGGTATTTTATTTGAATTGTATTACAAGTAGGGATTAAACATTGCATTTTCTTTACAGAAACAAGAAGTGGATGAAGTCTTTAGATTGTTTCTTCTTTCAAGTGACGGTTTATGGGACATTGTATCTAATGAGTAACGAGGTATGATAATCGTGTCAACTATTGTATTTTAATAGATATTTAGGGGTATATGTTTGATAAATATTGTTGCACCTCTAAAAATGATGCAAACAAGGCCTACATAATTTGAGTTTAAAACATTAGTGTGTTCATTATGTTAAATTCCTAAACTTGAGGCACCACTTCCTCGGCAGTTTTAAATCATGCATATGTTACAAGGATATCATAATATTAGAGCTTGAGATGATATATGTGGCTGTGTATATATGTTTAGAATGTTATAGATTTGATTTAATATAATAGATTTCACACTCACATGAAAGGGTGTTCTAGATTGCTTGCTTATGATCATTATTATGTAGATAGATAACCACCTCTAAAATAATAAAACCCCAAACACAATTTTTGGATGAAACCACATATTTAAATCGTTGAATATATTAATTCATGGTTGAGATAAGCATAAAAGTAATTAATTGATGTCTTATGTTATTTGAAGTTGTGTCAAAGTAATTACCAATTAGTTGATGTCTTATGTTATTTGAAACATGATTGCAGCTTATTTTTATTGTGTAAGGTAGCATTAAATTAAAATAGGAAAGGATGAGCTAATACAAAGGAAATTACTCCTACAAGCAGTAGGAGCACATAAGCCAGGTTATAGGTGACATCAGACGATGAAGACGGAAGGTTTAAGTTTCTCGAAAACGACTTGCCTACAATCAGTATGTCTCATGAACCTCAAATCTGTAATTGTAATTTTTATCATGATAAATCCTATATTTCCTATGTTTGATATTGTGAGCTATATTTGGTTTTATTGCGGTGACTTCATATGTGAATAAGTGAATTGGATTAGTACCATGATGAAGTACATAACTGTAAGCTTTCTTTGTAACAAGATCATTTTTGAAAACCATTAATTCTTATTAGTGGGACTGATTTTAGTTCCAGAATTGTAAAAGTTCTCTTTGGTATAAAGATTAACGGATTATAGTTTATGTAGGATTTAAACAACTCTGGAAATTTATTGAAATTCTTTACTATTATATTTTTTACTACTTTTATTTTTTCACATAGAAGGGCTTAGCACCTGGCCAAATATCTATTCTGATGAATTTAGCTACGCATCAAACCAGTGCACGGTGACCTGGATTATGAAATCAGCGGCCTTCGAAACCAAGTTAGACACTTAAAGAATGTAAGCAACTTTTATTTTAGTTTTCTAGCGGTTTTCTTTGCGTTCCTATGCGTTGTGTTTGTTAATTTGTGTGATCTTTTCTAAATGTTGAAAATAATGTCCAACTGTAGTTTTTGCTAGATAAGACCAATTATATTTGAAAAACCTCTCAACTAAAGTAAAAAACTGTCAAACTGAAGGGTAAAATAATTTTGGCCATTTAGCATCATTTTTAACAGATTTGGTTATGACCAATTTGAATCTATTCTTGGATGGCCAAAATTGTAATTGTTAAATACAGTAGTTGGGCTGAGTTATTAATGGGAAACCAATGGATTGGCAGGAAAAATTGAATCTATTCTTGGTGGCCAAAATTGAATGAGTGAGGGTCCGCTTGGTTTAAAATGAGGAAAGGGAAAAGGTAAGGGTAAGGGAAAGGGAATGCAAAGGAATGAGTGAGGTGGGTAATCAATCCCTTACCCCCCCCCCCCCCCCCCCCCCCAATTTATTCTATAATGGTTGATTACCCACTACGGGGTAATCAATCCCTTTGCACTCCCCTACCAAGCACAAACAAATGAGTAAAGTGGGCCCTTTTGAATACTTTACCCATTCCCCACCCCCCCCCCCCCCCCCTTAACCCCCCACCAAGCACCCCCTGAGTTACTTCTGCGGTTATATGCTAAAAGAGTTATAACATGTATAGAGAAAATTAAAAGTATATAGAAGAAAAAAGGCAGCAAAACCTTTTAGTTATGTAGGAAACATGTATGGCTATCTTGAATCATGTTTTATCATGGTTATCATATACCCTTCTTTGTATCTTTTCTTTAGATGTGTATCATATGTTGCTTTCTTGTCCACTTTTTTTTCTTGTTCAGGTATTAAGAATCGGGTTGTTTGTGACAAAGGTGCACTTTCATTGTGGAAGTGTTCGACTAAGTTGACCAGAACGATTCTGTAGGTTCTTTTGAGATTAGCACCCCACATGAGAGTAATGGTTTATTTCTGTTTAAATTTTTTGGGCAAATCAGATGGCTACAACGTATCGATTTGATCAATAAAGTAAGTACTAATTCTATTTATTTGTAGTCACATTAATGACGATATTGATTATTAATAATAAGTTAGAAGGTGTTTTAGATCGCAAAATGAGTAATTTCGAGTGTATGGCTATTTGCCAAAAATCTGTGTAAATAAACACTTCCAAGTTAGAAGTTGGTACATGCATATATTTTCAAGCAAACAAATAAATTAAAATATTCTCAAACAACCCATAAAGTGCTTATTATAAGCATTTAATCGGTTTTTATCCAAAACACTATAAATGCTAAGTTTCTTTAGAAAAAAGCACTTTTTCATGAGTTGAAACTGTGTATAATAAGCCAGATACTCTCAAAAAATGATTATTGATTTATTGCGTTCTGATAGTGTAGATGAGTAGTTTTGGAGTATTTGATATCTCTACGCAAAATGATTTTCTTACTATTTGACGTTGAAGTAAAAATTTGTAGAATAATTTGGTTACAAGTTCCTTTTGTCAAGATGATATTCTGAAGCTATCTCAAACACCACTGATTATTTCAAAAAAGCATAAGCAATTTTAATGAGCAATGTCCAATACCCCCTTCACTTCTAGAAGGTCTTAGTAACTGGTTATTAATAACTGTTACCATTTATAAGAAAAGTTGGTTTGAACTTTGTGATTATGTAAAGTTGGAGAATTGGCTAATAGCATAGTGTTTGCCTCAATGATGTGAAATTTGAGCTCTAAATATAAATATGTCAGTTTGAGAAGTATGTATTTACGCAGGAATGTGGCTTTCCTATTGAATCTAAATGGAGAAGGAATAAACTTCCAGAAGTTAAGGGAAAACATGATCTAAGGTGGGACTATACTTGGAATGACCGGTATTTTCACACGGATAACTATATGTAGTTGTATCAAGGGTAAAGAGCAAGAAGGGCCTCGAAGTAGTGTTGTGACAGTGATGGGAACCACTGTAATCACACAACATATGTTGTGTACAAAGAAGTCCTTAAATGTCTTTGATTTTTCCTTTTTTTTTTTGTTTGAGCGTGTTATCTTTTAAATAATACATTCAAGGTTATTTATTTTGTACCTTTTTATTCTACAACATTATACATTTTTTTCAGATTTTTTATTTTAACATCACACTTGTAAGTATTTTTTAGTTTAATAACAATACTTTAAGCTAGCCGGCCAACGGCCGGGCCTTAGGCTAGTATTATATATTTGGTAATATGTTTTTGGTAAAAAAAATCTATATTGAACAACTTAGTTAATATAAAAAAAGATAAATGATTTTTTTTTATATATATTATTTTTTTATTTTGTAGTATTATTTTTATTTTTTTAATTAGTAGTTTTGTAGATTTACTTATTACTTATTATAATGGATTTGGGCTTGAAACGAAATTATCAAATGAATCATATATCAATAACATATTTTATTTGAATGAAATTAGGTTTGTTAATAGTAAACAATATTGGGCCATATAAATTGTTTTAAACATATGTGTTAAAACTAACAAATTATATAAAATAATGTTTAAAGTTCAAACATAACATTATACATATAATTGTTGTATAAAAAAAAGATTACCAAAACATTTTCGCACAAAGAAATAAACAGCGCGACATTATAAGGAATTAATAAGGCATCATTATAAAAAGTTCTTTAAAAAAAGTTAATTGTATTTTTAAGAAATACTTGTTTGAACATATAAATGTTTATTACGTATTTTTATTGGTTTTAATAATATATAAATATAAAACCAACACATGTAGTTAAAAAAACTTAATAAACCAAACAATTAAAACAAAGAAACATTATAGTCAATAATTAAAATAAAAAACAAAACATAGATTCATTCATAAACCATCTTCAATCGGAATAAACATAATGTCTTGTTTTCGAACTTGTCAAAAACGAAATTCAAAATAACACCAAATGAAAGAACGACAAACGGGATAAACCCAACGATTATTCAAACAACTTCCTATCAACGATAAAATAAAAGACACGATGAAGATGATTTATATATTTAGATACGGATCACTCCTTATCTAAATCAGCAAACATTGGCTCCTTTCCTTTGTCTTTCTCATTCAGCATCGGCTTTTTCAGTTTATCATTATCATTCTCGTCTTCGCTCTTATCCAAATCAACAAAAGACCTTTTTTCGCCACTACTTCCGGATGTGTGACCGGATTCTTGATTGGTGCCTACAACAACATCATCCTCATCAACATCAAAAGGGACAATGTCAGCATACCTAAGCTTCGTCTTAGATGAAGAAGCCATGGATTTTGGCGTCACCAAATCATCACCAACGTCCTGTATCATTAACATATTTCAGTATGCGTAACTTTATGTTGTTTTTTCTTATTTTTATTTATTTATTTATTATTTTTTTTTGTTTTATAAATTAAGAATATAAGTCAAAAAATATATTAAAACAAACCTCGCTTAAAAAATCCTTCTTAAAGAAACCAATGTGATCCGGATCATCAAACATGGCTTTCACTTGATACACATGACTATTTCTGCTTATGTTGTATTCAGAAAACAGGAACTTAAACAACATCTTTTTGCCAATCATACGGTTAAGCTGCTTAGGGAAACCATCCATATCAAGATCAGACGGTTTATTCATAATTTCAGCACAGCTCACATCAACCAGATTGTGCACCATCTTATCAAAAAGGACCAATGAAGCAGAACCAGTTTCGTCAATCACTCGAACAATCACTTTAAACCTACGAAATACGTTAAACAACAATATCATACAATTGTGATTATCAATATGTTAATAATAATAACATAAATATATTGAAAATTACTTTGGAACAGGTACTTGAACACCATGAGCTTCACAACTATACGTCGTCTTCTTAGAGGCTGAAGCCCTTGCATTTGGCTTGGGAACTTGTTTCTTAACTGCCACGTTACACCTTCGGCATGCCAAATAATGCCAACCATGCTCTTTATGTATCTTATGAATCTTCGCGTACACAACCAAAGTACTTTCCTGATAAGTAAAGCAAAAAAAAAAAAAAAAAAAAAAAAAAAAAAAAAAAAAAAAAAAGGTTACAAACCATGAAGCAAAAAAGTTGCTAAAAAATCTTATTATTCACCACATATCAACTCATACCATTTCGTTATTCAATATTGGCAATTGGTAGTACATTAGCCACTGTTTATATAGTAAATATTTTTAATTACGTGATGTTTGTATGAACAACAAAATTTGTAACTAAAAAATTACGACTTACATCATCAGAATCCCTAATAGCACCAACAGTTTTCTTGTACGATCGTTCAAAAAACGATTCTGTCGTCACAACAGTCTTCTCAGGAGAGTAATGGCCAATCTTACAACTGCTTTCATTAAAGCCATCTTTGTTCTTATATCTACACAAAAAACGTAAACGTTTACATAATTTATCAATTAAATATATAAAATGTTACATCATTAATATGTAATGAAAATTAACGTAATAACAAATTCAATACCTTTCCTTAAAGGCAATAACTTCTGGCAAATCGGTATTGATGTATATTTTTGTTCCAAAAAGAGCATTTTCAATTTGTGGCTTGTCTAAAGATCGAAAAAAAAAAATTTAATACTAACACGTATTAATAATACATATAAATATTTAGAATACTAATAACCGTACCATTCCAATATTTAACCTTAGCTAGTTGCAACACAATGACAACATGGCCAATCAACTCACGATTGTCTGTTATGTCATTGAACATGCCTGACCAATTGTCAAAGAATGTACACTGAAGTTGCTGAGATCTATAAACAAAATATGCGTTTTGCAACATTAGCATTGTTTAAATAGGATAACATACAATGTATTTACATTTATAAAAAAAACAATTAATATTAAACTTACTCAGCATCTTCAAGTATCACGGTCCTTAATTTTTGGCCGTTACCAAATTGTTTAGGGTCACCAATAGAGACTATGGTACCAATGACATCTGTATAAAACAATAAATTTGAAAAAAGGAATGCATTTGACATTAGACTAATAAAATATTTAAGGATGCATGTAAAGGAATGTACGTAAGTAAGAAAAGAAAAAATTCATACCAACAGCCTCTGTTTCATCCCATCTTCTTGTGGAGAACCTAAGAAATGGTTCAAACTTAAAACCATTGTGGTTAGTATCAAACCTGTGAATCCTAGTAAGTGCGGTATTCTTGAAGAAGTTGATCTTATACTTATGGGGGAGAAGGGGATACTTTCCACCGTTCTCTCCAACCCCAAAGTTACGTATACGATAGCAAGCACCTTCTTCCAACAACCCTCCAAACTTGGACATGATGTCCTTCTTTATAGTAGCTTGGATTCGGTTACCCTGAAATTTTTTGTTAACAAATATAAAAACCATATATTCATCATATAAAAATATTGTTAAAATAAATATAGCAATTAATAGCTTAAAACCTGTGGATCCATAAAAACAGCATCCAAACTCCATGGATCATTAGGCTTCCCTTTAGCATGAGAATGCAATGTGCTGATGCATCGGGCAATGACAGTAATGTCATCAAGCATAGGGTCGACATCGCACAACTCAGTGTATGGTACTTGACTCATCCTGATATCTGACAAAAAAAAAAAGAAAGAAAGAATAGATATAAACAATACGAACGGTATACAACATATCATACATTTTGTTATGGTTTAACATAAACTTAGTATCAAAACCTTAAATTAACGATTATTGTATAATGATATGAAAAGCGTGGCTGGTAACTGTTTGGTGTATCTGTATATATAGGGTATAAAATTAGGGTTTTTCATATTCAAAAAACGCCACCATTATCTCTATTATAGGATAGGATTTCATTTGAAATTCATTTTGATAAGAACAAAACATAATTCTTGAATGATATTAGAATAGTTATTCATGGAATGTTTGGTATATATTGCATTATTATAGGGATTGGTTTATTTTTCAAATATTCACATTATTATAGGGATAAACAAAATATCTCAATTTTTTTTAAATTGTTGCAAATTATGTTACTGATCATTAACAGCTATCATGCATGCAACGATTAATTATTTTTAAATTTAAAACCAATTACTTTTATAAAACAATATGCTTTCAAAAAAATAAATAAATAAAATATATATATATATATATATATATATATATATATATATATATATATATATATATATATATATACTTTATATAATATTTTAGGTTACCAAGCACATGTCATTTTTTGTATATATTATAGGATATGAAATCATTTCAAGTTCATTATGATAATAACAAAACATAAATATTGAATTATATTATAATAGTTATTCATGGAAATCTTGCATTTTTATAGGGATTGGTTTACTTTTAAAAATTTTCACATTATTATAGGGATACAAAGATATTTCTCAAAATTTTAAAAAGTTTTGCATATTATGTTACGAATCATTAACAGACATTCATTATTTTTACATGCATTGATTCAATATTTTGAAATTTAGAACCAATTACTTCTATAAAACATTCTGAAAAAATATATACAAACTATAATACTTTATATAATATATTAGGTTACCAATCACATATTATAAGATTTATTTTTAGATATAAATATTATAGTCTTTAACAAATACCAATCTCATATTATAACGGGCATATATAATAATTGATTTACATTTAAATTTGAGATACATATATAATCCTTTAGTTAAATTTGATTTATACGTAATAAGGATCTTATAAAAAATCATATTTGGTAAATTGATGAATAATAAATGAAATACATTGTATCCCTATTTGATTTCATGTATTTATTTTGTATTTAATTCAATCCGAAATTAAGTTCCTTAAATATCTCAAAAAATTCGGATTCAAAATAATTGTGAAATCTTTCTATTAGTGGTGTGGTTTCCACATGTCATTTTTTTTAGAGTTTTGAGGTGATTTTTTGCCTCTAAAAATAGCAATCACACTTGTGTTTTATATAGGTTGGGATTAACTAATTAAACTAATTAGATTTACTAAAAATACTAAAAAGGCTTAGAAAATTAAGAAAAATTTTACAAATCTAATTAACCATCATGGGAATCCTAAAAAATTATAAAAAGTTGATTTAATGTATTTTTAAACTAATTAACTAATTATTAATCTAATTACTTATTAATTTCTAATTAAACTAATTATATTATAAAAAATAGAAAATGAGTAATATAAATTCTAGAAAAATTTGTAAAAATGTTTTAACTTAAATAAAAGCTAGAAAAATTATAAAAACTAGGTTATAATTTATAAAATATAATTATGCTATTTAATTACTTAATATTAATTAAAACTTAATTAAACTAAAATTAATTATAAAAACCACTAAAAGACAAAATAAAAATCTGGAAAAATTTATAAAATTACTTTAACCTAAAATAGAATTTCTAAAAATATCAAAATGATATATTGCTTATAAATAAGCTAAAAAGAAAATTAAAATGATAAATCCTATTAAATAGAAGCTATCACTATAATTAAAGTTGATTTTTTTGGTTTTTTCTTTTTCCAAACTGATTATACACTAAAAACAAAAACTTTTAATAGAAACACTTTTAATGTAACCAAGAAATAAGCACTTAAAGTGCTTATTGATCCCCACAGTTGACTTTTGTTGACTGTGGAAGGATTTTAGCTCAAATGAAGGAAGGTGGGGACCACAATGATGAATATTAGTCTCTCTGAGTTAAATGAACTGAGTTAAGCAAGTTTAGCACAAATAAGAAGCTTCAATAAGCTTCAAACCTCAAATAAGCTGATGACTTATTTAGAATCTGAGGCAGAATGGGACAAGAATTGGGACCAAATTCAAGTGGGGTCCAGTGGTCAAATGGTCAAACAAAAGGTCAACAGGTCAACTATGGTAGGAGGGGGGTTGTAAGGACCTACTTATGGGGTGTGGGACCCACTGGGTTAACCACAAAACACCACCAAAGGTGGTGGGTGAGCAGAGGTCTGCTGAGACAGGGCAGTTACTTTGCCCTGCAGCCCACTTCAAGGGGCAATTTAGTCCAAGTAAAAAAATCACAAAATTATGGAACTTGTGGAAATCTAAAGTTCAGGTGGTAGGATTTACTCTCAACAAATTTCAAATCCCCAATCTCAACACAAAATTCATGAAAATTATTGCCATTTTGATGAAAATCTGAGTTTGCAAATTTTGACTTTTATGTAAAACCTTGCACATTGACTTTCTTGAACTTTGGCTGATGATTATTGGTTTAAACTGGTGTATTAAGATATATTCCAACTAAATATGGCTAGAAAAACAAGTTTTCAACAAAAATGGTGAGATTTGATGTTCTAAATTCTCACAGACAACTGATATGGATGACTTGGTGTGATTTTTGACTTTTGTAACAAAAATGACCAAGGACTTTATCAAAATAGACTGAGTTACACTAAACAACAATGCAACAAGTGTTTTTAACTCTAAACAATAACTCCTACATATGCTTTACAGCTTAATCCAAACACCCCTTCTAGTAATCTGATTTGATTTTTAAGAGCAAAGAAAAAGGTTTAAGTCTATGCTACTGATTTGGATGTGTTCAATAAGCTAATTGCAACTTATTTGAGCTGAGCTTAAAGTAGAATACACTAGATTACCCACTGAGACACTTTGACAGTTGAAACAACAATCAACACAACTACAAGATTTGATTAACAAGCTACTAATACAATCACAAATGGAACTTTACTAACACCAATTGAACACAAATTACTTAATAGCAATAAAGATGAACAATAATAAGCTTATGCTACAGTAAAAATGAAAAAGAGATATGAGAAATAAGCTCACAAATGGATCCTGTGAACTTAGAACCAAGAACCAAGGTATGAAACCTTTCCTATAACCTCCCTTGAGGATCTAAACCAGAATTCATCCATTCCAATCCATGCTTCCAGCTTGATCTCCCATAAACACAGATTTTTGTGATTATATTTTTTTTATTTTTTTGTTTTTAGCAATATTTATAGAACTGATTTTTAAGCTGATTCAAAAGCTTAAAAAGCTTTTGAACTTGAATGTTGAATCTAAATGAGCTTGCAGTGAACTTACACTACTTTGTAACTTGAAATTACAATTTGAGTAACTTTTTAAAATTTTGAAAAACTGAAAACAAGAAGTAAATTAAACTTAAACTTTCATTACTTGATGAAATTAATACAAATAAAGGAAAAGACACTGAATTTAAATTACATACTAGTCTAGATAGCCATATTGGCTTTATAAAAGCTTATATATATTAAAAAGTGACCTCCCTTGCTTCTCCTCTCTCCTCTTTCTGAATTATTGAGCTTCTCTGACTTGTTGCGTCTCCCTGATCAAATCCCACCCATTGGATTGGGTGGGAATTATCCTAGCCGTTCAAACCAACTTTTGCCGCCAAAATTGTCAAAGGCAGTTGGGGATTGCTTCGATGAATTTGGTATCAATAAATGCGTTTTGTTAGCATTAGGGAGTTGGGGGAGACATAGAATGGGGTTGCTGATGTGGAGGAGGGGGGTGGAGTGTTGGTTGAGTTTGCAGACTCAAGTGGTGAGGTTGGGGGTGGTCAACGAAGGTGTTGACTGGTTGATTAAATAAAACGGTTTGTTTGGAGTGGTGGGCTTATGGTGTGGAGTGGGCCTGGTAGACTGAGGAGATATAAGGGGTGGGATGGATTGGTAAGATGGGTTTGGAATTGGTTTTGTTTTTTGGGTTATAATAACAAAAAGGGGTCCGGATGGTATAGGGTATAAACACAAGGACCATTTTTGAAATTTGACAAAACACAAGGGCTGGAAATGTCATTCTCCCAAAGTATCAATAAGGACCAATGTTGCCAAGTTTAGTATTCCACAAACCAATTTTGCAAAATTTTTTATTTTCAAAATTCCCAGGGACTGAATTTGCAAATTCCCAAACTCCAGGGACCAAAATGTAACTTTTCCAAATTTATCACCCAAAGTCCGTTTTTGATAGATTTTGATTTTTCAAGGACTTGGGTTGACTTTTATTTCAAAATAAATGCATAGGGACTATTTCTGACAAATTTTGAAACTTGGGGGATTGAAACTGCCAATATTGCAAACTTTGATCGTTTTTCGTTTGTTTTTGCTCGTTTTGCATTTAAAACACATAAAACACAATCCCTGGGATAATTTAAGTATTTTGATTACTTTTCGATTGTTTTTGTATGTTTTGGCAGTTTAAACACGATAAAAATGATGAGTGTTTGCGCACTTATCAATCCCCTACACTGTTTATAAGGCGTACACCCAATGGGTGTTTTGTAAGCCGTACGGAAAGCCCAGAGTGCATCATCTAATTTATCCGACCACGATGCACGATTTTCACCTACAGTTCTTTCTAAAATTCTTTTGATGCCCCGATTGGAAACTTCGACTTGTCCACTCGTTTGAGGGTGGTACGCAGTAGAAAGACGGTGAGTCACACCGTACTTTTGCATGGCTTTGTCAAATTTGTCATTACAGAAGTGCGTACCACGATTGCTAATAATAGCTCGTGGAGTTCCGAATCGGGCAAAAAGAGCTTTTAGGAATTTCACAACTACTCGGGCATCATTTGTGGGTAAAGCTTTCGCTTCAACCCATTTTGACAAGTAGTCAACTGCCACGAGTATGTATTTGTTGCCGTGAGAGGATGGAAATGGCCCCATAAAGTCGATGCCCCAGATATCAAAAATTTCACAAACTTGAATTGCATTCTGAGGCATTTCATTCTTTTGTGAAATATTCCCGTGACGTTGACAAGCGTCGCAGGACTTGACCAGTTCTTGGGCATCCTTGTAAATCGAGGGCCAATAAAAGCCAGAATCAAACACCTTTTTGGCGGTGTAGTTAGGATTGTGGTGGCCCCCCGTGGGACCAGCATGGCAAGCCTTTAAAATTTCAGCGGCTTCCTGACCATACACACACCGCCGGATGACTTGATCCGCGCATATTTTGAACAAGTAGGGGTCGTCCCAAAAGTAATGTTTTACGTATTTGAAAATTTTATTTTTTTGTTGGGACGACATCCCTTTCACAATGAAGTTACCCGCAAGATAGTTTGCAAAGTCGGCAAACCATGGGGTAATCGAGTCTCCACGAAATGAAACCTCATTGAGGGTTTCGAGAGGAAATGTTTCATTTATTTCCTTTTTCTCGAAAGCATCTTGGTGGAGGTTTTCAAGACGGGAGAGATGATCAGCAGCTAGGTTCTCAGCTCCTTTTTTATCACGAATAATGATATCAAATTCCTGAAGGAGGAGAACCCAACGAAGAAGTCTCGGCTTTGCATCTTGTTTTGCAAAAAGGTACTTCAAAGCCGAGTGATCCGTATACACTATGCTTTTAGTCAGTATCAAGTATGGTCGGAATTTTTCAAAAGCATACACCACAGCTAATAATTCTTTTTCGGTGGTGGTGTAATGGCTTTGAGCCTCGGTCATAGTTTTGCTGGCATAGTGTATAGGCTGAAAATGTTTTGTTTTTCGTTGCCCCAAGACTGCCCCTATCGCATAATCACTAGCATCACACATGAGCTCGAAGGGCAAGTCCCAATCGGGGGCAACAAGAATCGGTGCCTCGGTAAGCCTTTTCTTTAATGTTTCAAAGGCTTCGATGCACTCAGGGGAGAAGATAAAAGGAGCATCCTTTTCGAGGAGATGGGTCATAGGCCGGGCGATTTTAGAAAAATCTTGAATAAACCTACGATAGAAATCGGCGTGACCCAAAAAGCTCCTAACACCTTTCACGGTTGTGGGATGAGGTAATTTTGCAATGACATCCACTTTGGCTCTGTCAACCTCAATCCCGTTTTTTGAAATTTTATGGCCGAGGACAATGCCCTCTTTGACCATAAAGTGACTCTTCTCCCAATTTAGACATAACTTTGTGTCTTCACAACGTTTTAGCATATCGTCTAAATGGGAGAGGCATGACTGAAACGAATCCCCAATGACCGAAAAATCGTCCATAAAGACCTCCATAGTTTTTCCGATCATGTCGGAAAAAATGGCCATCATACATCCTTGAAAGGTGCCCGGAGCATTACATAAGCCAAATGGCATACGTTTATATGCGAAAGTTCCATAGGGGCACGTAAAAGTTGTCTTTTCTTGGTCTTGCGGGTCAATGGGAATCTAAAAGTAACCCGAGAAACCATCGAGGAAGCAATAATACTCATTCCCCGCTAATCTCTCGAGCATCTGATCCATAAAGGTCAGAGGAAAATGATCCTTACGGGTGGCGTCATTCAATTTACGATAATCAATGCAGACGCGCCAACCCGTAACCAAACGAGTTGGAATCAACTCATTCTCCTCATTTGTGACAACAGTAATGCCACCCTTTTTTGGAACACAATGGATTGGGCTGACCCAAGGACTGTCCGAGATAGGGTAAATCAATCCGGCATCAAGAAGTTTTAAAACCTGTTGTTTGATAACCTCGTGAATTTTTGGATTCACCCTTCTTTGTTGTTGGACTGCAGGTTTGAAGTCGTCCTCCATTAGAATCTTGTGAGTACAAAATTCAGGGTCAATGCCCTTGATGTCGGAGAGACGCCAAGCAATTGCTTGTTTATGAGACTTCAAAACCTTTATAAGAGCAGCCTTTTCCTCATCACTTAAGTCTTTGGCAATTATGACGGGTAATTTATCATCACCCTACAGAAATGCATATTCAAGATGAGGCGGCAAGTCCTTAAGTTCAACCTCAGGGAAGTCATCAGTTTTCTCAACATTTTTGACCTCCTCTTTATGAAGTTGTTGTGGTAGAATAGGAAGATGAGAGGGATCTTCGTTTAACAATTTTTCAAGCAGGAGAATATCCCTCTCGAGGTCGATCTCTTGGTTATCGACTCCTTCGGGAATCGAGTCACTTTTGAGAAACGCCTCCATTTCTTCTAAGATGAAGTCACTTCCCTCAAACGGAGTGAGGGAAGGAGAAGAATTGGCTATGATGGGATGAGAAGATTGAGTGAGGTTTTCACTCGAAAAATCATCAATGAAACCCAAAATCTCTTGAGCATACTCCTCAGCAGCAACATCAATGACATCAATTTGATTCACCGACTCACAATCATAATTGGAGGAGTATCTCGATGTTTGATTTAGGTTGAAGGTAATAGCTTCCGTCCCAACACGTAATGTGATCTCATGCTCAAATACATCGATAAGAGCGCGCCCAGTTCTAAGGAATCCCCGCCCAAGAATGAGAGGGACCCTTGAATCAGCATCAAAGTCAACAATCACAAAATCTGCCGGAAAATGGAACTTCCCCACTTTAACGAATACGTCCTCGGCAATGCCAATGGGACGAGAAATCGAACGATCGACAAGCTCTAAAGTCATGCACGTGGGGGTAAGTTCGGGAAGAGAGAGTTTCTTCCACACAGAATATGGCATTAGGTTAATGCTAGCACCTAGATCGGCCAAGGCGAAGCAATCAACCATACCCAGGAAAGTACAAGGAATTAGAAATTTCCCGGGATCTCCAAGCTTTTCAGGAAGCTTTTTCAAAAGAACTGCAGAGCAGTTCTCATTCAGAGGAGTTTTTGCCATCTCAAAGAGTTTCTCTTTATTACTCAACAGATTTTTGATTGTTGATGCAAACTTGGGCATCAAGAGAATAGCATCCGCGAAGCTGATATCGAAATGCAAATCTTGGAAGATTTGGAAAAATTTATCCATTTGGTGATTAGCTTTTCGCGGAGCTTTTGTTCACTGAGACGTGATGGATAGGGAATATAAGTTTTGGATTTAGGGTTGTCCATTGGAGTTTCTGGTGGTTCAAAGACAACTCCAGGCTTACATCTGGTTTCAGGAATAACCTGAGGTAGGACGTGTGCTGTACTTCGTGGGCTAGGAATTTGCACCTTGTCCTTTGTCACCTCAGGTTCACGATTCACTACCTTTGGAGGAGAGGAAGAAGAGGTAGTAGGAATCGCTGGTTCATCATATGAAGCACCACTTCCTGTTGTGATCGCCTTAGCATCGCCCCTCGGGTTAGCGATCGTGTTGCTCGGTAAAGTAGTACCTGAGCCCGAGGGTCGATCATTTAAAGACTTCTTGATGTCAAAAATCTGGCTGACCAGCAACTTGTTCAACTCTTCTTGGGACTTCATGAATTGTTTCAACAACTCGTCAGATAAAGGCCCGGTTGGAACAATGGCTTGATTCGGATGAGGAATATTTGGAGCTCGATTGTTCGGATTGGGACCTTGATTTTGAAAATTACCCTGATTAGGGTTGTTGTTCCCATGAAAATATCCTGGATTGAAATTAACCTGACCTTGGTTCCGATTAAAGTTTCCTTGATTTTGATGTTGGAAACCATGATTTTGGAACCCTTGGTTTTGATTGTGAAAACCGTGACCCTGATTGAAGTTACCTTGGTTTTGATAACCTTGGTTCGCTCTATTTTGATTTTGGCCACAGTTTTGGACATTTTGGTTTTGATTAAAACCAGGAGGTCCAGGATAATGATGTTGAGGTCGATAGCTAGGGTCCATAGGAGGGCGATATTGAGTGCCTCCTTGATTTTGGGACCCAGCTATAGCATGAGCTTCATATGGAGTACCATCAATAGCTGTGCAATTGTAGCAGGCATGCGACCCACCACAAGTTACACAGACTTCCACTTTTTTAACCTCAGCAGGGGGAGGATGTTGTGGAAATGAAACTTTCTTTGTTTGGGCGAGAACCAAAGCTTGGATCGCTTCAGTGAGCTTTTCAATCTTAGCATCCGTGCTAGATTGACCCACAGAAGATGAAGTAGAAGGTCCCGCATTGATTTGAGAAACAATCGGTTTGCTTCGTGTAGAGCGGACCTTGGACTTGTTGTTAGGTCACCATTTAGTAAACACAAGTATGATATAAAGAGAAATGAGATGAGAAATAGACTTGGTTGATTATAAGATAATAAGAAAGATAAAAATGCAAGAGTTTCCTTAAGGTAATCTAATAACCAACAAAATAAAATGTAACATAAGCTTACTATTTATAAGGGAGGAGCTAGGGCAACACACCCTTCCTCCCTTATCCCTTTTAACGTGGGCTTTTAGGCCTCTTGGGCTTTAACATGTTGCCCATTAACTTAAACAATAATAAGAAATAATACTTAAGCAACCTATTACAAAATGTAATGACCGAGACTTGACTAAATACTAAAAGTATGATCCCAACAATCTCCCCCTAAGGGTCGGTCATCACGGTTGCTTGACGTCTTCATCTTTGTCGTTGACTTGTGACATGTAAAACTCTAGACGTCTTCAAAATGAATGAATGATAGTGAATGTACTTTGCTCTTTGTCTTTGTTCTTTGGTAATGATGGATTCTGAAGTTATCTGCCGTTCGTCACTCCTGCGTCTGTGGTGGTTGTACGCCATTCCAACATACTCATACATCTTTAAACTTTCACTTACAAGAAGTTCCTTTTTCATGCATTGAGATCTTTGTCTTTATACTTTGTAGATTCTTCTAATTGCCGTAGAATCTTTCTTTGAACTTTGTGTTGCTAAGATCTTTGGGGGAGCTTTCTTTGACTTCAAGATGTATGTATGAGCATGTTGGAATCTATCATCATGGAAGTGAGGTACCTGCGAGTAAACAGTTAGCAATAAGACAACCGGTACTTACGGATAAGGAGTTAGAGCTCATCAACAGCATAATGTGAAGATTCCTTCTAATCCTTATCCAGGCCGTTCCCATATCAGATACTCCCGAAGGAGCTTACGAGACCTACTAAGTAGCTCAATGACTGGGTGAGTCGCTGGGGATCACTCCACGACTGTAGACCGCAATGGAACCACCGCAAACACTAAGCGTAACCCTTGTGGGGTTACCGAAGTGACCTGCTGTCAGGGCTGTTTGATGTTGACCCTGGCAGGATTTCCGTTCAATCATTGAGAAATACTTACGTAATCCTCTCATAAACGTTCTCGGCAGATTGCTAAGATCTGCGAAGGACTCGATAGTTTACAACTGATGCCCATTGATGTAGAACACCAGTCGTAGAAATACTAAGTGTTCCTAAGAGATCTTTGATGTATCTCAAGGCTCTAGACTCTATAAGTGCACACCTATGTTTCCTATGCGGAGACTGGGGATGTCCTTCTTCAATATCAACCGTCTCTAAGAGATGGGTCGATAGGTTACGCGGGTTCCCCTGTGAGAATGAAACAAGTCCTTTTAAGAGAACTTGAGTGGTTAAGAAGGTTTAGTGCATTGCGTCATTGGGTCCATGACGACTTAATCTTCAATACCGGCGTCGCCTTAGCAACAACCAGTAGCATACGTATTGAACCCGGTGTCTGCCCTAAGGTTGAATCATCTGGAGGGCTATTTCTTTTCACCCTTTACTTTACTATTCTTTTTAATTCTTCAACTCCTTCTTTCCCTTTCATTCATTTCTCCTTTTTTTTTCGTATCATACCTAAGGACTTCTAATTCTAACTATGGGAGATGTCCTTGGGTAGATCCCTCCGGCTCTGGCGGATCATAGGACGGATATTCCTATCTTAATCACCTTATAACTCCGACAGTAGCCAAGAAACCTTTGATTGAAAAATCTCTCAAAGTGTTTGTGATAATCAAATATTTTGGTTAACACTTTGAGAGTTTTGCGTACACTTTTGAAGGGCTCCCCCTGCACATGTGCTCATAAGTGTTTAATAAATTTGCACATGCGGGAGGAGCAAGCACTTTTGAATTGATCCACATTCCGTGAACACGACCGATTCGAGACACGCTTACATCACTAGTTAGACTAGCTTGAAGTTATTACCCGGCCTGGTCAAGTCCATAGAAAGTTTCTCGAGACGGTACATTTCTACTAAGACTAATCCTTTTCGAGACACGCTTACGTGGTTAGATAAAGAGATACATTGTCAGCTTTTAGGTGACAACTAGCTCTAATATCTAACTTGATGTTATTACCCGTCGAGGATAAGTCTTTTCGATATTACTAACATTTATTGCCTCGTCAATTCCTGGGTTAAAACTGAGTCTAGCTCGCACATGATACAACTTTTAAGCATTGACTTCGTATATTTTAATCACTATTTCATTTTCTCCCCCTCAAAAATAGCATATAAGATGATGTTTTTGATAATCTTTTAGATTAAAATATGCCTTTTGAGTGTTACGGGGAGATTCTCCAAGAACTTTTTGATTTTGAGCAAAGTATTTTGTTTTGACAAGTGCTCCCCCTCAACAAGTGATTAGGTCTTATTGAGGTGAAATACTTGTCCTTTTGAGCAGAATTATGAAAAAATCATAAATGTTTGATTAATTCTACTCAAAAGTAAGAAGCCTTCGCTCCTTATAATAGGATTGAGGCACTGATGCGTACCTCAGGGTCCTTTCTTTACAAGTACGGGTTGTACACTGATATGCGTGCACAAACCATTATGAAGTAAATTATTGACAAATCAAATCAAATGCTTACAATGATTTACCAATCAGGCCTCTGAAATGTCTTAGTACTTCAGCAACCCTGGCTTCTTCTTCTTTCTTAAGTTTTTCTTCAGCCAGCCTATCAGCTTCGGCTTTAAGCCGTTGTTCTTCAGCCAGCCTGGCTTCTTCTTCCTTCTTAGACTTTTCTTCAGCCAGTTTGGCTGCTTCTTCTGCTCTCCTACTCTCTTCCATTCTGATTGATTCTTCCAGTTTAGCTTGAGCAATCTCTTCAAGTCTGGCCTCTTCAGCTTCTTGTTTTCTTTTTAGTTCCTCTTCCTGAGCTCTTTCTCGACGCTCTATTTCTTCTATAGACATAAGTCTTGGAGCATCGGTATCCATAGGATCTTCCTCTTCCTCCTCTTCCATAGTCATTTCAATGTCGGTGGGAGACACTGAGGGATTATCATAAACAACTAAGTTTGAGGAGATTCCTGTGGTAGGCTCAGGAATGCTGCTAGACCCGCCAGCTTCGGTGGTCTGGGAGAACACTGGAGGTGGAGGTTGATCAGCATTGAATGTGTCAATTCGGCTGTGAAGGAGACCGAGGTTGAGAGCCCGTTCATTTTCTTCATCGACTGAAAGGCCTTCAGGCTCTTGTACAGCTGTAACTGGTTCCTTCATCTTTTTTCTTCTAATCCTTTCTTCTTCCAAAATTGTTTGAGCTTTGGTGAATGGACGTTGATAGAGGTGTGAGGGGGATTCAGCATAATCAGCAGATTCGTCAATGATATTATCCCAATCTTCAAACGTCAAATCCTTATCGTCAATTTCATCAAGATTGACTTTCTTGGTGATATTGGCATAGGCTTCACTGTAAATAGGACCTTCGTCGGATTCGGTTTGTTCAGAGTCAGCAGGTTTTGGAGAAGGTGTAGGTGAGGGAAACCAGCCAGGTTCAGCAGTAGGTTTCTTTGCAGGAATTCTGACCTTAGATGATGGCTTTTTCTTAGGTTTGGACTTGGTAGAACTTTCTGAGCTGCCCGATTTGCTACCTTTCTTACCTTTCTTCTGCATGTATGAAGGTAGAGCAGCTTCGTCCAAGAACCCAACTTTCTCTGCTTCAGTGGCTTGTAGGTAGTACTTGTAGTTATTGCCAGCCTTGACTTTGTCAGTTAAGAGGCTATCTGGAAGTTTCTTTCCCTGTTTCCTTGTACTTGTATCCATTCTCTTGATGACCTTCAGTGTGTCCTCATTCTTGTATGTATGCTGAAACTCATCATTCAATCTTTGAGGAATGTCATCATATTCATGGAGGAAGCTTGCAATAAGAAGTTTGGTGAAACGGACGAATGGAATATTGGTTGTCTTGCGGTGTATGTGCCACACAATATCTTCCCAGATAATGCTGGCATAATCAACCTTCTTGACATTAGCAATAGCCCAGAACAGCCTGAGATGTTGGAGCTTAGGGTGTTCATGGCCTGTGTCTCTGCCGGATAGTGACTTGGCAATAATGATGTAGAGAGTTCTCCAAGGCTGTGGAAGAAATCTGATATTGACCCTAGAGTGACTAGTAATGACCCCTTCAGACTCATCATACCCAATATCTCTCAGCCATTCTATCAATTCTTCTTCAGTGGGAACTTGGTCATACTCTTCATTCGGTTCAAGTTCGGGAAGTCCAAGAGCACTACGGAGAAGATCCTTGTCGACCGTGACTTGTCTCATGTGAAGCATACAAGTAAAGGACTCTTCCAGGAGGTCCAGGTGGATAGTGTGCCAAAACTGATGTATGTAGAAGCATGCTACTGCAGCAGATTTGGTGAGAAGAACTTTGCACGGGTGATAGATGAGAGCATCAACAGCAACAAGGCAAGAAGACTCATTGCATGTCAGTTTGTTGAAGTTGACTCTTAGGTTGTTCTTTCCAATCTTCCTGGAGTAGTTTTCAGGAAATGTGTCTTCCCATGCACGAATGGGTTCAGGTTCTGGTCCGTATGGGATGTCATTGTGTTCTGCCATCTTTTACAGATTAGATGAAAGATGCTTGGATTATTCCAATGATTGGTGGCCGTTTGATCGTGTAGGTGAAGTAATAAATGTGTTTGGTGAAAAAGTGATTAACTGTTGGTCAAAAGTTGTTTTGACTAGGGTGAAATAGTTTTCATGTATTGACACTTTTGATCCCTTAACCTTAACTAACATTTATATTAAATGCTAACATCCTTATTCACATGTAACATTTGTTAGTCAACACCATGATATGATAAGAACAACTTGTCATACTCCCCCTCGACCTTAGAATCATGGTAAAATTAACAGGTTTTGGTCAAGGAGAGTAACCCGAAATCCTTTTGAATCAACACTAAAAAATATTAATGTTTTTTTTTTTTTTTTTTTTTTTTTTTTTTTTTTTTTTAAAAAAAATAAATGGTTTTGGTAAAATGCAAGTATAAAAGATGAAATATTTGAAAAAAATGTTACGTTTTCTCCCCCTCAACACTAATTTTAAATGATTGAAGACGTTTTTAGAAAAAAAAATTAGTGTTGAAAGAGATTTATACTTGCATTTTTTTTTTTTTTTTTTTTTTTTTTTTTTTTTTTTTTTTTTGAGAAAAATATTTACAAAGATAGTTTTGATGTTTGACAATCACTTGTGTTTTAAAAACTTTTCCAGATCCTCTGGAGTCAAACATCGCATACCAATTTGGTGAACTAAACTAGCAAACCTGGATGGTGCCAAGGATTTGGTAAGTAAGTCCGCCAATTGGTACTCAGTTCCAACAAAATAAAGCTCAACTGTACCCCTTTCCACATGCTCTTTGATGAAATGATATCGGAGATCGATGTGTTTGGATTTGCAATGATGCACAGTGTTGCAGGAGATAGCAATTGCACTCTTTGAGTCACAGTAGATAGGAATCCTGTTGAACAGGTAGCCATAATCCTTGAGTTGTGATCTCATCCAGATGACTTGAGCACAACAAGCGGACATGGCTACGTATTCAGATTCTGTAGATGACAGTGAAGTGCAGTCCTGCTTCTTAGATTGCCATGACACAAGTTTGTCTCCGAGAAATTGTAATCCACCAGATGTACTTTTGCGTGTGTCTAAACATCCTGCATGGTCAGCATCTGAAAAAGCAATTAGTTCAAAGCCAGAATCCTTCGGATACCAGATCCCCAAGTTAATGGTTCCCTTTATGTATCGAAGGATTCTTTTGACCTCACTGAGGTGTTTTTCAGTTGGTCTGGACTGATAGCGGGAGCACATGTAGACAGCAAATACTATATCAGGTCTACTAGCTGTGAGATACATGAGGGACCCAATCATACTTCGGTATTTGGTAGGGTCAACTGGAGTCCCATGTAAATCAGCATCTAGTTTTGTGGTATAGCCCATTGGTGTATTATAGGTATCACAGGACATCATTCCATATTTCTTTAAAATTTCAACAGCATATTTAGATTGATTTACAAAAATTCCACGGGGTGATTGATGAACTTGTAGTCCTAAAAAGAACGAAAGCTCACCCATCATGGACATTTCAAAATTATCTTTCATTAATTTTGCAAAATCATTAGAATAACTTCTTTTTGTTGAGGCAAAAATGATGTCATCGACATATATTTGAACAACAAGTAAGTCCTCCCCGTAGGTTTTAGTAAACAGTGTTGGATCCACCGATCCTTTAGAAAACTTATTGGCCAGTAAGAAAGTGGACAGTTTGTCATACCACGCCCGTGGGGCCTGCTTGAGTCCATAGAGAGCCTTTTTGAGTCGGTAGACGTGATTAGGACGCTCAGGATCAACGAAGCCTTCAGGTTGGCTGACATAAACTTCTTCACGGAGATCTCCGTTAAGAAATGCTGTTTTGACATCCATTTGGAAGACTACCATGTTCCGGTGTGCAGCATAGGCCAAAAAGATCCGAACAGCTTCATGTCGAGCCACTGGAGCAAAGGATTCAGCAAAATCTAGACCTTCCAGTTGAGAGTATCCTTTTGCTACCAGACGTGATTTGTTACGGATGACAGTTCCTTCAGCATCAAGCTTATTCTTCCATATCCATTTTAACCCAATGACAAAGACTCCGTCAGGTCTTTCAACTAATTCCCAGACTTCTAATCGTATGAATTGCTGAAATTCCTCTTGCATAGATTCAATCCAGTTGTCATAAGTCATAGCATCTTTAATGTTCTTGGGTTCTTCATGACAAACTGTGAGTGCGTAGATGCAAGTTTCTCCATCTGTGTGAAGTCGTTGTCTTGTCATAACTGGTGCATCTGGATGGCCAATAATATGAACTAGAGGATGGTCTCGGGTCCATTTGTGTGTTGAAGGGTGTAGTTGATATGTATCTCGCATGTTGGCAGGATCCAAGTTGCGTGTTGACGACTCAGCTATATCAGGAACTGTAGTAGCTGGTGCAAATGGATTGAAGAACGCATCAGGATCATGCTCTGCGGATTGTGGAACTGATAGTGGTGTTGGATCTTCAGCTGAGTGGCGGGAGTTAGAAACAGTTTGTTCTACTGTAGATGGTGAAGCAATTGGAGGACCGTCTCTCTCAACAGTTGTTGAAGTTTGTTGAGGTGAGTCTGGTACATGAATATTGTCAGGTTGAGCAGCGGAATTAGGTGGGACCTCAGTAGGACGGTATTCAATTGTGTCATCAAACAGTGGAGCAAACAAGGTTTCCAATTCTTTGCGGTTGAGTGGCAATGGTTCAGCCGAAGATGCCGGAGGGTTAAGACGGTTAAATTCGGGTCCTAAGCTGTGTCGCTCAGAAGCCATCTGTGTGAGCTCATCAAAATTAGCATGAATGGTTTCTTGAATTTCACGAGTACGACGATTCCAAATCCGAAAACCTTTAGAATTCTCACAATATCCAATGAACACTCCGATGTCAGCCTTTGCTTTAAGTTTACCTAAATCATCACGATCATTTTTCGGATAGCAGAGTGCTCCAAAAACATGAAAGTAATCGATGTTCGGTTTCCTTTTGTGAACAATTTGATATGGTGTTTTGCGATGACGTTTTGTGATCATACAACGGTTTTGAGTATAGCACGCGGTTGAAACAGCTTCTGCCCACAAGTAATCAGGTAACTGAGCATTAATCAACATAGTTCTAGCAGCTTCCACTAACGTCCTGTTGCGTCTTTCAACAACGCCATTTTGTTCTGGGCTTCTAGGAATAGATGTTTGATGTTCAATTCCCACTTTCTCATAATAAGACCTAAGTGTCTGATTCTTGAACTCAGTTCCGTTGTCAGTTCTGACTATTCGGACCGTGTTGCGTAACTGAACTTGAATTTTAGTGAGAAAGGTGATGATCATAGAAGGAGCCTGATCTTTACTTCGTAGAAAATAAACCCAAGTCCATCTGGAAAAATCATCGACGATTACTAGTATGTAGCGTTTACCGTTGATACTTTGAACACGCATCGGTCCACACAAATCCATATGAAGTAGTTGTAGAGCATGATTCGTACTGTGTTCAGGTTTTGAAGGAAAATGAGCCCGAGTACTTTTTCCTTGTTCACAGGCTGGACATAAGTGATCTTTGGTGAAACGGAATCTTGGAAATCCCTCAACAAGTTTATAACGAGCAAGGTCAGTCATAGTTTTGAAATTCAAGTGTGAAAGACGTTTGTGCCATAACCAAGATTTAGTTGATTCTGCTTTGGAGAGAAGACATATCGGAGATGTTGCAATCATATCTGACATTGAAATTGTATAAAGATTGGAGCCACGGGAGCCAGACATAAGATCGTTTCCTTGTAAGTCACGAACAAAGCAAGTTTTCTCACGAAATGCAACTTCTAGATCCCCATCACAGAATTGACCAACAGAGAAAAGGTTGTGTCCAAGGCCTTCCACATAATAAACACGGCTTATTTCGATGTTTCCACTTATAAAGTCACCATACCCCATGATTAAAGCGTAATGATCATTCCCGAATCTGACAGTACCAATGAACTTTGAGACAAAGTTGTGTAACAGTTTGAGATTGCCTGTCATATGTCGGGTGCATCCGCTATCAACAATCCAGAGAACAATCTGCACCACCTGCATCACAAGAAGAGGACACGGATGGAACAGAAGTAAGGGTGGAACCCAAAGAAACTGCGGGTTCCTGTTGGTTAGAAGCACAAGTATTCAATAATTTAGGAATCCATTTAAAATCAGGTTTGTGTTGTAACCAACGTTGCCAATTCCAACTAGTTCGAGCTTTCTTAATGGTGTATTCACTAGTGTTTGGCTGATTCCTAGACTTGTTCTCTGCACCTATGGGGTTAACATCAACTTCACTAGAAACCGTAGAAGGCGGCTTTCCTAAGATAGACTTAGAGGCAGTAGTGGGCCTAGAAGGAATGCGTGTCCTACGTTTCTTATGACGATGAAGTAGAGAATTAGCTATACATTTAGTATGATCACCAGATGAAACGCTTTTACGACAAAACACACAAGATGCATTAATATTCAAAACATTCAAAGGTTCATCATTCGTTACATTTAGATTTTGATTACAATTTGCCAGATTAGAATCTAAATCTGATGCAACATGAGTTTTATTCAAATTCCTAAGTTGGTCTTCTACTTCTTGAGCTTCTAGTTGTCCTCGCTTACGTTGCCAGAGCCTATTCTTCTTTTTACTGTATCGCTTGGGTCTGCTAACGCTAGTAGGGGAGACTAGTCCTGTAGAAGTGGAGTTATCAACATTAGTATTTTGAATAACCTTTCCTTTATCAGTTTTGTCTAATTTATACATTCCTGGTGCGATCACCGTGGTGTCAACCATCTTTCCTTTTTCAAGTATCTTTATTTTCTCTTTTAACTCAATGATGATGTGATTCTTATCCTGAATGTTTGACTCAAGTATACCATTGCAATATTTGATGTCTATGTGGTTTTGTAGAAATTCGTCATTTTCAATTTTTAACTTCGCAATTTCTTTCTCATATTTGAGACACAAACCTTTTAAAGACTCATTGTTTTTGCAAAGTTGACAAGAGTTTGAAACATTGTGACTTTGAAACTTCAATTCCCTTTCAAGACTTTTAGCTTGACACCATTCAAGCCTTTGATTGAGTAGACTGATTTGTTTTGAAAACTGTTTTGTCACATCATCATTCTTTTTCCTCAGATTATCATTCTCATGTTTCAGTGTCTCAATTTCCTCATTCAACAAGTTATTATCAACACAATGATCATGCTTAAGCATAGAAGTACCAGATTTATAGAGATCATTCATGATAACAGACAAAATATCAGCACAGAGAACTTGTTCCAAGAGTCGATCAGCATCATTTTTGAAAACTTTAGTTTGTAACTTTTGAACCAAAATCTCATTTTCAGCAGTGTCAAAAACGTTTATCATATTTTTGACCTCCTTTTGAAGTTCCTGATCCCAACGTGTAGCACAGAGACGGAGGTGTTGAACAATTGGTTTCATTTGTTTTTGAAAAATATCTCTCTTTTCTCGCTCGTAAGCGGATTGAAAAGTTTCAATTTTGATTTCAGAATTGCGTTCAATTGTTTCCTCCAAAATATCAATGTCTTCCATAAAAGTTTTGAAATAATTTAAGACACGACATTTTGGTAAACGTGTAAGTTCACCGGACGAGGGTAAAGGACCATTTACTTGTGCTACAGTTTGGACAGGGGCCCCATTGTGAGATGAAACATACGACTCTTCGATAAACCATGATTTCTCAGGTAAATCCTTTTGAGTAACGAACTTGACTGGATTTTTTGAATAGTCATATGGTGTGCAATATTCAACATTACTCATTTTTGACCGACTCTCGTCTTCAAGTTCTTCTTCTTCCTCAGTATCAAAAACAACAGCACGCACAATCGAATTATCAAGCAAATAATCCATACTGTAAATTTTTGGAACATCTTTGAATGCATTATGAAGAAACATTGAATTGTAATCGCCAAGTGCAAATCCAGTACCGGGTCTCGGTTTTAAAGTAAATTTCTGAATTGTAGTGACAGAGTTCCCGTGTTTGTACACAATGTTACGAAATTCTTTCAATTGTTTTTCAAGATCAACAATATCACCGAGTAAGTTATCTATATACTTCCTTTTTCGTATTTTATGTTCACAAAAATCTTTTTGACAACTTGACAATTCTGTTTCTGTTTTTGAAAGTTCTGTTTGAAGACGTTTGACTTGCATTTTCAATTCACTCTTTTCACTTTCGAGTTTTGAAATCAACTTTCCGTTTGACTCGATTAAATCTTGCATTTTGCGTTGAAGATCTTGTTCTTTGTTGTAGGAATCGTGAAAAGCTTTTTCAAAACTTTTTGCATGTTTAATCTTGTCTTCCTGATTAGAAAGCTGAATTTTATAACATTCAATATCTCTTGCAAGTGACGCATTTTGTTCTTTCAAAACTTTGTTTTTCTCGTTGCATTTTATTATTTGCAATTGTTGAGCATCCAGTTGTTTTGATAACAATATGAGATCAGGGTCTGGATCAAATGATGGTTCATGTTGTTCAAAATGATCATGTTTATCATTCTCAATAGGATCATCAAATGAAACAACTGTGTCATCATCGAATATGACAACTGTGTTTATTTGTTCATCTGTATGAGATGATGAAGATGATTTAGATGGAACAACTTGCGCCATATCTGATTCATAAGCAGAAGGTGAGACTATTTCATTGATAAAGCATTCATTGAAGTCATGTACCTGAGACAAGCCGTCAGTGTCATACACTGGACCTGAATCATTGAGCTTAAGTTCCTGCATGTTAGCCATAAGCATCACAGCAGCATTGGCTTCCAGATCTTCCATGTCATCATCGTTGTTCACATTTGCCATGAAGTTGTTGTCCTGTTCAGGGAAATGTCCATCTTTTTCATCCTGAAGAGCCATGAGTAATGCCTGCTTGTGAAACTTGCTACCCCGAGTTCTTGGTTTGGGACATGCTGTAGCAATATGACCTTGTTCATTACAATTGTAGCACCAAACTGCATTCCCTGAGGTTGAGTTCCTTGTAGTAACAGAGTCAGACCTTTGTTGAGAAGATGCTGAGTTGTTCCTGAAACCTCCATTGTTACCAAACCTCTGACCATTCCCATAACTTCCTGAAGAACTTCCTGAACCAGATCTACCATAGTTACGATTTTGAATTTCCACTCTTCCATCATTTACAACAGCTTGATTCCTGGTATTTGAAGATGAACGTTGACGGTTATTCGTTTTGTTGGAGAATTTGCTGAAAGCACGAGCGATAAGAGCAAGTCCCTGATTCAACGTATTAAAGTCATCATCGTCATCATCATTGCAGTTGGAGTAGTACACAGCATCATTGTTGTTTGACGGAACAAGTTGAGTAGAAGTATCTTGTGGAGATGAATCATAAGAGACCATTTGGTTCGAGGTGGAAGATTGTGGATAACTGAAGTAGTTCTGCTCTTGAACATATGCATGATTTGACAGTGGTGGTGAAGCATAGGGAGATTGAGCTACGAGAGCCAAAGAATTAGGTGTTGTTGTGGGTGTGTAACCTCCTCGTAGAGCTCGATCTTTTTCCACTTCAGGTTCATGGTGTTTCAGAAAGTCATACAACAAGCCATATGGAGCATCATGAAGATTCTTCGTTTGACGAACAAATGTCACATATTTATGCCAATCAGGGCCAAGACTGCCAACAAATTTGGAGTTCACAGCGATCCTTGGTACAGTGATTTTGTGACGTTCCAGATCATTGACAACATTTGTGAAACGATGATAGTAGGATTCAAGTGACTCTCCAGGTTCAATTGTGATGTCAGTGTATTCCATGTAAAGCTTGGATTCCATGTCATCTTTATTCAATTGAGTGCCTTCCATGAGGAGATGAACGTGTTCCCACATAGCTTTGGCTGTTTTCTGAGCATCGACACTGCGATAGATCGGATTGGGTATACCTTGAAGTATATAAGCCATTGCATACTGATCAGCTTCACGATGTAGTTTCTGTTCTTCAGTGAGTGCAGTTTCTGGAAGGGGTCTATCACCAGGAGGACGTGGAGGATCAGCATTAGGATCACCAGCTTCAAATCTTGTTGGCCACTCAAATGGTCCTTCAAGTATCACTTGCTTTAAGAAGTGCCCATGAGGTTTCTTTAGTTCAAGAAAGCGTAGGAATCGACTTGACCATTGCACATAGTTACCAGGTGTTAGCATTGGAGGTGTTTCAAGTGATCCTGCCTCATGTCGGGATTGTTGAGTTGTAATAACTTCACACATTCTGTCAAACCAGTGAGGTTGTTTGGAGGAAAACTGAGTGTTTTGTTGTGGCACTTGATATGGTTGTTGTTGAGGAATGAGCTGTTGCTGCATCATCAGGTAATGTTGTTGTGGATTGTATTTAGGAGGTTGTTGATTCATTATGTGCGGAAGGTATTGTTGTTGCTGATACTGCTGAGGTTGTTGTTGCTGATACTGCTGAGGTTGTTGTTGCTGAGGATAAGAGTGAGGGGAGTAGTGATTAGGTGGTTGAGACATCTTAGAACACTTGTGTAGAAATGGATCTTTGTAGAAGATTGAAATGCACGTTCCTTTGTGAAAGTAGCAAAATCCTTGGGGTAAGTTTAAATCTTACGCGTAACTTAATCTTACACGTAAACTGTAAGTTATGCGTAAAGAGTAGGTTTATGCGTAAACTTTCTAGTTTATGCGTAAGTTTCCTCTTTACGCGTAAGCTTATGCTTATGCGTAAGTTTAGACTTATGCGTAAGGTTGAAACAACCAAACAAATCTTTCAAACTTATCCAAGCTTGAAAGATATCCGTAGTCGAAGTATTCCACTAACTTATCCAAGCTAGGGAAGTACTGAGTCACCGTAGCACAAGAAGAAGATCGTTGTTGAAGCTTACGCGTAAACTCTGGCAAGTTACGCGTAACTCTGACTTATGCGTAGGATACAACTTATGCGTAGGATTTAAGGCGTAAAGGAGCACTTTACGCGTAGGATCAGGGTTTTGGCAAATATTACGCGTAAGAAAAGGGTTTTAGCCAATTTTGCGCGTAAGAAAAGGGTTTTATGCCTATTTTATGCGTAAACCGACCAAAAAACACTGTAGACAGCTGGAAATAGTACTTTTCCGACCACTTTACGCGTAAAACGTACTGTTCACCTTAAATAATGACTTTTTGAAGAGAAAATGCTTAAAAATAAGGTACTTTTGATCACATAACTTCACCAATACTTAGAAAACCTTAACTTTATGAGATGTTATTACCAAAAAACTAGTTTTCCAATATCAAAGAAGCTATAAAACCTAAAAAAACCTTAAAAATCACAACTTTATGCAACAACTAAGCTTCAAATCACTATATCAACCTTGAAACTTGTCCAAGCTTCAAGATTTGAGTGAAAGAAACAAAGAAAAATGCAAAAAGATGAAGAATAAGCACCAAATCCCCACGTAACCAAAAGAAATACACTTCAAACTTCTAGTAGGCGAATGATACCACTTGTTAGGTCACCATTTAGTAAACACAAGTATGATATAAAGAGAAATGAGATGAGAAATAGACTTGGTTGATTATAAGATAATAAGAAAGATAAAAATGCAAGAGTTTCCTTAAGGTAATCTAATAACCAACAAAATAAAATGTAACATAAGCTTACTATTTATAAGGGAGGAGCTAGGGCAACACACCCTTCCTCCCTTATCCCTTTTAACGTGGGCTTTTAGGCCTCTTGGGCTTTAACATGTTGCCCATTAACTTAAACAATAATAAGAAATAATACTTAAGCAACCTATTACAAAATGTAATGACCGAGACTTGACTAAATACTAAAAGTATGATCCCAACACTTGTTTTCTATGATTTGCAAAGCTTCTTTTGTGGTTCTACTCAAAAAGTTACCTCCCGCGGAGGCATTGAGAGAATCCTAATCAGCTTGGCTCACGCCATTGTAAAAAGTATCGAGTTGCATCAACTCAGAGAAACCATGATGTGGACACTTGCGAAGTAATTCTTTGAAACGATCCCACGCTTCACCAAAAGATTCATCGTATTTTTGAGTGAACTTGGTGATTTCGTTCTTAAGACTCGTGGTCTTGGAAGGTGGGAAGAATTCATTCACAAAATTTTTGACAAGATCTTCCCAAGTCTCAATAGATCGTGGAGGTTGTTTTTCAAGCCAAATCCGGGCTTGTCCCTCCAAGGATAATGGGAAGAGAAGAAGTTTTATTGCTTCACACGGGACATTTTTGTACTTGATGGTTGATGTGATTTTATTGAACCATCGAATATGAGCATGAGGATTGTCCCTCTCAAAACCGTAAAATTGACTTGAGGTCACAAGATTGAGTAACCCGGTTTTGAGCTCAAAATTATCAGCCACGATGGCTGGAACAACAATGGCATCTCCGTAACCCTCGATGGGTGCTTGGAGAAGCTCACACATGGGGGGGTATTCCGCCATGGTGACAGTGGGTGTGGCAACAGTACGGATCTCAGATCCGACTGTTGGTGCTGAACGTCGACGAGGTCTTCTAGGTTTCCGAACAAGCTCACGTAATGGGCTCGTGGACCTTGAAGAACGAGTGCGCATGCACTAGAGATAAAAACCAATCAAAACAAAATCGAGGCAAATCAACAGTGAACTTAAACCAATAATCGCAAGT
Source organism: Artemisia argyi (assembly GCA_030686995.1). Classification (NCBI taxonomy): domain Eukaryota; kingdom Viridiplantae; phylum Streptophyta; class Magnoliopsida; order Asterales; family Asteraceae; genus Artemisia; species Artemisia argyi. The sequence continues at coordinate 75,302,540 of CM060687.1, forward strand.
AAGTGGCTTTTAAGAAAGGTACACCACCTACAGGGATACAAAGGCAAGTTTTTATCTTTCGTTTGGGAACTTATTATGTTCACACCCCCAGTTGGTAGGTGTTCTGTCTTGGTTTGCGTCGGTTGGTTTTTATGTAATTATTATTATTCACAAGAAAAGACGGATGTTTTTGTGTTTTGTGTATGGGTTTAAAAACTTTTGGAAAATATTTTTGGTATCATTTCGTTTACCAAAATCGTTTCTCTTTAAGAATCACCTTAAAAGAAAACCGATTCAGAAAACGTTACGATCTGTTTTGTTAATTTTTTTGGTGTTTTAACACTTTAGGAAAAGTGTTAATGATTTTTTTGTATTTTGATTTAAAATTTACAAAAGTGGTGATATTTGTACAGTGAATGAGGTGAAATAACACTAATCTCAAATAACGCTATAGAAACGCGCACACTTCCCCGGCAGCGGCGCCAAAAATTGATTGATGTTAAACCACCAACTTATATTGACCAAAGAATGGTCAACAAAGTCAAATAGCCTAGATCAATGCTCCGGGTAATATAAGGTATCACCAGGTCGTTATATCCCGTTGAAATGTGAATTGTAACTTTAGCGTATTCGTGATCGGGTGATTATTCACAGAAAATGGTTATGATCAGAATTATTTGGAAATTATTAACAAATATAGCTTAGAAAAGCTACGTGATTGATTACGGGAATTTAGATTACAAAGATTTGAGCTAAAACCTAAAAACGTACGTTTTAATTAAAAAACGTACACAGACGAACGAAACCAAAAGTACAACTGATGGACGGGAAGGGTTACAAGTGTAAAATTAATATTTTTACAATCCTAAAAATTAAAGAAAATTTTAAGAAAAAAATAAAAACTATTTTTACACTATTTAATTATTTATTATTAATTAATTACTAATTATCTAATTATTAACTAATTAAACTAATTAGATTTACTAAAAATAATAAAAAGGCTTAGAAAATTAAGAAAAATTTTACAAATCTAATTAACCATCATGGGAATCCTAAAAAATTATAAAAAGTTGATTTTATGTATTTTTAAACTTATTAACTAATTATTAATCTAATTACTTATTAATTTCTAATTAAACTAATTATATTATAAAAAATAGAAAATGAGTAATATAAATTCTAGAAAAATTTGTAAAAATGTTTTAACTTAAATAAAAGCTAGAAAAATTATAAAAACTAGGTTATACTTTATAAAATATAATTATGCTATTTAATTACTTAATATTAATTAAAACTTAATTAAACTAAAATTAATTAAAAAAACCACTAAAAGACAAAATAAAAATCTGGAAAAATTTATAAAATTACTTTAACCTAAAAGAGAATTTCTAAAAATATCAAAATGATATATTGCTTATAAATAAGCTAAAAAGAAAATTAAAATGATAAATCTTATTAAATAGAAGCTATCACTATAATTAAAGTTGATTTTTTTGGTTTTTTCTTTTTCCAAACTGATTATACACTAAAAACAAAAACTTTTAATAAAAACACTTTTAATGTAACCAAGAAATAAGCACTTAAAGTGCTTATTGATCCCCACAGTTGACTTTTGTTGACTGTGGAAGGATTTTAGCTCAAATAAAGGAAGGTGGGGTCCACAATGATGAATATTGGTCTCTCTGAGTTAAATGAACTGAGTTAAGCAAGTTTAGCACAAATAAGAAGCTTCAATAAGCTTCAAACCTCAAATAAGATGATGACTTATTTAGAATCTGAGGCGGAATGGGACAAGAATTGGGACCAAATTCAAGTGGGGTCCAGTGGTCAAATGGTCAAACAAAAGGTCAACAGGTCAACTACGGTAGGAGGGGGGTTGTAAGGACCTACTTATGGGGTGTGGGACCCACTGGGTTAACCACAAAATACCACCAAAGGTGGTGGGTGAGCAGAGGTCTGCTGAGACAGGGCAGTTACTTTGCCCTGCAGCCCACTTCAAGGGGCAATTTAGTCCAAGTAAAAAAATCACAAAATTATGGAACTTGTGGAAATCTAAAGTTCAGGTGGTAGGGTTTACTCTCAACAAATTTCAAATCCCCAATCTCAACACAAAATTCATGAAAATTATTGCCATTTTGATGAAAATCTGAGTTTGCAAAATTTGACTTTTATGTAAAACCTTGCACTTTGACTTTCTTGAACTTTGGCTGATGATTATTGGTTTAAACTGATGTATTAAGATATATTCCAACTAAATATGGCTAGAAAAACAAGTTTTCAACAAAAATGGTGAGATTTGATGTTCTAAATTCTCACAGACAACTGATATGGATGACTTGGTGTGATTTTTGACTTTTGTAACAAAAAGGACCAAGGACTTTATCAAAATAGACTGAGTTACACTAATAAACAATGCAACAAGTGTTTTTGACTCTAAACAATAACTCCTACATATGCTTTACAGCTTAATCCAAACACCCCTTCTAGTAATCTGATTTGATTTTTAAGAGCAAAGAAAAAGGTTTAAGTCTATGCTACTGATTTGGATGTGTTCAATAAGCTAATTGCAACTTATTTGAGCTGAGCTTAAAGTAGAATACACTAGATTACCCACTGAGACACTTTGACAGTTGAAACAACAATCAACACAACTACAAGATTTGATTAACAAGCTACTAATACAAGCACAAATGGAACTTTACTAACACCAATTGAACACAAATTACTTAATAGCAATAAAGATGAACAATAATAAGCTTATGCTACAGTAAAAATGAAAAAGAGATATGAGAAATAAGCTCACAAATGGATCCTGTGAACTTAGAACCAAGAACCAAGGTATGAAACCTTTCCTATAACCTCCCTTGAGGATCTAAACCAGAATTCATCCATTCCAATCCATGCTTCCAGCTTGATCTCCCATAAACACAGATTTTTGTGATTATATTTTTTTTTTATTTTTTTGTTTTTAGTAATATTTATAGAACTGATTTTTAAGCTGATTCAAAAGCTTAAAAAGCTTTTGAACTTGAATGTTGAATCTAAATGAGCTTGCAGTGAACTTACACTATTTTGTAACTTGAAATTACAATTTGAGTAACTTTTTTAAATTTTGAAAAACTTAAAACAAGAAGTAAATAAACTTAAACTTTCATTACTTGATGAAATTAGTACAAATAAAGGAAAAGACACTGAATTTAAATTACATACTAGTCTAGATAGCCATATTGGCTTTACAAAAGCTTATATATATATATATTAAAAAGTGACCTCCCTTGCTTCTCCTCTCTCCTCTTTCTGAATTATTGAGCTTCTCTGACTTGTTGCGTCTCCCTGATCAAATCCCACCCATTGGATTGGGTGGGAATTATCCTAGCCGTTCAAACCAACTTTTGCCACCAAAATTGTCAAAGGCAGTTGGGGATTGCTTGGATGAATTTGGTATCAATAAATGCATTTTGTTAGCATTAGGGAGTTGGGGGAGACATAGAATGGGGTTGCTGATGTGGAGGAGGGGGGGTGGAGTGTTGGTTGAGTTTGCAGACTCAAGTGGTGAGGTTGGGGGTGGTCAACGAAGGTGTTGACTGGTTGATTAAATAAAACGGTTTGTTTGGAGTGGTGGGCTTATGGTGTGGAGTGGGCCTGGTGGACTGAGGAGATATAAGGGGTGGGCTGGATTGGTAAGATGGGTTTGGAATTGGTTTTGTTTTTTGGGTTATAATAACAAAAAGGGGTCCGGATGGTATAGGGTATAAACACAAGGACCATTTTTGAAATTTGACAAAACACAAGGGCTGGAAATGTCATTCTCCCAAAGTATCAATAAGGACCAATGTTGCCAAGTTTAGTATTCCACAAACCAATTTTGCAAAATTTTTTATTTTCAAAATTCCCAGGGACTGAATTTGCAAATTCCCAAACTCCAGGGACCAAAATGTAACTTTTCCAAATTTATCACCCAAAGTCCATTTTTGATAGATTTTGATTTTTCAAGGACTTGGGTTGACTTTTATTTCAAAATAAATGCATAGGGACTATTTCTGACAAATTTTGAAACTTGGGGGACTGAAACTGCCAATATTGCAAACTTTGATCGTTTTTCGTTTGTTTTTGCTCGTTTTGCATTTAAAACACATAAAACACAATCCCTGGGATAATTTAAGTATTTTGATTACTTTTCGATTGTTTTTGTATGTTTTGGCAGTTTAAACACGATAAAAATGATGAGTGTTTGCGCACTCATCAGTATGCATTACTTATTTATTTAAACTCTAAACATGAAAACTTCAAATTTATGATTATAGATATACCAATAGTAAGGTGATAAGAAAAGGACCTGAACATAATTAGCCAATTTAGATGCATGCCGTATTTCAGACAGAAAAGGTAGCCACTTGTCAAGCCTATGGTTGTCCTAATAAAAGCCCAAATCATGTAACTGTATGTAATAAAAACATTAATTATAATGATTCATTAAGAAACATGTTCATAACAGCCTCTTATAATCAAAATTACCATTGTTTTCATCTTATAAAAAATTACTGCAACTGTATTCATCCGCAAAACACCGTATTGAAAGAATATTGCAGCTGATATGGCCAAAAATATCGCATCACCAACTATCGGTCGCTTGCCCGCCAAATAAAATAAAAACATCAGTTTGTTGAGCTACTTCTATTTACCAGAAAATAAAAAAACCACAGCTTAACTCCCTTTTCTTTCATCTCATTTTGTTGATTATCAGCTTATTTGACACTTCTGTTTGTGAAACCATGCTCGGATGACAAAATAAAATACCCTATAATTAAACACAAATTAACCACAAATCAGGGAAAAAAGATAAAGGAATACATACCTCGATTAAAAAAAATTGGGCAGCGGCACTTCATCCTCTTGTGCATGCGATGTTCAAACTTGTAATTAAACATAAACCTGTAAGTTTCTATAAAAAAAATTAAATGGAAAGAGAAAAATGAACAACCCTAAGCCTTAACTTTAAATTACACAATTCATAATAACACAAACACAATCTACCCTAATCCAAAGTTACCATAAAAATAATCAAAATTGTAACCAAATTCGAAAACCATACCTTCTGTTTTTTCATAAAGAGGTAGCAAAATATTCCAGACGGTCTCTTCCCCAAACGTTTATCCTCAACCACCACACCTCCACATAACTCGCCGAACCATTAACCTGCAAGAATCCGCGGCTGCCAATATATCTCGCGGCGACAAAACTGTATTGTTCTGGGGTATATCAATCCCTCCCAATTCATTGGCAGGCTACTACACTCGCTTGTGACCAAACAAACACAACTTAATATGAGCCTTTGGTTCTGTTTCACCTATGACCTACACCCATAATCGAAAAATTCAAAATCATTCATAGCCATTCCAAACCTAAATAGCTAAATACACATTGACACATCTTCAAAACATCTTACATTTCTTCATTGTTTGCATTGGCAAGATACTTTCTATGTTCTAGCAATTATAGCAACAGACCACGAAAATTATCAATGTGGGTCTACTGAGAGCCGCAACGGATTTGAGTACGGTTATGCATAATATCTGACAATACTTATGCACATTTCTGCTAGACTCCTTTTGCCGGTAGCATAACTCGATCATGTTGGCCGCCTCACATTTGTTATAGTCTGTGGAGTATTATGTGTCTCTGAGTCGCCTACAATCATAGCGACATAAAAGGATCAGTCAAAAAGTGTTTAAGCATACCAACAACGCACGTTGTCCTTGTAGGTTACATTAAATGATGTTATAGAATACCTGCGCTCATTTCAGACAAACTCCTTTTGCGACCAACACACACACCGGCTCTCCTATCTATGTTGTCACACACATTTGGGTCAGATACCTCTGCAAGTATACCTGCGACGTCAAAGAAAATGAGAAACAAAAGTGAGAAGCTGGATGGTGAAAATGTGTAACAAAGCTAATATAAATTAACACATTGCATAAAAAACAAAAAGAATAATTTCATCTTATTTATCAGGCTCATGGGCTTATTTTAATTTTGAATGACAACTAATAAGTAGCATTATATTGTATAAAAAAACTGGTAGCAATAATCATGTGAATGCACTTGAATGTATTGGGGGGGGGGGGGGGGGGGGGGGGTTGGCCCGTTTATTTAAAAATGGGGTTGCTTCGGCTTATGATTTTTTATAAAAGTTCAAACAGAGAAAAATTATATCAATTTGATTGCAGCTCGTGTAATCATATTCTAAACGAAGTCATACTATTAAAAATAAATATGACACACTGTGAGCCAAAGATGAGCCAATTATCCATAAACCAACCTATTTTGAGCCGAAGTGGCCCATTATAATGATTTCATGAAAGGACTCAATTTCATTAATTAACGTCAACAAAACTTCAGAAAAGTTTTCTCGACTTACAGTGCATGGGACCTGTTCCGATCCATGTTTTCACCATTCACATATGGCATTTGTAAGAATTCCTAACTATAGCAATGCACATGAAGATGAAAATGATGTATATGTGATGGCTAACTTTGTGTCATTACCTTATGAAATGAATTATGTGGGTAACAGTAAACGGAACCTATTCCGATGTATGTTTTCATCATTCGAGACCTGAATCCATATTTTTTAAATAGAAAATAGTCAAATACTGCCCCATACCATATATTCCATTCTCCACTGCCTCTGCAATATCAAACAAATACAGGAGCAAATTTACGGTTGGTTTTGATTATTGATTACCTGGAAACAATAATGGTCCAAATCTTCCAAATCTTCCTCCTTTTGTTAACGTGACTTATCCTACCAATAAGAATATTCAGTTATTGCGTTACATTTATTTTGTATATATGCATGTGATAAACTGTTTTATAGTCCAAAAACAATGGGTGTATCATACCTGAGTTAGCTTTGGAACCTGAGATGAAGAATAGGTGCGCCTTAACTTAATGCCTGTCCTATCAAAGTTGACAATGCTAAAGAATCCTGATGCATCACTATCAAAGAAAAAATAAATAAGCATTAAACACCAGCATATCATAGAGGCCTGTATGTCAACTTGGGCTGCAAATATTCTAGAAGGTTCACTTATTTGTTTCAGCATGTTTTCACATTATATTCATAAAACATAATATAATTTCATAGTAGTCTGTTCGGGTTAGACACAAAACAGCAGGCATTCAGATTAAAGCGGTGAGCCGAAATAAAAAGTTCAAAACTTTAAGCGGGATTATACGTCAAGCCGTATTTTTTCCCCCTAATGCAGCTTATTTCTATACCCCTCAAATATTTGTCAAGATAATAGGAAATGAAAGCATTTGAGAAAGAATTAAAAGAAAACTTTACCAGTTTATACATAAAAGAAAGTAAAATTGGGCGCCTCCATATCGACTCTGAATGCATTTGTTCTCACTGTAGCTTAGGGAAGGAATTTCCTGTGGAGGTTGTTATCGTCTTCATCTTGCATATGCTGCAAAGACGATAATACCACAAATTCATTTTGAAAAAGCATATCCAAACACCCTCTAATAAAGAAGCTTGATCAAAAGAAAGTGCATTTCCACTTAAACTCCATTTTTTTATTTCTTTCATTGCCTCATGATTTTCCACTAATTCATTAGTTTTCACCACCAATTTCAATACTCATATTTGAATATAATGAAAATAGAAACAAAAAAACCACCAACTAAATATTCGAAACTAAAAAATTTCAATATAACCAAAATCTAAAAAACAAAAAAAACACCAACTAAATATTTGAAACTAAAAAATTTAAAACTAAAATGAGTTGCGCATCTTACACGCCATCTGAAGCTCAAATTCTGGTATGTTATTCCATCTCCATCCTGTCACACGACTGGAAAAATATGGAAGCCATTTTCTTTTGTCGGCCAACCTGAAAAACGTGGAAGATACTGACATTTAATACCATAAACACCAAAATTCAACTAAACTATTAAAAAAACCCCAAATATTAACAAAACCCTAATTTCAAAATTCAATCTTTTAAAATTCAATTGAACTATTTAATACCATAAACCCTAATTTCAAAATTCAATTGAACTATTAAGAAAACCCCCAAATGATAACAAACCCTGAATCAGTTATATTAAATAAATTTCTTGGAAAATGATACTAACCTCCATAATCTCGTTTCCGATTAGCAGCAACAAAATCAACACCATCGAAACATGATTTACTTTAATACGCTATGTGCTTTTGTTTAATCCGGCGTCTGTGTTTAATCCATTCGTCTATGTTTTGGGGATCTGTGTGTTTGGTGTTTCTTATGTGTGGTTTCATAGAGTGTGTGGATTGTTCATGTGTTTTTTTGGTATAGAACATGAGAGTTCTAGAATTTGTGGGAGAGGACGGGTATATACAATAATACAAAACACTGTTTTTCTGTTCCTTACACTGTGCCTTCACTCACAATGCATTGTAGCTATTTTAGTTTAATATATTTTTGTGTCTTGCTACAGTAAATTGCTATAGAAAGTTGGGGGTAGCAAGCCCGCCTTTTAGTATATTGATATAATTATGGCTTTTTACTCATTTTACCCTGGAAACTTGCTAACCGAGTCACTGTACTAATGAAGTTTGCAACTCGAGTCAATACACATCTGTTTACATCCTTTAGGTAACCAAATAACTTATATTAACCGGTCACCCCTCTAAAAGTGTTCATAAATGTGTCATGTCATCCGATACATTAGGGGTGGCAATTTCTGACTAGACACGAAACCCAACCTGAAAATCGACACGAAAGTTAACAGGTTCGGGTTGAGCTAAATAGATTTTAGGTCAGGTTTGGGTCGACATATCTAACCCGTTTATTAAACAGGCCAGGTTCGGGTTATGAATAAAATAAACGGGTAGACCCGCCAACCCGTTTAAGTTTTTTTTGTTAATTAAAAATTATTTATATTTAAGTATACGGGTTTAATGGGTTAAACGGGCGACCCGCTAACCCGTTTAACATATTTAACTCATGTAATGTGCTAACTTTCGTATATAAAACGGGTTAAATGGGTCAACCCGGAACCCATTTAACATATTCAACTCGTGTAACCTATTTAACCCGTCAACCCAAGTATGTATACGAGTTAAATGGGTCAGGTTCGGGTTACGTGTAAACAGGTTCGGGTTGATGTAGCTGACCCCGATGATTTAAATGGATCAGGTTCGGGTTGGGGTTTTCTGACCCGCCAAACTGACAACCCGAATCCGACCTGAATTGCCACCCCTACGAACATCACTTTCAGCTTATTTTTATGCTTTTTTTAAAAAAAAAAACAATATTTTTCTTTTTTAAAATAATAACTCATAAAATTGAGTTAGAAATGACGTGTTGCATAACATGACACATATGTAGACACTTTTAAATGAATAATACTGACTCACGCAGCCGACTCGGTTAACGAGTTTTCATAGTAAAGTGAGTCAAAAATCTATTAATATAATCTAGTAACTTAAGTGAATAAAAAAAAAGAAGTATGTTACTTTATTGTCTACTAAACCATTACAAAATAGAAAACAAACAACTTTTTCTTATTCACTTAAAATGGTTGGTTGATTCAACTCCCCTTTAATTCAACATTTTCAAACAACTAGACGAGTACCCGTGCATAGCAACGAGATTTTATAGCGACTAATAGTTTATTGATAAAACAAGTTTATAATAAAGATTTGAAGATTTGGGAATTAAACATAATGATTTAAAACCCGGTTCAACCGGTTGAACTGTTCCGGTTGAAAAATTGGTCGATTTAAACCGGGTCAACTTGCTAGGTTTGGTCGAAAACAGGTCAAATTAAACCGGGTCAACCCGTCGGGTTTGAAACGTCTATGGTCAACTCGGTTTGTGTTTTAATTGGTTGTATTTAATTTGGTAGATATGTTTTTAATTAATTGTACAATGTGAATAAATCATTGTACTTTTAAGTAATGAAGTGTTTTCATAAGAGTATTAATATTTTTTTTCTCTCTCATATAACCAAGTGTTGAAAACTCAACTTTGCACTTTGACTGTTTTTCTTTTATAAATAGTATAGATATGTATGTAATAAAATGTTATCTATCAATGCCTACACGTTTAATTTTTTTTACTTATGTTACTAAAAACCCACGGTCAATAAGTTATTTGTTTTAGAAACAACGTAACTCTTTTTGATAATTTCATTTTTACCAATGAGGTTCAAGTTGATTTATGTCTATGAAAGTTTTTGTTACACAAATATATACTGTATCACAAAAGTAGTCACGTCAACCTCTTATGAAAAGAAAGTTTTATCTAATTTAAGTATGTGTTACGGCAAGTTCAAACCGCGTAAACCAATTTATTTAATACTTTAGTCCCTCACTAAAGTGCTATTTTTTTTTTGAACGGAGAATTTCTTTAATTTTTTATGTCAGAATCGCACCTGCCTCAAAGGCAGACCCTCATCCACCACTGGCCAGACTTACGTTGTCTTAACCGGGCCCGCGCTGGGGACAGTGGAGAATCACTGGCGTCCTCCCGGAAACCGGACCGCCTCCACACAAGTTACCTTGCTGGAGTAACGGCCGGATGAAAACCGGGATTTGGCTCAGATTCAAACCGAAGTTCAAATCTTCATTGCCAGGTATCAACTGCCCCTTGAGTCACTCAAATGAAAATTTCCCGATCGGTCACCCAACTGGTACTTCTTCACAAGGAGCACACTTAACTTAATAAGTGCCACCCATTAAAGTGCTAAATAAATTGGTCTTTCTGAAAATAGTCTGTCTACTCTCAAGTTTATCTTGAGGGTAAATATAATATCTCATACTTTACTTTAACGGGATTGAGTATATATGTTATTATACTTTAGTCCCTCACTAAAAAAACCCGAAAAACCAATTTACATGGTGTGACACTCAGCCCTTTATTTAATATCCCCATAAAACAAAAAAAGAACCATATAATAAAAACCAATATAATAATAAAAATAAAAATAATAAGGCCTTAAAATCCTCTATCAAAAAAACCCCCAAATTGCTAATGGCTTTTCACGTCGCTTGCCCAATTACATGGTAAATCAAAAACACATATCTATATATATATTTTCCCTCTTTTTTATATCTCTAACCGTTTTTTTGTATTTCATAAACCAGCCGTCGAATCTGTTACTGTTCGTTAGGGTTTCGAAAAAAGAAGGGGGAGGATGCGACACTGAATCAGAAATTGAATCTGTTTTTGGGTTTAATTAAAAAAGATGATGATAAGAGTACTGTTGAGATTCTTGTGCCTAAAGTAGCTGTTGTGGTTAGAGATGAGGTCAGTGATGTGGTTGTTGCCGATGGAGATGTGGCGAAACGTGCTGCGTTGCAGAAGGAGGCGGCTGCTGCGTCGATTGTGGCTGAGGATTTCGCGAGGCGGTTTGAATCTGGAGAAGCTGTGGTGAGAGGGTGTTTTTTTTTTGTTTTGGTTTTGGTTTTGGTTTTAATATGTGTGTGAAAATGTGATTGAAAGTGGGTGAGTTTGATGCTGTCGTGTTGTAAATTTGATGCTATTGATAGGTGAATGCGTTGTTTTGTGAGGGAATTTTATAGTTAGGATGTGAAAAGAGGGAGCTTTTTTTTTTATCGATATAGCTATTTAAAGTTAATGACTTTGATTCTATTATGTTGAAGTTTGATGATGGCGAGGTACTTATAGTGGGATAAATTCGTTTTGAATGAAAACTTGGTTTGAGAATTATTAGTTAGGTAGTAGAAGAGGAACTTTTTATATTTGTTTTTTTGCAAAAATGGAGCAAGTGAAGTCTTGGAGATGGCGGTTTAGTTCACTTTTAGTGCAAAAGCATTTTTACATAGTGTAATTGTTTACTTTATTTATGGGGAACTTTATGTGAACATGAAATTGCTAAATCGTAAGTTGATTAGAACATTGTATTTTCTCTTTTAGATGTGTGAGGGTCGTTTTGAATTGACAAGAAAGTGTTTTTTCTTTTTTTTTTTGGGCACAAAAGGTAGCAAGTTAGTGAAATAAGATGCGAGTTTTTTTTATAGTGACGTGATAATTTTGAATCTTTTTAACAGATATTGGTTGCATTGATGTTGGGTTGTATTTATTTTGGAACTTAACAAGGATACATACATCTGGAATAAATAGTATCCTGATGGTTTGTGCCTTTTTGAGATAGAATTTTAGAGGATAGTTTGGGTCAGCCTTTTAAAACAATGTGTGCTTTAGGTACTAGGCTTCTCTTAGGTGCTTTATCATCAACCCAGTTATGCAAATATGCAATTATGATGTGATTAGGTAATTGTGTTCTGTTTTGTATAAAGTGAACAATTTCCAGTTGGATTTTACAAGTAGTGTATCAAGGAAAACTCTATTAAACACTGATTAACGTAATATTAGTGATAAACTATCATACACGTAACCACTGTGAATAATTGGTAATAAACTAATAGAAGAAGGTTTAGCTGATGCTTCTCAATGTTGCTGGACTTCACTATCTTGGCGTTCATGTGGACCCATATAGTCTTTATCTTTCAGGTTCATTTGCTCAAAATTTTCTTCTTTTGGATGTCATCTTTTTGTTTATGCAGGGCATTACTCAAGATGTTGCCGGAGAAGAGCAAGCTCTCTCTAATGGCAAAGTAATGTGTCGCCTTTGCTTTTCTGGAGAATATGAACAAACTGAGAGAGCAAGGAGGATGCTATCATGTAAAAGTTGTAACAAAAAGTATCACAGGAGCTGTTTGAAAGCTTGGTCTCATGATAGAGGTACAGTCTGTTGTCACTAATGCATGGCACATTGCTTATATCTTGCTTTTTATAATTGATATCTTGATTGCAGATTTGTTTCACTGGAGCTCGTGGACATGTCCTTCATGTCGTGTATGTGAGGTAAGTTGATGTGCTAATACTTCATTCAACTTGTAATAATCCTCACTATACATTAAGCAATTTGTTTCCTATGAGAAATTGTGCAAGTCAAGTATCTATTGGATCACAACAGCCTGTATTTTAAGCAATAACAGTAATTCTTATTATCATAAGATTCATTGTGTATGAAATTATGTTGCAATATAGGTATGCCAAAAGACTGGCGATCCAAACAAGCTCATGTTTTGCAAAAGGTGTGATGGTGCATATCACTGTTACTGTCAGCATCCTCCACACAAGGTAAAGCGTGGATCTTATGGTTTTAGTACTTAAAATCATGATTGAGGTACCATGTGTTTCTAATCTTTCTGAATTTTGCAGAATGTCAGCAGAGGACCTTACTTGTGCCCAAAACATACAAGATGTCACAGTTGTTCATCAACTGTGCCAGGGAATGGTTCAAGTCTGAGGTATTGCTTGTCACTCATAATAAACTAATTATTTCTTAAAGGTTTCCTATACAATGAATGTTATGATCATTTGCCCCCGCACATGGTGTTTACATACTACTAATTTTACTCCATGGAGACAGATTCCTTATGACTAGGTTAAATGAAAGTCATCTTCTATTTCTTGGCTTTTCTCTGTGTTTGGGTCTCCATTTAAAAACTACGACTTCATTACAGATTTTGCTCTGTTTGTTTTTGTAAATTAAAGATGGTATCTTTTACATTTAATCATATGATGGGTGCTCATTTCAAGTGCAACGTTTTGAAGGTGGTTTCTAGGGTATACTTGCTGTGATGCTTGTGGAAGACTGTTTGTGAAGGGAAATTACTGCCCTGTCTGTTTGAAGGTAACTTTTCTATTGCCACTTTGCCAGGCATCTACAATGTATGCACCAGAATTTGGTGTAAATGAAAGTATTAAAAAACATTTTTGATGCCAAATTTGGTTTCACTCCAGTGTATTACACTAACTAATAAACATTAAGTAACTAATGTTTACTTTGTAATTGAGATCTATTAAGTGTGGTTGGTATCAATAACTGCAGGTGTATAGAGACTCTGAATCAACACCCATGGTTTGCTGTGATATCTGTCAGCGCTGGGTGCATTGTCATTGTGATGGAATAAGGTATGTTTTTCACCTTATTATGATCTTGTTGACTTATTGCATTTATAGATCCATAATATGGAAGTTGATTATTTGGACATTATTTCATCCTCACTCTTCTTGAACTTGATATTTGGTGCTTGAAGTGATAATTAAAAGACGAAAATATAAGGTTGCGTCTAGTTGGTGAGAAATAGGGCCTTTTTCCAAAAAAGTTGTCACAAAAAACTGAAAAAGTAGGGAACTGGTTTAGTCACACATTTCTGACAAGTTTTCCTAATAAAGTGAAAAGTTCAATTTTCAAATTTTAACTATAATTTTGAAAAGAGCTATGTACACTTCTCAAACATTTTTCCTTGCACTCTTTTTACAAATCTCTTGCTATTTTCATCTTTCTAAAAATTTGCATCTAAATGTGGTTTCTAAATTTTCCACTTTTTTTTAGAGATGAAAACCCCTTCCTTATTGTAAAGAAATCAAGATAGAAAATTAAGGAAATATTTTTACAACTAAACACACCCTAAATTTCTGTATTTGTCCTTTCTTGTGAAGTTCAAAATTCTTGTCTCCATCGTGTCAGTTCCGTCTCCCATAATGTTGAAAACAAGAAATAAATGATCAATAAGGATAGAAGAGGGTCAGGGAAATGAGCCTACGTGATTGAGAAAACAAATTGAAACTTTAGAAGAAAGGAGAGATGCAACACAGCAGGGGTGATAGTTTGGCTTGTGTTTATCATATATGGCTAAAATGAAAATAAGAAAGCTAGCTAAAGGTGAATGGGTAGAAAGGGTTGGATCTTGACCAAGGTCTATTCCAATGCACACAACTTCTTTTGAAATTCTAGATTATTATTGTTATAAATATTGTTTCTTAATCGTACTCAATACATTAATTTTATGGAAAAAACGCCCAAAAAAGTGTTTGTGGACCAGCACAAACTGAACCATCCAAACAAGAACCTGTTACCCAACCCGCTCATGTTGTCACCCCTAGTTACGAAAGGATGAAGGTCAACCTACACATGCCCCTTTTCAGCATGTAAATGTGTAATGTTTCTGCAGTGATGAAAAGTATATGCAATTTCAAGTGGATAATCACCTGAAGTACAGCTGTGCCACATGCCGTGGAGAATGTTACCAGGTATGAATATTTTTACAGCTACAAAAATCTGCTAAAAGATTCTACAATTAGTTTGACATGCTATCAAACTGCTCAGGTTAGGGATCTTGAAGATGCTGTTCAGGAGCTTTGGAGGAGGAGAGATAAAGCTGATCAGACTCTAATAATTAGGTTAAGGGCTGCTGCTGGATTACCCATTCAAGACGAAATATTTAATATTTCACCTTATTCTGATAGTGAGGATGATGGGCCTCCATTGAAGAAAGAGTATGGCCATTCGTTAAAGTTTTCTCTCAAGGGGGTAGTTGATAAATCTCCCAAAAAGAATAAGGATTCCATGAAGAAATCCTCAAACAATAAGTATGGAAAGGAAAAGGGATTTCTTTCACCTGGATTTGGTAGAATTGAATACAGTGATGCACAATCTATTGGATCCCTTACTGGTGATAATAAAGATGAAGACGTGCAGTCCCGTAGAAATGGAGAACCTGAAACTGCAAGGTTGACCGACGGGGTGTGGCCGGTTGATCGGACAGAGGCCGTAAAAACAAAGCCTGTTAATGAAGTTCCAGTGAAAACTGACAGTAGAGTCTTGAGAGACAAACAAAAAAATCACAGGACACATCAACTGGGCGCTGTGGATGCTACCGGAAAAGAGGCTGTCAAATCCAATAACACCAAAGGACCAAAGCTGGTTATACACTTGGGTGCTAGAAATAAAAATGTGGCAAATTCTCCAAGGTCTGATGCATCAAACTCTCTTCCAGAGCAAGTATGGACCACTCCCAATGGTATGTATTCTTTTTGTAAATTCTGTTATCAACTTATATCAATGTACAGATGGTATTGCACTGACTTGGTAAGAACTGTTTAACTGTAATCAGTTGCACCTTTTAAGGCATAAGTGATATGTGTACTTTCTTCCTTCTCTTTCTCTAGAATCCGAAACCCTCGTAAGCCTGAATTGTATTTTAAAAATTTATCAGCAATTAAATTTAAGAAGTAAGATCTAAAAAGTAAAATTACATTCATATTCCTCTGCATGATCGCACATCCAGTAACTCTTATGTGGAAGATGTTCACTACTATTGAATTTAGAGGTGGCAATATTGACCTGTATACTTGTAAATGGGCCAATATGGTTTTATTTTGAAACTAGTTAATAGTTTATATCGATAAAATTAGTTTAAAGCAGAAATAAGCGCCGAAAGTGTATATTTTGATTACTGAAACAGTTAAAAATGGCAAATTAGATGGTGTTTACTAGGTCAGCCTTCAACCCAACCCACCTAATCTGTACCCTATAAGTGTCAATTCCGATCAGAACCTATTATGCCACCTTTACTACTGATCCCATTTGGCTCTATATACTGTAAATGATACTTATTTAGCCAACATCTTTGCTTTTTCTATTGATTGCAGGAGACAACACAGATCAGGCGGATGTAATAGGACGGAATCTGAGAGAAAGAGGGGGAAACTTGATTACGATGAAAAAGGCAAACCTAGAACACTCTGATGTAAATAGTGCTGGTGGTGGAACTGAGAAAACACGTATCACATTTGGCAAACGAAGCATGAGGAGGAGTGCAGTGACACCTGGTGCTGCACATGAAAAGGCACTGGCTGATCTGAATGATGATAATACGGGCCCACCTTCGGTTTCACATTCTTCACAAAAGGAGCCTAAGCCTCCATTGAGACTCAGATTCAAGAACCTGTATGCTGATGATCAGAGTTCTTGGGCTTCTCCTGGGGAGGAAGATAAGAGTTTAGTCAAGGGTCAGAGATCTAAGAGAAAAAGACCACAACCAACTATGGATAATTCATCTTCTATGGGGGAGATCATGGATGCAAATTGGATCATTCAAAAGTTGGGAAAACATGCGATTGGAAAGATTGTGGAAGTTCATCAGCCATCCAATAATTCCTGGTGAGTATCGATTTTGCCTTTAATATGAATGACTAGTAGAGTTGGCCGTTTCGACCTTTCACTTATAAATAGGTCTATTTGGATAACAGGTAAGATGAGAAAAACAAAAAAAGTTAGGTGAAGAAGTGAAACTGGCCAATGGGTTGAAGAATGGTCCAAGTTGTGTTTTAAATGGAAAAAATTCTCCAAAATCATTTTGTTGAATAAATTTGATTAGTACGATCAAAGTCAACACACTGATTGTTTTTGGATATTTAGGCTGTTTGGACAAAATGTGTTTTGGTTTAACTGACCACACCATTTTGACTTGTTTGCCTATCTGCCCACCCTCCATTTTCCACCTTTACTTTCAGGAGATAACCCAGCCAGCTTCATTGAACGCTCAAAACTACCATTTACTATCCTGGTGATGGTCTGATCCCTTGAATCGTTTTCTTGCAGGCACAAAGGAACAGTACTTGAAGTCTTTGAAGACGCATCTACTGTATCAGTTACTTTAGATGATGGAAATGCATTGAATGTTGATCTTGGAAAACAAGGAATCCGTTTTGTTCAAAAGAAGCAAAGACACTGAGTTAACCTTTATGGGTCAACTTAACGTGTTAATTGATTAGTGTTTGGTAAGGAGTTCACATATTTGGATTTGAACCTGAAAGAAGAAAGAAATCAATTACCTGCATAGCTTGTGAACTCCTTTGTATTGTATGATTGCGTCCAGGTTCTGTTTGTAGTTAGGATATTAATCAGATTAATATCAATTGTTTGGTTATTGTCAGATGTATTATGTACCAAACATGCTTAGTTTGATCTTAGAATTGTTTACTTTGCCTTTTACGGGCATGTCTCATAAAGTCATCAACTGCTAGCATCCATCATAAGGTTTGTTTGCTAAATATGATTAAATTGCAGGTCATAATGTTGAGGTCGCAAAATGGACGGTTTACAGGTTGCATAATGGGTCAAACTGGGTTAGGGTATAACAAAGGTGATGTTTGTGTACAGGCTTAAACACGTCCAGTTGGGTGGACTTGCTACACACTGGTTTTAGACTTCTCTATCTAATTTTCAACGTTAAAATTCTAGCCGCCCCCCTCTGGATCTTGTTTCACCTGTTGGGTTAGATCTGGCAACCCAAAACCGAACCCAAACTTAAATCTTTAATATAATTATTATGATTATCAAAATATATAATATCCATATAGTTACTAAATTCTATATTCCTTAATCGGCGTTTCTTCATGGATCCAAACATGAGACATTGCAAGTTCCCACCTCTCGGAACTTTCTCTCTCAGCACATGGTAATCTCAACCAAAGCTTTAGAATTTTCTTACCGTCTTGCAGCTATATAGAACTTCTCAATTCTCTTATGGATTATGATTTTCTATTTACCTGACAAGTTGTATGGATCGAATGTTGTAATTATCGATGTGTAAATGTATACACAGTGGTGTTTGTTTACTTCTTAACAGTTTTTTAGTCTGACTCATTTAAACATGGTCTGCGTTTATTTGTTTTATTTCTCGTTAAGAGGCCGTCAGAAGGTCAAACTTCTTACCCAACAAGATAAGTAAGAGATGTCTTAGGGGGCTTTTTTTTTTTTTTTTTTTTTTTTTTTTTTTTTTTTTTTTTTTTTAGATTCAGATGGTTATAAGTCCATGTGGGACCAATTCCACTAATGCATCTATATGGGGAAGAGTATGCATATGCATGTCCTTAGTGTACAGACCATTTAACCAAATTGGGTGGACCCCAACAAAAAAAAGAAACATTAATTTATATGGGGGACTCACATTTTTCCGCACACAAATGCTCATATGGAAAAAGAAACGGGGCCTTACTATCTCTATGACTTTTAACTATTTTTATTTTTTATTTTTGTTATTTTTATTTTACTTTATATTTTTTTTTTCTTTTTCTTTTGGGTTTTTTGCTAATACATTTAAAGAAGATTACTATATAAAAAATAATGTTAAATATGCTAATATGATAATGATAAAAATGTTCAAACACAAGAATCTTTGAAACAATTATAGTATTGGTATATAACTAGTGGGGATAACATCTTGTTGCAAACAACAAGGAGTTATCTTCTATTGTAATGTCAAATGGTCCCTGATTGTACACAAATGGTCTTCTGATTTACACGTAGCAGCATAGAAAAATCCCTGTTGTTTGCAGTAGGGATTATTTTCCCATAATTAGTTTGTGAAATCAAATTGTGACATACTTATTTTGAGCATTAAGTTGAACTTTATTATTATTATTATTATTATTATTATTATTATTATTAATTGACAATGTTTAATATATTATAATTTTTTTTTCACAGTTTTATCATCGTAAATTAATTGATTTACAAAATGGAAGAAAAATATTAAAAATTTTTATGGTTCATTTGGTTTATAAGTGGGGGTTGAATTAGGATTAGGATTTAGATTTGGTATATGATTTTGATTTAGGGTAGATTCAGGAGACATAAGTTATATTTTTTAAATTTATTTTATAATACATTTAAATAAAATATATTATTTTGAATGATAAAATAGTAAAAAAATAATATGAAAGAATATAATGGGGTCATTTATAGAGAAAAAGAAATTAAGGTGGCTCACAAAAATATTCATGCTCACTTGAAAGTCACTAAAATAACCAACTATTATTTTTTGATAATTAATTTCATTCCTCATTTCAAAAGAAGCAACCAAACAAATTATAAGGGTGCGTTTGCTATGTTGCAATCAAGCACAATGGCTATGACCTTAGATATAAAGTGGGTCCCTCATTAATGAAAGTTTCATTCCTTACCTCTTTGAGTGGTATGAAGTATGGAAAATTTATTAGGGGTGTGCACGGTTCGGTTTGGGTCGGTTTTTGGCTAAAACCGAAACCGAACCGAAATGTTCGGTTTTTATAGAACCCAAAACCGAAACCGTTCGGTTTTTGACGGTTCGGTTTTTTCGGTTTCTTATCGGTTTCGGTTCGGTTTTTCGGTTTTTTCGGTTTCTAACCGTTCATATTTGAGCATGGAAAATTTATAACAACAAACTTATTGTATTAGATAAAAAAATTGGTTATTCTTATTTTTACTTTTTTTTTTCAATCTAAGCATAATAATGTTTATTCATAATTTTATAATTACACATATATAGTCATATAGATGAGACACACACATGCACGTGAATATACACATAGTATGATCATCGTCATATATTTGTTGATATATTTTCAAGTAAAAATACGTTACGACAAATACACATATAAACATAAATGTTAAGATAAATATATTATAAATCTACCCACAAAATGAACATGTATTTATAAATTTGATTTATTTAGTTATTTATTCATTTTATATTAATTATATATTATAATTAATATATATTCGGTTCGGTTTTTTGACGAAAACCGAAACCGAACCGTATTTTTCGGTTTTTGAAAAATTAAAAACCGAACCATCGGTTTTTAGTTTTGGTCGGTTTTCTCGGTTCGGTTTTTTCGGTTTTCGGTTCGGTTTCAATTTTTTCGGTTTTGTTTGCTCACCCCTAAAATTTATATCTTTCAATTTTATATTTGAAAGATTTATATATTAACCAAACACATGCAATCATACCCACCATCATTCTGATTCACCCCTACCAAACGCACACTAATAGTGTGTTTGGTATGAGGGTTTGGTATGGATTTTAGTTTGATGTGACATTAAAATTTTGTTTGGTTGTAAATTTTAGAAGGAGGAATGGATTGATGAATGAAAGATTGATTGATAAGTAATTTAAGGGTTTTGGTAAGTATTAAAATTTTTTGTGGGCTCCACCAACTACTCTCCTCTCATCTTTTTATACATTTTTTTTAAATAATAATATTTTTTATTACAAAATTATTATTTAACATAATTATTACTATTAAATATTTTTTTCTCCCTCCTACATTAAATCCAAATCCAGATTCTAATCCAAATTTAAATCCAAATCAAAATCCGAATCCGAAACCCCTCTACAAACCAAACGCACCCTAAATGTCTTTTCAAGCCAAAACCAATTCCATAGCCCGTACCAAACGGCCCCTTATGGGCATTATTTGATATAAGTTGATAAAACAGGGGGCTGAATGTTATTTTCTTTCTCTTAAATAACATTCACATCCGATTTTAAACACCTTTGCGGCCAAGCTTTTCTCTCTATCAAACTTCAACCACAGATTTGCTCTATGTAAAACCCTAACTCACCTCTTCTTATTTATCTCAATTACTTTTAACATCATCATTATTTTCAGCCTGTGTAATTAGCTCTTCCTTATAACTATAATGTGCAAATTTTGAAATTATTATGGATTTACCTAATTTGTGCTAATTACTGTTTGTTGCGTAGTTAAAGAAATTTGTGTATATTTTGTATTAGAGGTTCATGTTACCGTTTTCTTGTTTATGCTTATTTATGAGCTTATCTGGTTCGGGCTTATGTTTCGTAGTCTTATTTTTTCTGGCTTATTTTGGAACTTCATATAAGCTTATTATGACTTAATAAACTTATATAAGTTTCAGAATTAGCCGGAAAATATGGGCGTATGAAACATAAGCCGAAACCAGATAAGCTCATAAGCCCATAAATAAGTGTAAACAAATGCCCTTAAGAACTGATATAGCTCTCCTAATAAGTATGAGATGAGTGATTACTTGATTATAGTGGGTAGTGCAATTGGTTGCTAGGATTTGAAGGAGAGAATTCGCGTTTTCAACCTATATTACTCCTAGAAGAAATAATTGATTTTACTTTAAAGTGACTAGGTTTTGAAAGACTTTATTATCCTGGTTTCCATGTTATCTGTATGTTGGTTTATGTCAACTTGTTTGACTATTGGTTTGCAAATAGACACTATCGGCTCTCTCCAAAAGCTTTATGTCGGCAGGAAAACCCTCACCCCGGTGCACCCCTTTTGGGTGCCGACTGCCCTTCCCCAAGGACCTAGCCCCGCGCAATGAGCACCTGTTCTAGTGATCTTTAGCCATATTTAGCCATCTTTAGCCCGGAGTTGGGATTGAACCCATGACCTATTTCTATTTTCTCCAAAAGCTCCCCTTGACCGGTCAACTGGATGTTTGCTGATACCATTGGAGCAATGTCCCAGTGGTAGACTATCGGCTCTCTATTTGTATATATATTATCAAGTGCTCTCCATGTCTGTTAGTCCTGGGGGAAATAAAACTCGACTGGGATCATTCTTTAGTTCTGATACTACCCAAATTTAGATCATATTTGGTATGACTTAATAGCCTTTTTTACACAAAATTGTAGCTCACTGATCAAGTAGAAATCTAGCTACGACTGGTACTCCGTGTAATTTGCTTTTAAATGTAGAAGTTGGCGACATGTAGTTAGATTTGATCTTAGGAGACCCTTCTTAATCCTAGCTTCGTCCAATTGATAGGTTCATGAAATTGCTGATTCCGTCTAACTAGAGGGATGATGAAGTCTGCTGGACATGCTTTGCTTTCTTCTTTTAAACCTCCTTATTGTTTTCCCCCAAAAAACTGTTGCAGATTGCCTTCAAATTTAGTCTGTGGAATTTCAACCACTAAATCAAGGAAAATTCACGCATACCATAAGAAGCAGCAGCGACTTTCAAATTTTGAGATGGGTGCGGAACAGTATTTGCCTCCATGGTTCAGGTAAATATATGTGAGATGTAATATGCTAAAAGTTTCATTTTCTTTCTTTCTTGAGTGGTATTTGACTTATTCATTTATTGTTCTCAGTGTTGCCCCAATGATGGAGTGGACAGACAATCATTATAGAACAATGGCACGCCTTGTATCAAAACATGCATGGCTTTGGACGGAAATGCTTGCTGCAGAGACAATTATCTACCAGGAGAAGAATTTGGTATGCGAGTGATTCAGTTGGTTGCTTATGTTTTCTGTGAGGATTGGGTGGAAAAATCTGAGTGAATGTTGTAGAAAAGCACTGCAAACAGAGATATAAATGGAAAATAAGGATTGGTTATGGGTGGGTCAACCATATTTTTTATGCCTAAAATTTGTTTTCGGTTAAAGATTAGTGTGTCAAATAAGATTAAAAAACTTGTATCAACAATAATATTTTGTTTTATATAAAATGATTTAGATGATTTTTATGCATCATATACACTTTTGGCTACTAACCACCACCAAGGTGCCCTAGTGGTCAAGCACCCTGATGTCCTTACAAGAGGTTTTGGGTTCAAACCTCATTAGGTCACGGGGATACCCCAGTTAGCCCGCCTACAATTGAGTCAAAAACTCGCTCTTCCTGGTAACCTAAATGGGGAAAACCTCATCCATTTACCCGTTTATAGACTTTGGGCAACTCTTGACTAGTTTCTGTGTTAGCTTTTTTTTTTTTTCCTGCATGGACATATCCTAGATTGGCCCATACATAAGTAAGGGGTCAAAATTGCCACCTCTATTACTCATTGCAGACGTTTGACTTATGTTCTTTATGATTGTCAGGACAGATTTCTTGCCTTTAACCCAGACCAGCATCCTATAGTACTTCAAATTGGTGGAAATAACTTGGAAAATCTGGCAAAAGCAACTCGACTAGCAAACAGTTATGGTTATGATGAAATTAACTTAAAGTGCGTTCTAATCCATAAACTAATTCTTAAGTTGCTGTCTTCATACATTTGTATGTTTACTTTTTTTATTTTTTATTAATTTTTTTTTTTTTTTTTTTTTTTTTATTTGTTAATTGATTTATTTTTTTTCTGTCAGTTGTGGATGTCCCAGCCCTAAGGTAGCAGGACATGGGTGTTTTGGTGTTAGTCTTATGCTTGATCCAAAGGTTGGAACAGCTTTTCTTAGCTAGATGTTTCTTTAGCACATGTAGAAAACATGTTTGTGTGTACAAGTTTGATCTTACTTAGGCTGGTTTTTGCAAGGGAAGTTTGTTGCTGAGGCTATGTCTGTCATTGCTGCTAATACGGATGTTCCAGTTAGTGTTAAATGTCGTATTGGTGTTGATGATCATGATTCATACAGGGAACTCTGTAAGTGTTTTATTCTTTCTTCTGGTATATATTTGTGTGTGAAAAAGATTGACATGCTACATTTTGGATCATATTGGACGGTATCCCTTAAATGATATGATTTGGATGTAAAATCAGCATTAGTTGGACAAACTACAAAGTATGATATTGGTGTAGCTTGAAATGAAATACTAACATTTATATAAATTTTTAATGGGTTCATAATTAGAAGTGTTAAATTAATGGCAAGTTTCTATAGTCAGGTAGGTAGTGTTGTTTGGTGACAGAATGCATGCTACTATTAAGTGCACATGCATATTTATAAAAAATGTTTATACACTAGTGAATATAATTGATGATTGTCTTCCTAATTTTTAGGACACTTGCATGTATTTTGCAACTGTCATAATCTTTTGGATTTTTATTTGCAGGTGAATTCATACACACAGTTTCTACTCAATCACCAACTAGGCATTTTGTAATACATTCCAGAAAGGCATTGCTGAATGGAATTAGCCCTGCTGATAATAGGAAAATTCCTCCCCTGAAGTATGTAACTCAGTCAATAGATAATCTTGATCTGCTCATGTTCTTTTTTTCCCCTTTTCTTTTCTTAATTGTAAAACGTTAAGTAGAGTAGTAACAGGTTTTTCTAAAGGATATCAAAAATGCTTTAAAGTCGTAACACCGTAACACCTTCACATTCATTCTTTTACTATACCCTTGGGCCTTGACATGATGTTTATGGCTTTATATTGTGCAGATACGAGTTCTACTATGCACTTCTTCGTGACTTTCCAGACCTCCGTTTTACAATTAATGGAGGCGTAAATAGCATTGACGAGGCAAGTATTCTGCTGTTTTATATATTCATGCTGATTATTTTATCAATTTATAGCTAATAGAAATTGATCTACTTATCGTGCTAGAGAAAAGCCTTAAAGATAATATTTATATGTTAAGTTTCTTGAAGACCATGCTTAATAATTATAATGAAAAGTTTGTATGGGAAAATCATGTTAGTAGTTCTGTTAGGTTTTCATTATTTCGCCAGTATGTAATATGTATCTTGTAGTTTATGTGTCACTGAACGTGGTCACGTTATTCACCATTTAATAGAAATTTTGTATAGCTGCCCTAAGCCTATGCTTGACTGTAAAATTATGTTAGTAGTTTCGCTAGGTTTTCATTCTTTCTCCATTATGTATCCATCGGTTTATAAAGCCTATGCTTGACCCTTAAGGCACACACTATATATACAAGTATCCCAATTGCTGAGTGAAAACCCAATTATATCCAAGGTTACAAAAATATTACAGCCCAAAATTCTAATGTGTATAGTGTTTCGTTTAGCTTTTCTATATCTTACATTTCTCCTATTCAATTACTAGGTGCGTGCAGCACAAAATGAAGGAGCACACGGTGTTATGGTTGGTCGTGCTGCCTACAATAAGTAAGAATATTTAGACAATAATAATTGAATGTCACTTGTTCTATACATGATGTTAGTTGACATTTACTGAAGTTGTGCTTAAATTTTTTGACAGTTCATGGGCCTTGTTAGGGAATGTTGATACTGCAATTTATGGTGCACCACCGAGTACTGTCACTCGTCGTCAGGTTTGTCCAAGTACTGCAATTCATTATATAAATTTTCGTATATAAATGCCTTTATTTCCAAATATGTTTTTGTAGGTTTTGGAGAAATACCAGGTCTATGCTGATTCAGTTATAGGAATCTATGGAAATGGTAAACCAAGTCTGAGGGATATAGTTAAGGTATGCTTGTTGTATGTCTTTTTGGTAGTGAAAGTTAGAAATGGCAAGACGAGTGGGTCTGGTTAACCCGTGACTACTTTTTTTATTCATTATGA
Source organism: Artemisia argyi (assembly GCA_030686995.1). Classification (NCBI taxonomy): domain Eukaryota; kingdom Viridiplantae; phylum Streptophyta; class Magnoliopsida; order Asterales; family Asteraceae; genus Artemisia; species Artemisia argyi. The sequence continues at coordinate 75,328,431 of CM060687.1, forward strand.
GGATCTTCCATATATAAAAAAGAGCCAAAACTATATTCTTACCCTAATAATCTAAATCTTTGAACAAAAATTATTGAGGTTTTATGCATGTTAAAGTTTTCTATGCGTGACTTTCAACCCATTTGACCTTTTTCCCTTTTAGCTAGCTCTTTTACTTGACCTGTTTGTAATCAGACACAACCTAGCTAAGATCCATAATTAAGTATGAAACTTTACCAGAGCAGTATAATTATTTTTTAAATGCAACTTCTAGGAGCTTTTGTACAGCAAAAAACATATAAAAAGATCATGAGACTTATGTAACGTGGCTGTTGTTATATAGGCCTGTCGTTGCCATCTTTTATGAGTTTTCTTATTTTGGAATGATATAGTGATAATGTTCGCATGTTGCTTTCGTGATTAGCTACAAATGTGCCTGACCAGAGATAGAAATTACCATATGTATTATAGTTTTTTGCTTCCAGTTTTGCTTGTAATAATGGTATAACCTTTGGTTAGTTATATGGGTTCAACTTATAATCCCTGTAAAATGCAAAATGCAAAATGTATACTATTTTATCATCCAAATCTAGAAATCAACTTCTTTTGCCTCGAAAATTGACTAGAGAGCCGTTGCTATTATTTATATATTTTTGAAATACTTTAATCTCTCATTTGCATACCACTTGCTCATTGTGCTGCAGCCTCTATATGGTCTCTTTTGGGGGGAGAAAGGAAATGGCGTTTGGAAGCGGAACGCTGATTCTGCCTTCCATCATTGCAAGGTAACAAAAGTTTAGCATATAGGCTTTTAATTGATGAGTTTAAATGTGCTCTTTAGTGTCATAATAAACGAGTTACAATCGAATTTGTCAGTCAAACTGATTATCTAATCATTGCAACTTCAAACAGCAAAAACATGTCCAAACACTATTTTCTACAATCGGCTTGTTACATCTGATTATCTATTTTGATTACATGATCACTTTAAAAATTAAGCATATGAATACCTCTTTTATCTTTTTGTGTTTGAGCTTTGTTGTTAAAGTCCATAAGCTGTTTATTCATTTTGTGGCAAGATCATCTCATGCCCATTTTAATAAACATTCTTTTCTTATGCCATCAGACAAATAGGTTAATTCACCCTTAACATTTTGTCCTAAAACTAGGAAACATTAGAGTTAGCATATCACATCACATATTGGAGTTAATATAGCACATATTTACTTAGTATGTTCAATTTCTTTGTTAGACATTCAAATCTCTGATGGAGGAAACAATATCGGCAATGCCTGATACAGTTCTGGATGCACCTGTTGTTGATGCATATTCAACCACTTCCATAGATAAATTTGCTAATTCAATGAGTCTGCTACCGTTGCCTTATACAGCCAAAGAAGAGGAACAAGAAGAGTTGTTGTATGCTTAGTTTGTGATCACTTTACGCAGTTTTGATTGATATATTACTAGTGTACTCGATCACATATTTTGTGCCGTAGCTGAAATTCTTTTGGTAAGTAGATACCATATAAATGTAAGTTAAAGAAAACCGATGAAAGTGGAATGTTAATCCTATGGAAATCATTGTTGCATGTTTATTAGTCACTGACTAATGATAAAACTTACCGATGTTTGATCATTTAGATAAATTATAGAATAATTCTGCCTTTATTGTATAAAGTTATAAACAGAGTAATGACTCTGATCAATGAAAAGGATAAAAAAACATACAAAGTTGTGTGTGTGGTTTTTTTTTTTTTTTTTTTTTTTTTTTTTTTTTTTTTTTTTTTTGTGATGAACAGTAATAAATACCATTTGGAAGCTATAGTATTTTTAAATGGTTTTGGACAAAAGAAATTCTGATAGTAAATCAAGTAAACCGCAATACAATCAAATTTAAAGCAGATACGTGATAAGTTTATAAAATTTTATTGATCGTAGATCTCAAAGCAGAAGTATTTTATTTGTAAATTGTAACACCCCAAAAATTTGATACAGCGGAAGACTCAACAAGTTTTCGGGGTGCTACGGGGATTGGTATCCATTCAAAGTCATGAAAGAACGAGATAAAGTAAACATAAGAAAAACACAACCAAAACGGGTTTTAAAGTTTACATTTATCCTAAGAATTATCCAGAGTAAGACCCAAAAGAAATAAACATAGGTCCACAATAGTTATCAGAGTTTTAGAAAAATAGATCCATAACCGGTGCCATTGCCAAACCTCCAATCCCAAGCATCCATAGAGCATCACTTAAATACCTGAGAAAACGTGCTAAAAGTCAGCTTTCGCTGGTGAGATCATAGGTTTAAATTCATAATTCGATATAGTGGACATATACGCAAAACGCTTGCTAGCTAGACTAGGCCTCAATCATCCAACCAAAATATCCAACCAAGATAATCCAACCAAATCAAATCAACCCTATAGGTGCACGCTATAGCTCAAATCAATCCAATCAATAGCTTACCTAGCTCAAGTCTAGGCCTCGCTCTATAACCAATCTAATAGCTTACCTAGTTCAGGACTAGGCCTCGCTCAACAACCAAATCAATAGCTTACCTAGTTCGGGACTAGGCCTCGCGTAAGCCTACCTAGTTCTATAAGCATAGCAAGTTTTGAAATAAATAAATAAAGCGATAATAGTCCACATAAAACATTTGCACGTTCCTCACCCCAAGTATTGAAAACAAAGTTCAAGAGTAAAAGTGGGGCTATGACTCACCTCAAGTCCAGAAAATCCTCAAAAGAAATCGATAGAAGAAAGACGTAAGCAAACTCGAGCAACTCACGTAACGGCAACTACAGACTCGGCACTTCCTAACAATATCAAACTCGTTCAGAAATCATTTCCTCAAAAATCAAATATTCCCATTCCCGAACATATTCCGTTTTACTTTCCAAAAATATCCATTTCTCGAATTAACTTCATATTAATTTGAAATTCGACGTTTGGTATCCATATGGGTGAAGGGTCGACACAACTCAAACCAAAAAGCCACAACAAACGAAATAATAAACCAACTATAGGTCTAATATTAGCCCAACATATTATTTAAATAATCATCGAAGCTTATCAAATCCGTCGATTTGGTAATCTCCCATATTTATTTACGTAATATATCGTTCCAAAATTATACCCAACCTAAAGCACATAGCACAAAGAATTCTATTTGGTATATATCGTAGTCCTATAAATTCCCTATATATATCGTCGAATCGGCCAAATTCCACGAGATACATAGTAATTTATTACCCTAAAACATATACCACAACCTATGGGCGTCGTGGAATACGTTGCCCATTAATATACTCATTTTATATAATCAAATAACTCGATCTAATCCGTCGATTAAATAAGTCACTTGCTATAGAAAATGTTTATATTAATCATCATATATCCGTGACAACATAAAAGTCACAATATAAAGTCCACTTGGACTTTAAATAACCACAACTCGTATAACTCGATAAGTTTCTAAATTTATAAAAATCACGTTTTTAATTATTATTTACCCGACTTATTATTTCGCCGTTATTTGTAGTTATTATTTATAACAATAGTCCGACATTTATTACACTATTTGCATAGTATAATAACTATCGTTATATTATTATAACGTTTACTCATGATCGTTTTATTATTAATATACGCATATATATATATATATATATATATATATATATATATATATATATATATATATATATATATATATATACGTTTATCACGTCTATATACGTATATAAACGATTATATTCTCAATAATAGTATTACGAGTATTATTTTTTTTTATATTGACTTTTAAATATTTATCGAGTCATAGAATTTGGTCATATGTCCGAGTCATGACTCTTGGCTCATAGTCCAAGTCCAATATAAGAATCAAGTCAAAATAAATATATCATATCCATCCAAATCAATCCCATATCCACGTGCTACAACATGAGGGTCCGACTACGGCACCCAACTAACCTATCTCCGTCATCTAATGACCGTCTCACAATCGGTCCCCAAGTATCCACACTCGACAACACATCTCCAATATATCTCGTAACCCAAATATGCCACTCAAGTCCAAAATAATAAATCCAATAAGTATCCATGGTCAAAACATCACAACCACGACAACAACAATAATAATAATCCGACAAGTAACAATATATCCGAAAATAAAATAAGTTACGGGTTGAGTTACCAAGTCAACCCGGGTCAATATAAGCCCGAAACAACATACGGGAGTCTCACCCGAGACCAATAGGTCTCGGCTAGCTCTATCGAGCCACACCGAACCAAACAGCCCACTATGGGGTGTCGGCCGAGAACCAAACAACCACTAGGTCGACCCAAACATCACAAGCAAGCACCAAAATAATCAAGAATCATCAAATGGCCAAAGATGGCACATCCAAGACCTAAGCCGAGAGCCATAGCTCTCGGTTGAACCTCGACCCATCGAAACAAATACAAACCCGGATACCAAACCTTTTCTTTAATTCATTTCATTCAAAACCCATAAAAAAATCTTTCGTTATTAACCATGAACACCCGAAAAGAACCAAACCCGTGACCCTAGGTCACGGTTCGAACCAAAACACGAGCCAAGCTCGACCTACCTTCGATTCCCAAGACTAACTCGAATGGATCTTCAAAAACCAAGACAAGAAATGACGATTTTGTGGTGATAACGTGGTGATTTTAATTCGAAAAAGGTGTTAGAGTGGTCCAAATCGCGTGTGGTTTGCACCAAAAGATAGATCGGAAGAAGATGGTTAAAGTGGTGGTGTTAGATTTGATGAGAGGGTGGCGGTGGTGGTGCGATTTGGGTGATTAGGGGGCGGTGATGGTTGATGTTGTGAGAAGAGAGAGAGAGAGAGTGAATATTGGTGATGAGGGTGTGGTGTGTGTGTTGCTTTCACAGGGACGATTTCATGTAATTTTACTCTTATAAAAAAAACAACCCTTTTAATAATAATAATAATAATAATAATAATAATAATAATAATAATAATAATAGTGAGAGGTGTAGTGGTGGGTTAAGTAGCCCGGTGTAAATACACGGCCAAACCCGAAACCTTAAATAACCAAACAACTTTCTCAAACCGAACCCGTTCCAAAAATAATAATATCCGAACCAATATTAAAATATAATTAAAATTGTTAGGTTAACCTAGTGCCGGAGTCAATGTAGTGCCAAAGTAACAATCTCAAAATAAATCATCACGAACGAATCAAACCAAACCATAAATAAATAATAAATCCTCATAATTAACCTACGATTAAAAACACATTCCAACGTTCATAAAACATCTCGTCCAATAAAATTTTCAAAAATTCCAAAATTATAATTTTTAATGTAATGCGGGTTTTAAAAACGGCTCCCTATTTTGCCAGTTGTCACATAAATGCATCTACGCTGTAACCTATATATTATCAAGTAAACATTTCTAATGCATATATGATTAAAAAAGACCGGTTAAATCCTTTCAAGGAAACTAAAGGAAAAATGAATCAAAAGTACGATGTTAAATCTGAGTTATTGAGTTTACTTTTCACATATTAATCCGTCCCAAAATTATTGTGTACAGACAAAAAAACAAACAGATTTAGAAAAGCATCTTCTTTACACCTTTCTCTCTTACTTTTTGCACAAAGATAGTTTTACCCTTAAGTAATTAATTTCTAACTTCTTTAAAGTTTGTAATAATAACCACAAATGATGGTAATATGGTAAAGTTGATTTATATCCCTTATCTATTTATGAATGTGGACAATTAATTTAGGACAACCGAAAAAGGAAAGATGGATAATAAATATGTTACGAAGGTAGTACATTTTTTTACATCTAACTAATTAATTAATACTAGCAGGGTACCCGCGCGTTGCAGCGGCGGGTACCCTGAAATAAAATTTTTTGATGGAATTAATAAAAATGTCACTTGAAGTCATTCTGACACCTAAATTTGTCTTGAGAACGAAGTACTAAAAGATTTGATAAAGTCCACTTCCCACCCCTAGCATATATTTACAATCTTAGTCCCTAAGGGTGCAAGGGTTTACACAAGATCCAAAACACTTTCCTATATAAACCTCATTATACTTTCACTTAGGGTTTGACTCTCTTTCTCTCTCAAACGAGCCGCACCCAATTTCTTCTTCTCTAGTCGTTTTCCGGCCAAACAAACACTACCTTCGGCCACTTAAACTCACCGCCACCACCACCACACTCCTTACAACTTCCTCATCATTTTAACATACATCACGCGCCAAGAAACACCTCCCAACACCACGATTAACACCACCACAGCTCGAGTTCATCATCAAAACCATCTCTCTCTCTCTCGTTTTGTTGATACTGGCGGTCGAATGTAGGAAAACCCACCACCCTTTTGTTGTTCTAGCGACGGTGAGGGATAAGTACATGAATTTTCAAGAGTTTTTTTTTTTTTTTTTTTTTTTTTTTTTTTTTTTTTTTTTTAAATAAAGATTAAAACTAATAATATGAAGCTAAATAATTGTTTGGTATCATTTTCTTTCTTTTTGTTGTTGTCGTTGTTATTAAGTCGCAAAAACAAGGGATGCCATGAGCTTGAGCTCACAACCTTGTGTATCGAGTCGAGTTTATTGAGTCGAGTCTTGGTCACAGGTTCGTGTCTAGGTTAAGATGGAGGGTTGTACATCGTGTTTAAATGATTGTAATATTGGGTGTATGGGTGTTTTTAATGCTATTAATGTAGAATGAGGGTTGTACATTGTGTTTAAATGATTGTAATATTGGGTGTAGGAGTGTTTTTAATGCTATTAATGTAGAATGGGGGTTGTACATTGTGTTTAAATGATTATAATAATGGGTGTAGGGGTGTTTTTAATACTATTAATGTAGAATTCTAAGGAAAGTAGTCTGAATTTCGATTCATGCTAATTTTTGTTGTACACAATGCTTTGGTTGTTGTAATTATGAAAATTGTTTGCTTTAAAGTGTTGTAAACTATGCATCATTTCTTGTACATCTGATTTTTTTTGGAGAAAGAGTCCTTTATCCATTATAAGTAGTATATATTTTGCTTGAAATTTGTATTAATAACTTCAAGAAAATGTAATGCAGTAAACTTGATTAGAATATCATATCTATTTTTAGTAGTTGATAGTTGATTTGATACAACTTGAAAAGGACGTGGACAATTGATTTGAGACTGAGAGAGTATTAAAAACAAAATTCTTTTTACACTTGGTTATTAAGAAAAATTTGAGATACGGTAAAAAGTTAAACGCTGAAAAATAAATTTCTATCATTCGAAACATTCACCCCTGGTTCCGCTCCTACGCTTTTAGAATCTTAAGTATATGAATGAATATGATAACGTTAGAAAGATAACGTGTCATCTTTTCTACATCTATAACCATTTATAAAGCATGCATATCCTCAACCAAAGTACAAAACCCTCAATACAATTTTTAGTTTTAGAACTCAAAAAATAGACTAGCAAATTTCAACTTCAAAAAATTCAAATTCGTTTTCTCCTATTTAACGTAGTGTAGCTGGGATCAAATGAAAAATAATATTAAAATAAGAAAGATGAGAAGATATTATAACCGCACATTTTAGATGCATCTATAAAAGTAGATGCATCTCCTCCTCTTATTATTATTATTATTATTATTATTATTATTATTATTATTATTATTATTATTTATGTGAAATACGTGGCTTGAAATATTTCTCAATCTTCTCATTTTATTTTCTCTTCTCATTAGATCTCTTCTCTACTGTAGTACATATTTTACACATACCTAGATAGGGCTGAGCAAACGATCCGAACGGACCGGACTGACCGAAGGACCGACCGAGACCGGACCGACCACATTCGGTCCGGTCCTCGGTCTTGGCTTTTTGGCTAATTCGGTCTTCGGTCCGAGCCACAAACCTATTATTTGGCCTTGTTGGACATGACCGATCGGTCCTCGGTCTTGGCTTTTTGGCTAATTCGGTCCTCGGTCCTTTCCGGTCTGGTCCTGGACCGATGCTCACCCCTATACCTAGATACACACTGTTCTTTGCTAAAAAAAAAGATACACACTGTTCTTTTCAAAGTTACAAAATTACCTGCTTGTTTACGTGGCTTGGATATATTAACATAGTAGCCACTTAATTGAGAGAGAGAGAGAGAGATTTTGGTGAACCTTCCATTAAGATGAATTAAAAGAGTGAGCCTAATCATTAAGTTGGAAGTAAACACCCCCTAAGTCTACTACCAAAAAGCATTAGAAACCGAAAGCTAACTAAAACTATTTGTTCATGCCTTCAGTTAAAAAATATGTTTGATATTTGATAAAAATAACTATTGTTGAAATTGATGATGTAAGTGAAGATGGAGATTGAGCGAAAGATTAAGGGCCCGTTGGGTTCATAAGTGGTATTAAAATTTGAGAAAGGTTTAAAGATTTGGAATAGATTTGAGAAAAAATTCAGAAAGAGAATATATATTATAAAAATAATTTAATCTATAAATTCATAAAAGATTTAAAAATATTTTTTAGAATAAAATATGAAAAAGAAAGCATCATGCTTCGAAACAAAAGAAAATAAGTCGAAAGTTTGTGTGGCCGAGATATCATGCAGCTTCAATATTGTCAATAAACCTACCTATTTAGAGTAATATGGTTTTTAGTTTCGACACCTTCACTATTTTAAAAGGAGCATACCAAACAAGTAATGTTAGGAATCATTCTAAACCAATAGTGTCATACCCTCCAAACAAACATGCCCAAAAAACTAAGGTGTGTTTGGTTTGTTGTTACGAATCATGTGTTGGTATAAGGTGAAATGGTAATGGAATGAATCATGAAACCACCCACACACATAAGATATGAGAAAACCTTCACATTTAAGGGTGCGTTTGGTTCGTAAGTGGGATTGAAATTGAATTCGGATTTGAGAAATATTTGAAAGAAAAAGATGATAGAGAAAATATATATAATATATTAATTATATATATATTTTAAATTAACATATTGAAATTAAAAATATATTTAAAACTAAAAATATGAGAGAGAAGAAAAAAATATATTAAATTTGTGGCTATAAATGTTGGATGTGCAATATTATGTAGGAATCATACAAAATGTATCAATATGTAGTGGAATCATTTTATTGGATGATTGCTTGAATTCCATTTAGGTCCATCAAACAATACTTTATGTCTATGATTGTATTCCATGAATCCGAACGCCTCAAACCAAACGCATCCTAAGTATCCTCATTCCTCAATCCATTATGATGGGCCTCATAACCAACCAAACAACATTAATGACTTTCAAAGTCATAGATTCATATACTCATACAACCCGACCAAACTAGTCAAAATTATTTTCAAAATTTGATTTAAAAAAACAATTTTTTAAAAATCTCTAATAAAATTTTACGAAAGAAATCTTACAATATAATTTCCTCACATAACTAGATTTGAAACTTAACCGAGCCATCTACTCATCATATCTCTACAGACATTCCAGGAAAAGAGTTGATAAAATCCTCCAAATAACGGAGAGTGATAAACAATTTTCCAACCACCACCATGACTACTCCATTGAGCTCCTTGGATACAAACTGGACCATCGCACGCGGATCACTCGACTCCGTTGTCTCGTTCGAGTCACTTGATTTCCCCATCGAATCAGAAGAAGATTCCACTCATCGGAAACCACAACTCCTTCTCTTAGCACCTAATTCTTCTTCTTCTTCTTCTGATTTTCAGCCTTGTCAGATCACACGTACGTTACTTTTTTTCCCCTACTATTTTCTCTTGTTTTTGTTAATGAATTTTATTTTTGATATATATTTTGTTAGTTGGTTTTTTATAATTAGATTAATGCGGCGGCGGGTACCTGTCACTATATTTTGCGTTATTTGGTTACACATTTAGTTGTCTTTATGCTTTATAAGTAGAGATGGTTAAGCTAAATAATTTTAGTTTGAACAACCAACCTCCTTCCTAACAAACTTCCTAACCAACCCGTTTCCTAACAAATTAATTTTGAAATCTTTCCATAATAAGTAAGAAAAAAGTCTGAATTTTAAGCCTTTCTAATTATAGAATAGTCCCAAATGCATTATATAGTAATATAGATATAGATATAGATATAGATATAGATATAGATATAGATATAGATATAGATATAGATATAGATATAGATATAGATTATTAGGGGAAAAAACACTTCCTAAGGAGAGTGTTTGTTTAAGCTTATATAGTGGGTTTATGGCTTATGTCGTTTTCGGCTTTTGTTTCGTAAGCTCACTTTTTATGCCTTATCTTTCAAACTTTTCGCCTTATGTAAGCTTAGGTCCGGCTTATGGCTTATTTGGTTATGGGTTTATTTTCCATAAGCTCACTTTTTGTTGCTTATTTTGAAACTTTCCGGCCTATTATAAGCTAAGAAACTTATATAAGCCGAAAATATTCAAAATAAGCCACAAAAAGTGAGCTTATGAAACATAAGCCCAAAATAAAATAAGCCATAACCCGGCTATATAAGCCAAAACAAACACCTCCTTGTTATGACATGATAAGCTCATATAAGCCAAAAAGTTTCATTATAAGCCACAAAAAAATGACCTTATGAAACATAAGCCATTAGCCCACTATATAAGCTTAAGCAAACACCCCCAAGATCTTAGTTATATAAATTTAACTGAAAATTTGAAGTTTCTATCAAATTATTATTTTTACGAATATAATTGGGTTTTTTTACAAAATAAGCAAATCGAAACACTAGTTCTAGATAGGGGTGTCATTCGGGCCAAACCCGACCCGAGTCAATTTGGGTCGGGTCAATCGGGTTCAAAATTATGTTCGGGTCAACCCGAATTGACCCGAGTTCTAAACAAGGTCGGGTTTGGGTATGTTTATTTTTAGCCTTGACCCGACCCGAATTGACCCGAACGCGACCAACCCAAGTCAATTAACACTAAACATATTGAAGTAAAATGGACCTAGACCCGAACCCGAGTGACCCGGGTTCTAAACAAGGTCGGGTTCGGGTATTTTTTTGGAGGCTTGACCCGAGTTGACCCGACCCCGACCGGGTCAACCCGAATGATACCCCTCTAGACGTACTTAATTTAGCATAAGTACAAAATTTAATCAACCCAAACATCCTCATAGTTAGGTTGTAAATTCATGTTATTATTGTTTTTGAGAATTTTTGAGAAAAGACGCAAACTTGCTAGTTAGATGACTGTCCTCGGACCTGCTATAGGACTTGAAATGCTAACTAAGTTATCTAAAACTGAAAATAACCCGACAAAGAAGCTTGAAAATATATGATATATAGGTGCCCTGGTGGTAAGGTAGCTAGGTTTAGACATCATTCGGCCAACATCTTGGGATGGCCATGGAAAAGTCGAGAAACGTTAGGGCGTTAGGCCGCATATATTAAGCCAAATTGGCTTGACATTCCCCTGGTGTGTAGTCCATATTCCCAAGGATGAAGTTTTGTATGATCGGATTCATGGTATCAGTTTAATATGAAATTAGAGTATCAATCGGATTCAAATCAGTTTGTTGCTGGCGTTGGTTTAAATATTACTAACTTTTTTGAAACAGTTTTGCTTAGCAATAAACATGGGATAAAGATTAGTTCTGTATTTAATTGTCTGCCGAATGGTGGTCTCGGTCAGAGCTTTATTATGCAAATGTAAATTCTATTGCTTCATTGGTGAATAGAGCCGTCTTTTTTAGAGGTTCAGGTTTCACATGTTGGATTTGATCAATATCTATGATGTTTACTGGTCCTAAACCTGGGTGTTCATGTTAGAAAATGTAGAAGGTGATTTCAGGTGTAAAATTGTACAAAAGAATAAGAACCTAAGAAACATGTATGTCTTGTAGAAAGCAGGGCATCAGTATCTATATATTATGGATATGCTTGAAACATTGTATTTATATATTACGTTTTCTTTCTTTAAGCAATTCATACTGAGGATATCATTATCATGTTTCGTATGTATTTTTATATCATGCCACAAATAACCAAAAGTCCAAAACTGTTATTGAGATGAACAATATCTAGCAGAAGAAGAATAGAAACTCACTCAAGTTAAGCATGTGGTAGTGTTGGTCAGTTAAACACATTCAAACCAAGTAGGCCGCAATTCCAATTGTCGCTGACGATCAACTTCCAAATCTTCACAGGCAACTCCCACTACTTCAAATTATTTGCCTTTAAATAATTGAGTCCTAGCTTTCCAGAATAATATCTTTATGAATACTGCTATTTCCTGTATCATTGTCAATATTTTTACTTCACCATCTATTCAATACTTTCCACCTACTTGTGATCTAATTTTCTAAAGTGGATAAGCTTCAAGGATTTGGTATAACATGTTAATTAGCATAGCTACACATATGTTTATGCACATTGTGTACATCCTTTACATGCTTACCATCTTCATTATGTATATGCTTGCTTGTTTTTAGGAGGTTCGTTGTATCCTGTTATAAGGTACCCTTAAATTTAGGGATTAGGGCACATGGGAATAGAGGGAGAGGCTTGGTTCTAATGAATAATAAGACTTTTAGGTTGTATTGTTTCTTAGGATGCAAGTCTGATGCTGATCCCTTTGTCTTCTGTTGGAGGAACCTTTTAGTGCTGAGATATTTTGATTGAACACACATTATATGGTTTTATGTCTGTACTTTGTAGGATAAAGATATGCATTGGATGGTTTTATGTCTGTACTCTGTAGGATAAAGATAGAATAGGAGAACCGCAGCAAAGCGAAAGAAGTTGACGGTTTAGTAGACTATTAGAAGACATGATCAATCCTGATGTACACCTGAAATGTATTGGAAGGAGAAATGATCGTTGGGAAAAGTTTGTGTACTCTGTAATAACCTGATTAGAAAAGTTTGTCTTAATATTTGTCTAGACAAAGTCTTTTTGTGTATTTAGTTTTTTATCCCTCTTGTTCTTTGTGACTTATTGTTGTTTCCCTTTATTTATTTTTTGGGTTTCGTTTTATCTTTTTGCAAAATGCATCTCTTCCAGATACCTTGATGCCTTTATCTGACATTTTGTTGACAACTTGATTGTTCTTGCAGTAAATTTCACTCAAAAGCATGAGATTTGTCAGGTTTATGTCAGAAGTACAGCACGTATATATGAAATATATTATGCACCTGCTTTGCAGAGTGATGACGAGTATCTATGCACTGTCCGTTGTAGCGCTACTTCTGTAGAAGACAATTTCTTCCCTGAAACTGATGTCAAGGAAGTAATCTCTGCAAACCTGGGGGACCCGGATGACATATTACCAAAGACAAGGGTGGCTAGTGAAAACAAAGTTGGCACCCAAGAAGATGACTGGGTGGAGGTTAAACGCCCTGCTGATCGAGTGGATGATGGAAATGCTTATTTGCCAAACCAACAGGTACATTCAAAATTGACAACAATAATATCAGATTTGACAAACTAAGCCTTTTCCAATAATGTTGATTTTTATTGTATCTATACAGGATTACTATGAGGCTACAGCAGAAATCAATGATTCAGAGCCTTGTATGTCACTCACACTTCGTTTGCTATCACTTAAAAGTAAAGGCTGCGTTTATGTTGATGAAGTGTACGTGTTTGCTGACCCTATTGATACGGACGATTCTGAAAATCAGATAGCTAACACAACAAACTCATCCAATAGTTCACTTATGGCTATGGTACTTCCCGCATTTCTAGGGTTAAATAAATCTAGATTTGCCCAGTTGCACGATCAAAACAATTCCAATCCTGTGGGATTATCGATTGAAGCTGAGTCAGGTCCTACCACTTCAACGAATAGAGTTAATCTTGTTGATCGGCAAGATGGAAAGGTGCCGTATCAGAGTGAGGCCAAAGTGCCATCTTTGACTCCAGATAAAAATAAAGAATGTGATTCCACCCATAATAATGCCTTTTCATATAACCGAGCTGATAGTTTACTGGAACTCCTTGTGTCACGAGTAAGTAGGATTGAAGATATTTGCTTGAGATTTGAAGAAAAGATGTTAAAACCAATAAATAGTATTGAGGCAAGACTCGAGCGTGTAGAGCACCAGATTGAATTACTTTCCAAGAATTCCCAATCTCCAAGAATTGAGTCAAATGTTGGGTCAACAAGCAATTCTGGAGACGATTCTCAACTTAGTGACGAACCTGGAGCCGAAAATACAGGATCTTTTTCAAATGGGACGCACAAACCACCTGAGGATACAGCTGTGGCTGCATATACTCAGGTTCACGAAGATGTGTTGACTGATGAAAAAGAGGAGGCAAATGACGTCTTAGAATTACCAGAAGAGGAGAAACCTAAGAAAACTTTTTCAGCTGATGATGCTTTGGCCGCAGCAGTAGCTGGATTAGAATTACCAAAAGAGGAGAAACCTAAGAAAGCTTTTTCAGTTGACGATGCTTTGGCTGCAGCACTAGCTGGATTATACTCTTTTACCAAAGCCAATGACATTGCTTCAGATGTACCCCTTGAATCTTCAGAAGAAGAGTTTTTGAAAACAAAGCAAACATCTATAGATACAACTCTTGTTACAAATAGTAGTGGTGATGCTTCAGTTTCTTGCGGATCTTTCAAAGCAAATGCTCTTGAGTTTACAGGGGAGGACACCGATGGTGAAGACAATGTCGTATCGTCTACTCCAGAATCAAGTTTGGTTGAAAAAGGTGACAGTTTTGAGCCATTTACATATTAATGGGTCGGTTTGGGTTGTAATTTTCTAAACTTAGTTGGATCAAAGGGTCAATAATGGTTTTAAGTGTTTAACCCTCAAGCCTTCATTCAATCTGTGGTTTAACTCTTAAACTTTATTTCGCAATGGTTCTTTTTTGCCTCTTCTAATGTTTAATTTAACGAATTAACTTCTGTTATTTCATTGACTAAATCTTGTAACTTTGTATTTTTCATGGTCTAATCCCTAAACTTTTTTTTCACTTATAGTAAAACTTTGAAAAAAAGAAACTAAAAAAGGTTGAGGCACTAAACTACTGCGATAAAAAGTTTACAGGTTAAACTGTAAATTTAGTGAAAGTTTAACATCAAACTTTATTAACCCTTGAATTAAAAAAGTTGGTATAAGGGAATGGGTCAAACTGATTGAAAGTCTTAAAAACTCTTATTTTAAATACATACAAACTTAAAGTGTTATAATCATGATATAGATTACTTTTAAAGAAAATCAATTAGCGGATTAACCTAATATGACTGAGCCCAGTTTGACTAGTGCTAAAAATTTACTGGCACGTCTGTCACGTGACTCACGTCCATCTTGTCACCTCTAATGGTTGATGTTTTGTATTTGGGCAGGAGACTCCACCACAACTTCTCGTGATGCATACACTGAGATTCCGGATCATATTTTTTGCTCACCTGAAGCATCTGAGGTAGTTGATGAAGCAACTATGGGTCCCATCACCAGTTTTAGTTATTCCTCACCTCACGAAAGTTGCAAAACGGATCCTGAGCTTATCAAACACGACTCTAAAGTGGTCAAGAAATCGACTTTTGACAAAGCCGACATTCTCAAATATTTCCCTGATCAGTCTCCAGATGCCTCTTGTAGTTCAAATTGCGGAGAAATAAACGATGGGTCTGAATCTAAAGTCGATTTTGAATCCCAGATCCTCGAAGTGAAGTTTTCTTCTTTGGGAGATGGTAGTGTTGATTCCCATCTTGAAGCCCTTTTGTCCTACACAAATGATCCTGCTACTAATACAGAAGATTTTATTGCCCCAGAAACGAATGAAAAAACTACAATTATTAACAGTCTGTTGGTAGATCTTGATACTGATGATGTCGGCAAAGGAGTGGAGCAAGATCTTCCGCCTGTCGAGCAGGAAACATCTTTTGCAAGTCTCATTTGATGCTCTTTTGGGTAAGGAGTATTTCCTATTGTACATACAACTCTTATACGACTATTTACATCACTTATGCTACAAAACCTGTGTTCTATGTGTTACATTAGTTTAAAGCTACATGTTGCCTTTGCTAGTTTATAAAGTCTCAGGCCTACGAAACTGGTATTCAGAATCTAAAAAGGGTTTAACCCCCCTACATCTGTTAATTTCGACCCGTTTACTTATAAAATTGTCAATTCGAGTTATGTTACTTTTATCTTGAATGGCCCAAAAAGTAAAAAGAGAACATGCACTAAGTTGCCGAACTGTCCATTCTATGCATAGTTTATGGGAAGAACATAATTTTTGTTTCTCACTAATCTTTGTATAGAATTAACGTGGGGATAATAAGTATTTTGAGTCTTCAAGCTGACCCGCACGAAAAATTAGGGTTACCAAAATCTATGCTCTTCTGAATACATTACCCAACATGCTTTACCTAGTTTGGCACCTACCCTTATGGTTGCTTTTAGGTTATATGGTCGAGTTTCACACCATCTTGAATATCGAGTTAGGGTTAGCCCCGTAAATTATGGTATAAACATCATACACTTAAAAACTTCCAAAATATATTTGCCGAATATTTCCATAGCATATCAAGTAAAAAGGTGTTTGGGACTATTCGTTGAAGAACAATGACACCATTCAACCCCAGATGAATTAATGATTCCTTGCAATGGTCAAATCGAGTGTTTAACATTTGTATAAGAGTAATGGTGGGGGTTTTAGAGGAGGATAGGCTGATCTTCATGTTGAAATGACGAAGATGAAAATTCATTTTATAGCATTTTATTCAAGATTTATCTGATTTTAACAACTTCAAGCCTAATTTTATTTTTAAGAAAAAAGTTAATAATTTTTTTTAACTATCATCATATCTCTCTTGAAAATGCTTGAGATGCATATATTTTTATCTCGCTTGAAACAAAAATTTACGAAAAAAGTATTGGGCATTGTTTCAAGTCACAAATGTTGATGTTATATCGATTCACATCTATCTTTTCAAAAAATGTACATCACATCTTCATGACCGAAATCTTAAATTCGCTAGTCACTAAAAAGTTACATGGTTCTTCAGGGCCGTCTCATGAATTTTGGGTGCCCTGTTCATTAAAAAAAAATTGAGCCCCTCAAACACAAATACTTTAAATACTAGTATAAATTTTTATAAATTGATAAAGTTGAAACATGTGAGAAAAATATATGTAAAAAATTAATGACAAATTAGTGAATTACTCTAACAAAAAACTATATATTCTATAACTTATTTCTTGAAAAATGCACTTCTCTTTGAATTCTTTGAAGCAAAGTTGTTGATTAAAGCTTCATAATCAACATTGTCATCACTATTACCATCGACATTCATATTATCACCATCAATAATATCTTGATTATCAAAAGCATCTCGTGGCTCTATTTGAACATACTTAGCATAGTTCCATACTGTCTCTTATTGCTTTGTTTCTTTAAACACTTTTGAAATCTTGTTTTCTTAAAGTTTTAGGAGGCATATTTTCTTAGAAAATATGTAAGCAAAAAGCCAAAAGATAACTAACTAAGCTTTTAAAGTTAGTGTCATCACATACATACAAAATAATAGACTAATAAATTATGTACTTGTTGATTACTTAATTCATGTTATAAATTACAAAATTAAGGGCATCGTTGTTTCGGAATATATAATAGGCCAAACAATTGGTTACCACTTACTAAATTTCTTTAAAAAAAACTCTTTGGGAAGAAATCATAGGAATCACTTCATTAACTTGTAAACTAAATTGTGAAGTATAGAAAAAGCACTAGAAAAGTAATAGAAAAAAAAATATAGTATCTCTCTAGCTTTAGATGCAGCCACAAATATGATTCGGGGAATCGGATTTTTTCAAACAAAAGAACTGATGACTACTAGAATTTGGGAATTGGGCCTATGTTTAATACTCTAACGAGGTCGGCTGCAGGCCGCCGCATTGCGGCGGGATGCTGGTTATGCGTTTAAATGGGTGACAGAGTCAAAACTGGAGCGACACTGGCTGCATACTTAGTCATGCAACAAAGTTTCACAACCTTGACCAAATGTATGCAACTAATCTCAGTACATGGTAAATGGATCATAGTTTTTGTAGGCCCACCAACAGCCCAGCAAAAACACACCAATCAGAAGCCACCGAATTGACGCTGTTTAATATATATAGTAATATAACATTACAAAATTTGCCCCTACAAATGAATGGGCCTTGTGCCGATGCTCATGTTGCACACCCTAAGATCCGGGCCTGTGGTTCTTGAGAGATGGTCGTCCATATTGGTTTTCGTAAACTATGCATATAAAATCGTGACCTTTTCCTATCTATTTTATACGGAGTATTATCTATAAAACAAAAATGGTCAAGATGAAAAGTGAAAAGTCAAGAAAGTGAAATGTGGAAAAAATTGAAAAGGAAATGTTGAAACAATTAATTATAAGCATTTTCAACTATTAATACACATCGAACACCGGGTTGACCCGGGACGATACAAACCTGGCGAATTGACCTTATTTAATTTGACCCGTTTTTTTCGACCCAACCCGTCGGGTTGACCCGGTTTATATTGTCCGTTTTTCTATTGGAACGGTTCAACCGGTTGAACCACCTGGGTCGAACCAGGTTTCAAAACATTATGTTTAATCCCCTTTTATTATTTTTCGTTTATAACCCATAAACATTTTTTTATCACTAAAATTATCTGCCGCTATAAAATCCTGTTGCTTTGTACGAGTACTCGTTAGTGTGTTTAAAATTTCTTAACTTTTTACAAAGACACGTAAAGTTTTGTTTGTTGAGACATTAGTATGCCATGTAAGAACGATACTTTCAATTCCCAGAAAAAGTTATTAAGTGTAGGGTGTGCACCACGGGAACACCAAAGGAAATAAGTTGGACCACTTTTTCCACCCTTCTCTTGCAAGAAACCAGCGGGAAGAGACCAAAAACTATACTTTGCGGGGTGTAGTCCTGATGAAAGAAAAGAGAGACAAAAGATTATACGTGAGAGAATATATATTTTATTGTGTTGTGAGTGGCCGGTGGGTATTTATGTTTTGAAGGTATTTTTTAAATGATAAAAAATAGAAAAAGATTAATTGAAGAGAAAGAATGTACTGCAATAATTCAAAGAAAGTTGAATGAAAAGATAAATAAAGTGTTTTTTTATAACGTGGAGATGAGAAAATCTTCAACGCGCTCCACAGTCCACCCTAACAGAATTGCAAAAATGAAAAAGCTACGGGCTTTTAAAGTTTGATATAAATCATGCAAAAATGAAGTCAAAGAACCTAGCAATAGTACATAAATATTTCCTTGCAACAAGCCGTTCAGATTAAAGAAATTTAAGAAGTTCAATTTTATCTTCAACCATAGATCTTAATAATAATCAATAGGCATTGGATTACCCCATAACCTGCCCCTTTATCTTTCTTTTTTTCACCTCACCACGTCTTTTCCTTTGGTCTGAAGTTCTGAACCAACTTAACTAATGCTTTCTGCAAGAAGTTTTAGTCGATCATGCATAATTCTTAAAAACAACCTTGATTGAACACAATAACATCCATCAACCATGGATATCTGATGCTAACTTGCTAAGTAGCGACGCGCTAAAACCTCACTACAATATTTTATCCATTTTTGGTTTCATGGTTTGGTTTATCTACCTTCCAAACCAAAGCTCCTAGCTGACAAAAAGTACGTAGTAACATAGTTTTCTAGCACATCACATCGGTTCAATAACATGTGAAAAGTTGCACATTGTTCTAGCCAAGTTATGGCTGCACGTGAATGTTGTCAGGTCAAGTAGGTGGTAGAGGATGCATGAGTTTCGTATATGTATTACTGTATTACTTGCACACAAGACCGTCTCTTTGAAGGTCCTGTGTGAAACTCAGTATTACTAAAATGAGGCTAAAAAATGAAAGGTAAAAACATTTTTTTATACACTCTATTTTAGCATCATTGTCACTCGATGTGAAGTTTCAACTTGAGCGAAACGTCACTTCAACATATAAATTTTGAAGCTTTTAAAATTTGTAGATTGCAAATTTTGCACATAATCCTAATATACGTCTCTGTATACGCAGTAGACCAAAACCATCAGCCCAATATATGACATGCAACTCATATACTTGTCACAAGTGATATTTTGCTAACAAAAAGTCAAAGAAGATTACAGGGATTTAAGATCTTGGCTAAAGTTAAAAGGGGTCGACATCAATAACCCAATAACAAACATAATGATTTGGTTTCTTTGTGGTCAATGGTCAACAACAAAGAAGTTTCTTCCTATTTCATGGAACCTCAAAAAGACAAATCGTAATAATACAACTTAATGATTAAAGATATAGATATGGGATCTCAAAGGCTCCCTATATTAAGAATAAACTTTGCTTTATGATGTCATTTTCTTATAATCAAAATGGAATCACATCCCCACCACAATAATGTTCATACACACACGACACACCCTATTGATAGAGTGTCAAACTAGGCTAGCACTTTGAAATTTCTATATCAGGAACATCAAACAAGTTTTGGTACATATTTTATAACAATATTGTTTTTATATATGTGCTTTAAGCATAAGAAAACAATTAGCTTTAGCTTACAATTGATATTTCAACATCAAATATATCTGAGAAGATTATATCCCACTTGTTTAAGAGTAATGATGATTAGTCCATTTCCCAATTTTGCTTCGGCACAACTGACTCATGCACCGCGACATATTCCTACAAAATACATAAATGTCGATGTACAAGTCTTTCATGAAGCTATTTCACTCTCATAAGTTCCTACGGAGTATTAAGTTTAATTAAGAACATACTCAACAGAGATACGATATAATATTTTAGTTGCGTTTTCGGAAATTGTTTAACATCAAGAGGTTAAATCCGTGATCATTTGAATATATGGTAGTGATCATATAATCTAGTTAAACATACATTTTGAGTTATATTTGTTACTACTTCATATTCGTCTCAAATCGTATGTTCACTATTATTATATATCCTATAATAAATAGTGTTAATATACGACATACAACTAAGCGGAGATAAAAAAATTCATTATTATTTCATAATAGATGTGTTCTTATCTTAGACATTAAGGTAATTAACAAGCGTGTCATTAGTTATAAATATAAGCTAAGAATTGAAGTAGTGTTTAAAAAAACTACCTCTATTTTAGTTAACAAGTCCTGTACAGTAACTGCTGAAACCATAATTTTTCTTTCTGAAACTTCTATGAATCCTTCATCAACCCCTTTGTCAAAGAAAGTTAGTAAGCTATTATAGAAACCATCCACATTTAACAACCCCACCTGTAGATATGTATATGATTAGCAATTCGTATCGAATAAGAGTAACATATATTATCATTTGGCAAAAATGGAAGTCATGTAATGCGGTTTCGTTACTGAACATATGATCATGCAATTTAGAAACACAAAGGACCGTTGTTATAAAAAGCAAAACCAAGAAAGTCGATAGTATGAAAAGTTTCTTATTTTTTGGAATCGACATAAAATTTTATGTAAGCAGGCCTATATCCATCAGTCATATTGTCAAATGACGACATGTTAAAAAGGTGGTTGGTTTTTTGTTTACTCAGTCATCTCAACCTATGGAAAAGATACGAGTAATTGCTAAGTAGCATTACACATCAAGGATTAAAAGAAACATTGTTTTATCATACCTCTCTATTCTATTAATTTAGAGTAAATAGAAAAGACCGTCATTGTGATTTGGAGAAATTGCAGGTTTCGTCCCTGACTTTATGAAAGTGCAATGATTGACCTTGTGAGGAACTTTGAGTTGCACGTTTCGTCCTACCTAAAGTGAAATGACTAAAATACCCTTCATTTCATTCTCTTTTAAATTTTGAACTTTTATTTTATGAAAAAAATCTCTCACCATCATAATTTTACCTAGATTCATCAACTCTATGAACAAACATATAACCCAAACTATAAAGTAAAACAATAATGAAAAACAACACACACACACCATCATTGTTACAAACCTAAATAAAATCGCGTTACTTGTTCAATAATTTCCCCAATTATCACAAATCAACATCCTATTTCCAAATCAAAACAATCTAGACAAAAACTTAAATTAAAAACCATCAAACAATCCCATCAAAATTAACAATAACATGAAGGAAAAACCAACAAGGTAATAATTAACTCCACACAAACAAAGACACAAAAACAATCAAGTTACACACACTAGTTGCGGAGGGTGGCGGCGATGTGCGTTTTTCCAGCGGAGGGGTGTGGAGGGTAGCTGTATCTGGGAATTTTCCGGCAACTGGAACTAAATATGTGGGCGGATATTTGGACTATGGATTTATATGTTGTGATTATGTGAAAATTCTGAATTTTTGATCAAATAAAAAAGAGGAGAAAAGAAGAAAGAACATGTGTGTGGCATTGTAGGCTTCAAATCTTAAGTGGTGATTTTGATTTGTATGTCTTTTGAGTTTTTATAGATGATGAATTTGAATTTGTTTTGTCTTGTGTTTGATGTGTGCCTGTGTGGTATGTGTTTATTTTGTGTTTTTACCTTGTTAAAAGAAAAGCTACTATAAATTTGAGTGGAAATTCATAAGGTAACAAGACGACGGCATTCAGGTCATTTTACTTTGACATGGGAGGAACAATACAATCCAAAGTTCTTCACAGGGACGGTCATTGCACTTTCAGAATGTCAGGGACGAAACCAGCAATTTGGCTAAACCACATGGACAGCGTTTACAATTTACTCATTAACTCATTATATAAGTAGCAACTCATAGTGAAAACTACAAAAATCATCCATGTGGTTTGTCAATTTTGGCACTAAACATCCCTAGATGGTGAAACTTTTGGCACAATACATCCCTCATAAGGGTAAAATAGTCATTTCAACATGTAAGGGGTTTAATGCGCAAAAGTTATTAAAAGAAGTACATAACATGGTTATTTTGAAGAAAGTGTTAATAACTTCACAAAAGAATATTGTTGGTCCCTTTTACTTGGTTATCAGTAACTAAAAAGCTAAAGTAACCAAGTTGTATGACTTTAAACAAAGATGTATAAAAATGATTAACAATAAAGAATGTAAATATAAGAGACAATATTTTCCAACGTTTAATTCTTTATTAGAAGTTAATCACAAAGAATCGTACCCAAGTGTTTGCAGAATAACACTTGGGATTGAAAACGACAAGTATTGTATGGACTCCTCACTAAACTCAATCTATGTTGAGTGACAACTTAAATTACCCACTGAGCTATCTCAGGGGCTTGCATTGTTCCTTGGAGGAGTAAAGTGGTTTGTGAATGCTTTGCATTAATTGCACAAACTTGTCAACTTTTACTCCTCACATATGCTTCCTATTTATACACAAGTATAGAACAACAAATTATACATTGGACATAAAGCTTCCTTAACAATATCTTGAAAGATATTATTCTTCTGGCAAGGAACCTTCATTGAGTTAAGTCCAAAAGGCACTTTCTGATGACAGACTGGTTTTAACCATTTTGGGAAAGTTTGACATTAAAGTGATAAAGCACTTTAATAAAGCAGCTCAGACTTTCCCGCCCAGTCCCGCCAAAACTTCAGTCTTCTTGTCATCAGTCTTTAGTACTTTGAAGTTGTTGAGGAGTCATGGGGTTCAGTGAGTTATTGTCATCCTCACTGAACCCATCACCTTCTTCTTGGCTTAGATCACACTTCACTGAGTTCCGCCTCACTGAATGGAGAGCCTTTCTACTTAGGCTCGGTCTCAGCATCCTGAAGGTGACTCACTGAGTTACTGTTCACTCAGTGACTTGTTTACACTTAGGGGATTTTACGTTCAAATCCTTGTTAGAGAAATATTGGGAATTCAATGACCCAACAATCTCCCCCTATTTGAACATACAAATAGCCTAAGTGTTACTTGATTCAGCATGAGTTGTCAGGGTACTTCTACTCTTACTGAATGTTTGTTGTAATTTTAAGTAGGACATAATTTTTTAAACAAAACATCAGTTTATTCATAGCTATTACATTTTCCTACAAATTACAAACAAAATAAAGATAGTTGTTGCAGATCAGATGTTCAGATGATAGCGAAGTCCCTCAATCTTAGCTTTCTTTGATCTCAGCAGGTGTTTCTCAGGATGCTTCTCAATCATAGCCCTAAGGTCCTGACAGAACCTTTGGTTTTCACCACTTTGTATAGGAGAAGCCAACATCAGGTATATTAACATTGCCTTGACCCCTGCCCTGTCCATATCGGACCATCTTTGGAAAGCAGGGTTTCCATATTCATCCATGAAGCATAGACCTCTTTCAGGGGTTTCAAGTACAACGTTTTTCACGAAGGTGATTCCTTCAGGAACGGACCTATCACAATCCAATCCTGGGACCTTGATTTCAGGCTCGGATGCAATGTGCTTCCTTTTTCTCTTGGTGGCTGTTGATGAAGCAGTTTCAGTTGTTGGAGCAGGAAGAAGGGAGGGAATGTTGAGGGCTTCAAGCATTGCTCTCAGTCTGTTATACCTTTCATTCAGTGACTTGAGAAGGTTGGGTACAACAACATTGTTTTTCTTGGCAATGATAGGACGGAGTTCATCAAGTTCAGTAATCCTAAAGTCAGCAAATCTGAATGGGTTATGAGTGTCGATGACTCTTTTATCAGCCCCCCTGAAGACAGTGACCATTGCGGGTTTGGTGTTCCTGTGAATTTTAACGTCAGTGATGGTTTCAGGCTTCAACCTTTCCTTCATCACCCAATGATATCTTTCAACCCTGGTCTTCCTGATTTGAGCATCCCTTTTCAGCTTTGCTTCCCTTTTCCTTCTAAGAGCATTCATCTCTTCTTCCTGAGCCTTTTTAAAGGCTGCACTAGCTTGCTCAGTTGCTAGTGCCTCAGTATCCAGACCAATCTTTTCAGCCTCCTCATGAACAACCTGTATCAGTTCAGGCTTGCTCAATCTCTCTTCTTCAACTGCCTTTGCCACTTTCTCAACTCTTTCCATATAATCTTGTATTTGGTCATGGGTGAGTTGATAGATTTTTTCATTGATTTCATACGGGACCCTGATTGGTTCATCAGGATCAACTCTTATCATTGTGGAGGCAGGCTGGAGCACAGTTGTTGGTTCAGAGGTGGTGGCAATGCTTTTTCCTCTGTCCTGAATGAGAGTGGAGGAGACTGGTTCCTTTTGAGGTGGAACTTCGGTGATTGGTGTGGCTTCAGTGACATACTCCCCCTCAGTGTGAGAGGGCTGTCCAGCATCTTCTTGTTCATCAGTAGTAGGCGTTTCAGGAACATTCTCCCCCTCAACAGTTGCCGGAGCTGCAGTGATGGCAAGTGTTGGAGTTACTGAAGATGAAGTAGAGGTGCCCTTGAAGACTTGAAACATTTCCGTCATCATTGACTTGATCTCCGCAGTATCTTGATGGATGAGGGATACCTTGGAGTCAAGTGTAGCCTGAGAATTTTCAAGGGCAGTCATCCTTGATCCCATTGTCCATGCCAGAGATGTGGACTTCAGGGATTGAGCTGTCACTGATGCTTCCAACTGAGTGAGGGAAGACTTGAGAGATTCCACCGTGGAGCTGAGATTCTGAACATTGGAACCCTTTATTAAACCAAGTAACTCAGTAAGAGCGGCCGTGTTGACTTGGTATGTCTCAGATGTCTGAAGAATTTTCTTGGTGAGCTCAGGATCATCTTTAACTGATTCTTGAACTGACTTGACCCCTGTAGCCAGCTCTTTTAGGGATTCCAAAAATTGATTGATGTGTGAAGCCATTTGTGTCAGGGAGTGTGAGACAGTGGAATTTTGCTCCCTGACATCATCATTGTAATCTTCAACAGCATCTTTGAGGAGGTGATAGTGGACTGCTTGCTCAGCATGCATGTCAAACACCTCTTCAGTGACCCCCCTGTACAAAAGATTGGTCATTTTCTTGATGAATCTTTTGAAGGCTCTTTCAGTGAGAGGAGTTTGAGTGTCTTCTGAGGTTTCTGGCTCGGAATGTGTTTCTTCTTCAGCATGGTTAGAGGTTTGAGGAGACTGAGTAACAGGTTCAGGGACTGTCTCCTCAACCTCTATATCATCTCCGGCCGTGAAGACTTCCTCATCACTGTTAAAATCATCATCAGAAAATAAGAGAGCCTGAGCATCTGCCAGGGAGGTAATCTGCAACATGTGGAGGTTATCCGGCTCCTCTTCATAAGAAGATTTGCCTTCGTTTTGGCCAGGTCCTGACCCCTCAAATCCGGTAGGTTGGGTTTTACCTACCTGGTCTTTAAGGCCAGTTCCCAAGTAATGCGCACCTCCGGGAGTGGTTGTGGGTTCCATATCAGCGGGTGGTGTATTTCCCTCTGAATCTTTGTCCCCCGTGACCCCTTCAGACACTGATGGGTTTTTCTCAGTGTCATCCTGAGGAGTCGTGAATGTTGTGTCCCTATCAGCGGGTTGTAAGTGTCCCTCTGAGTCTTTGGGATGAGTTTTTGTGCCCTCATACAAAAGCGTTGTTTTGCGAATGTCCTCATCAGGCACTTGAGTGGTTATGTCCCCATTTTCAACAGGCTTGTTCTGGCCTGTCGAAGGTTTAGGGACGTGAACTCCCTGATGCTTGGATTGTGATTTACCCGAGCCTTTAGTAGGATGTGATTGTTTGTGGACCCCCTTCTCAGTGGAGTAGTGCTGCCCCACCGAGGATTTAGGATCCCTTACTCCCTGAGACTCTGATTGTGATTTGCCAGAGCCTTTAGCAGGATGTGAAGGTTTGGTTTGTTTCGGCTCAACTGTCTTGTTTATGACAGTAGAGTCTTTGGAAACGGGTATGCCCGAGGATACTGAGTGTGATGTCTCAGTGCCCTCCGATGGCTTTTGTTGCAGGCCTAGTGACTGGGTTATTATTCTCAGGGTGTCCGCAGTCAAGGGCGGTATTTCATGCCCCCTTTTGGTAGCCTTAGGGTCAGAGGTCTCAGTGTCGAGTGACTTGGGTTGAGCCACCTTACTGGACCCCTGTCCCTTCTTCCTCTTCACCTTTTTAGTGGGAGAGGGAACTGGTGATATTATATTGTCACCCTGGATAGCAGTACGCATATATTGTGTCAGGGTGACTGGTGTAACCTATAGAGGGTCACGAGAGTAATTAGCCTTGTGTAACATTTCAGGCTCAAAACCTACTGCTTCAGGCTTTGCATACTCAGACCCAAGCAAGTCTTGTAGGGCACAGGAAATGAATCTAGGGTATGACATGAGTTTTTGCCTAGACTTCCCCCCTAACTTTGCTATGAGGTCCTTGAAGATTAATTCTCCAAGGTCAATGAATCTACCCTCAATGAGACTGAACAATATCATTGCTTGAGTATTGTTCAATTGCTCAGTAGAGGATTTATTTCCCCAGAGGACCTGAATGACAAAGGTCATTATTATCCTCTAGGGAGCTGGGAACCAGGTCTTGATGATTGGGGCTTTGGATAGTAGGGCCCCAGGTGACACTTCAGGGTGAAGTTTGTCATAAGGCCCTAGCGTCAGTAAGACCTCCTTCACATCTTTATCAGATGGTGGGGCAATGAAGGTCTGGGTGTAATCAAGCCCAGTGGCTTTGACAAAAGTTTTATAGTCAAGAGTTAGGGACTTAGTTCCATTCTTGATTGTAAACTTTATTTTGGCCTCTTTTGGCGCATCAGGGCTTTCAACCACTGCTGTGCACCAAAATTCCCCCAAATATTCAGGGTAGATGACTGGGGAGTTTTTGTGAATGCGGTGGTCAGAAAGCAGTTCTGAAGGAACTTCACCACTTCCTTGTATTCAGGGAACCCTTCAGGGTAGGCAAAGTTCCCCACCACGTTATTCTTGGTAAGGTCTACGCTTTCCATTTGGAAATCCACATTGGGTGCGTATTGTATGACCTTAGAGGAAGCCATTTGTGTAGGATAAAAGAAAGGCCTGGTTTTTGAAAAAAATGGTATTGGTGAGGGAAGCACACGCAGTTTTGAAAACAATTTGCAAGAGTTTAGTTATGATTTTTAAAAGCGTGTGTGTTTTTCCCTTTTTGTGGGGGTATTTATAGTGGGAATTAGGGTAGTGATGTTGCGGATATAAAAAATTTATAAATATTCAACCGAAAAGGCATAATAATATAAGTTTGAGATCCACATTAAATATCACGATTCCCACTACCCCTTTTTCTCTCACCCTTTGAGGTGCCTCTGCAAATAATGCACTTTTACAGAGTGGAAATCATCACAACTTTTGTGTGTGAGGGAGCATTTAATGCTCAGTGGTGTTTGGTGAGAGAGATGTGGGGGCCCAAGGAGTGGATGCCAGTTGTGTAAGTGACATATATTCCTATATTTAATAGGATTCAGTTACCTACCTGGGACATTAACTAACTAAACATTTAGAGCATTTAGTTAGGGTATTCAATGCCATTTTTCATCCTAAGCCCCCTGAATGAATTATCATTCAAAAAAAATTTCAGGAAGGGGTGTGATCAGGGACCAAGAGAATTTTCATCATGTTGTAACACTTTTGATCAGTTCCCTGATTCTATGTCCAACATGCCTAGTTCAGCTTTCAATCTTGTGAAAGTAGGTTCATCTAAAGGTTTAGTGAAGATATCAGCTAGCTGATACTCAGTGGGGATGAAATGTAGTTCAGTTTCTCCATTAGAGATGTGGTCCCTGATGAAATGGTATCTGATGTCAATGTGCTTGGTTCTTTGATGAAGTACTGGATTGTTTGAGATGGCTATGGCACTTGTATTATCACAAAAGATAGGTACCATCTTATACTGAATGCCATAGTCATTCAGTTGGCTCTTCATCCATAGTACATTTGCACAACATCCTGCAGCAGCCATATATTCAGATTCAGCTGAGGACATGGCCACTGACTGTTGTTTCTTTGTACTCCAACACACAAGTTTACCACCAAGAAATTGGCAGGATCTTGAAGTACTTTTCCTATCCATGTTACATCCTGCATAGTCAGAGTCAGTGTACCCTTTGAGATCAAATCCTGAACATTTTGGGTAATACAAACCAAGGTTTGGAGTACCCTTCAGGTACCTGATGATTCTCTTGACAGCAGTGAGATGTGATTCTTTAGGGTCAGCCTGGTATCTGGCACACAGGCAGACTGAGAATTGGATATCAGGCCTTGAGGCAAGTAAGTACATCAGGGAGCCAATCATTCCTCTGTATTGGGTTTGATTCACTGATTTTCTAGTGAGATCAGGGCCAAGGTTGTTAGGAGGAACCATAGGAGTCTTTACTGAAGAGCAGTCAGTGAGCTCATACTTCTTCAGTAGGTTCCTGAGGTATTTTTCTTGACAAATGGATATTCCTTTTTCAGTTTGTTTAATTTGGAGTCCAAGGAAGTATGTGAGTTCTCCCATCATGCTCATTTCAAACTTTATGGTCATCAGTTTTTCAAACTGTTTGCAAAGTTTGTAACTTGTTGAGCCAAAGATGATGTCATCAACATATACTTGGACAAGAATGACATCATCTTTTGTTCTGTAGATGAACAATGTGTTGTCAATTCTTCCTCTGACAAACTTGTTTTGGATCAGGAAGGCTGAAAGAGTTTCGTACCATGCCCTGGGTGCTTGTTTCAGTCCATAAAGGGCTTTGTTAAGCTTGTAGACATGGTTAGGGTATTCACTACTTTCGAAACCAGGAGGCTGTTGCACATAAACATCTTCTTTGATGTTACCATTCAGGAATGCACTTTTAACATCCATTTGGTAAACTTTAAAGTTCATGTAAGTTGCATAAGCAAGGAAGATCCCGATGGCTTCCATTCTTGCAACATGTGCAAAGGTTTCCTCATAGTCTATACCTTCCTGTTGATTATATCCTTTGGCAACCAGTCTTGCTTTGTTTTTGATGACTGTGCCATTCTCATCGGTCTTATTTTTAAAGACCCACTTCATACCAATGATTAAAACACACTGGGGGCATTCAACAAGGGTCATGACATCATTTCTGTCAAATTGTTCCAATTCATCTCTCATGGCCTGAACCCAACTTTCATAAGTCAGGGTTTCTTTAACATTTTTAGGCTCAATCTCTGAGAGATAGTCAGCATAAAGACATATATTGGCAGTGGCAGCCTTAAGTTTAGCAGCCTTGCTTCTTGTGAGCATGCCTTCAGTGGGTTCACCAATGATGTTCACAAGCTCAATGATCTTGGATCTAGTCCAGCTATCCTGAGGTTTGGGATAGGAATTTGAGCTTGAGGGAGCCTGATTAGGTTCAGACTCAGGAACATGAGGTAACTCATCAATATGTGCTTCAGTGACAACTGTAGGAACAATTTGTTCTGAGGGTACTTGAACAATTTGTTCAGTTGTGTCAGTCTCATTTGAGACAGGCTGAGTTTCTATGAACTCACTGATAGGTGGTTGGGGTAGGTTGTGAAGGATGATGTAATAGGAGACATCAACATCAGCTTGGTATTGGGTTGAGGGATTGTTCTCAGGATGATACTCATCAGGAGGATATCTTGATGAGTCATCAATACCAATTTCTTCTACTAAGGAATTTGAGAACCTGATGGATTCAGTGCTCTCATCAACAGTAACGTGATAAGTTTCCTCAGTTTGTTGTCTCCTTGTGTTGAACACCCTGAAGGCTTTAGAAACCAGGGAATATCCCAGGAAGTATCCATCATCAGCTTTGGCATCAAATTTACCTAAATGATCCTTGTGATTATGAATAAACACAGGACACCCAAATACATGAAAATAGCTGATGTCAGGAATCCTTCCTTTGAATATCTCATAAGGAGTCTTATTATGCCTTTTCACAATGATTGACCTGTTTTGAGTGTAGCAGGCTGTTTTAACTGCCTCAGTCCAGAAATGTTTTGAGAGGACTGAGCCATTCAACATTGTTCTTGCTGCCTCAATGAGTGTTCTATTTCTCCTTTCAGCTACTCCATTTGGTTCAGGAGTATAGGGAGAAGTGAAATTTTGAGAAATTCCTTTCTCATCACAGAAACACTCAAGGTCTTAGTTTTTGAATTCAGTGCCATTGTCAGTCCTAATCTGTTTAACTTTGATATCATTTTGATTTTCAATGTTTCTGACAAATGACATGATAGTTTCAGCTGCCTGACTCTTTTTGGTCAGGAAGTAAACCCAAGTATATCTTGAGTATTCATCCACTATGACCAGAGTATACTTCTCATGGTGAATGGACATTGGACTGACAGGTCCAAAAAGGTCCATATGAAGAAGATGTAGGCAGCTTTTGATGGAAAAGGTTTGTTTGGTTTTGAATGATGCCCTATGGTGTTTTTCTTTTTCACAAGCAGAACAAGGCTTGTCTTTGGTATACACCAGGGATGGAAGGCCCAGAACTTTGTTCTGTTTGGCCAGGTTGTTGATGTTCTTGAAGTTGAGATGAGAGAGTCTCCTATGCCATAGCCAGTTGATTGTCTCACTTGCCTTTGAGAATAGACAAGTCCCATTCTGAGTCAGGGATGACATGTCAAGGACATATACATCATCCCTTCTAGGGGCAATCAACACAACTTCCTTATTGGCATTAAAGATGGTCCCTCTTTTGTCATCAAACTGAACTATGTATTTGGCATTACATAGTTGGGAAACACTTATCAGGTTGTACTTGAGACCATTAACATAAGCTATTCTTGTAAAAACTATACCATTGCAGTTTACTGAACCATAACCTTCAGTGGGAGCTGATGAGTTATCACCAAATACTACTTTGGGTCCTGGTTCTTCCACATATTTGTGCAGAAAACTTTTCACACCAGTAATGCTTCTGGAGCATCCACTATCTAGATGCCAAGTAGGATCCTTGATGTGTTTCTGCACAAACAGTAAACTGTGTTAGTTTTTCTTGTTGACCCACTTTCTAGTGGGCTTGGTCCTCATGGACTTTTTGAACTCAGTTAGTGAATCATGGTCTGAAGTTGTGTGACCTGAGCTTCCACATGTTTTACATTTTGTGGAGGTTGATGCCTCAGGTGACTGAGAAGTGTTGATCTGGTTTTTCCTTCTGGACTGAATCACTTTGTTATGTCCCCTGGTTTCATGGGAGGGATCTCCACAGATGTCACATCATTCTTTCATCATACAATCATCAGGAAGATGATCATTGAAACCACAGTAAGGACATGGTGAGAAAGGCTTAGCCTTCAGTCTTTGTTTGGAAGGAGTGGCATACTGATAGCCTTGGGTTTTGTATAGACCCCTTGCTTTTAAAGAAGCAGTGTGGGGGATGTGATCACAAGTTCTGTGGTCCTCTTGTTTGCATATCATACAAAACAGGACTCTGTAGCATTTATCAGTGCTGTGATTTGGATAATTGCACAGTTCACATCTCCCTGAGGGTCTGGGTATGGTTTTTGGTTTGGAGGAACCTGAGGATACTGAGGGCTTTGTTAATTTTGAGTCAGAGTTTTTCTCAGTAGACTCAATTTTCTCACTCAGCATCCTGACAAGTTCAGCAAGCTGATCAACCTTTGAATCAGTGCTTTCAGGCTTCACTTCAGTTTTTACTGAAGGTTTTTGGTGTTCAGTGGGTGCAGGAGTAGGTCTCTTCAGAATAGTCCTTCCTAATCCTGATTTCTCTTTATGAGAATGTGGTTGAAAGACTAATGGTGCAAGGTCAGAATTGGGTTCTGCTCCCTGAAGTTGTTTCAGTGGAGGGAGTGGTGAATCAGACTTAGAATCAGTGATGGACTAAGTAGGACTAAGTTCATCAGTGACTCCTAGCAGCTCCTTGATAGCCTGACTTTCAGGCTTCAGGATTCTTCCAGTGTTAAAATTTGGCAATTTACTATCAGGATTGTTTCTTTCAATCCAATCACTGGGTTTGGGAGCTAGTTCTTTGCTAGAGAGTATGTTGGTTAATAGAAAAGTTGTAGAATGGCTACTCTCCCCAGAAACTTCAGTGAGTTGGTCATCACCCAGACCAACCTTATTGGGACTGGGTGAGAGACTCAGTGTTTCATAAAGTTTGGGGTTTTTCTGAGTCCATTTCCAAATAATTTCCTTTTCTTTCTTAAGTTCTTCCTGAAGAGCTTGATTTTGTTTTACAAGTTCAGAGTTTTGAATTTGAAGTGTAACACTTTCAAGCTTGGCTTGTTTTAAGGCAAGTAGTTCATCTCTACAATGATTTAATTCAAAACTCAATTTGTTAAATTTTGAAAACAAATTAAGTCTTTGCTCTTCAACATACTTAAGATCAACATTAATATAATCTAAGTAAGATTTCCAATCATCATTATCATCCATAGAAAGTAAAAGATTTACCTTTCTCATAGTGATGTTGACCCATTCACCATTTCTTGCATGACTCTTCCCCACAGCAAGTTTGTTGTCTTCTGACAGAGCCAACAGGGCACTGATGTGAACTTCATCATCATCAGAGGACACTTCAACCTCATCCCAGTCATACGTTTCAGCAACAAGCCCTTTGTTCTTGGCTTGAGTAGGCTTTGGAGTCTGAGGAGGCTGAGAGACTGTTGAGGATGATTCCAGAAGGGCAAGTTTTGCTTTTGCCTTTCTGTACTTGGATTCAAAGTCAATTTGAGGTAATTTTTCAAATCTTTGACTAGACTGAAGCATTTTTGGTTGAAATTTGCTGGGGCCTGAAAAAGAGTTATTTCCTGAAAATTTGAAAGATGGTTCTGAGGTTGTTTTTGAAAAACAATCTTTAGTAAAATGCCCCATTTTGCCACATTTAAAGCATTCAGTGTTGTCATTTGCTTTAGAAGGAAATTTGTTTTTCTTAAAAAACCTTTTTGAATTAGCAAGGAGTGCTCTTTCATGAAATTCAATTTGAAGGTCATTAAGATACTCCTCACTGGTTCTTTGGTCAACCTCATCATCAGATCCATCCTGAAAATCCTGCACAACACCTTTTGAATAGAAAGCAGTTGATATGGGTGTAATTGTCAAGGCCTTTTTGGTCTCCTGAGCTTTACCAGGGTATCTCCTGGTGATAAGATTGTCTTCATAGACAAACATCCCATAGATGGCAGGGAGCTCAAGGTTCTGAATGTGGTTTGCATTTCTCAATCCCTGAGAGAAGTTTAACCACTTCTCAGGGAGACTGTTGACAAAGCCAACATTGATTTCATGTTTTGACAGTATAACACCATCATTGGTCAGCTCATTCAGGAGGGTCTTATACCGAGTATAAGTCTCAGAGAGACTTTCAGAATCCTTGGCCCTGAAGGTATTGAATTCAAGCTTCAGGTCCATGATTCTATTCTCTTTGGTATCAAAAGGCCCTTCATAGCTATGAACCAGGTCAGTCCATGTCTGCTGGGCAATGGGACAGTTAATCACTGATTCCATTATATCATCAGGAAGGCATGATATAATGATGCTTTTCAGGCGCTGGTCTTGATTGACCACCCTCCTTTCATCTGGGGTCCACTGAGCATCAGGTTTGATTAAACCTTGGGCAGTTGTTGGGACATATGGACCCTCATTAATCAATTTGATGTAATAAGGTTCCATCCCAATTAAGTAGCAAAGCATTCGCTTTTTCCACTTATTAAATTTGCCAGCTTCAAGTCGAGGGGCAGTTGCTGAATAACTTCCACCCTTTTTATCAACAAGCTGGGGAACATCTATGTCAGTCATAGTGGGATCTTGATTTTAAAAACTTGAGCACTCTTAAGTTTTGAAAACAGGTTTAAGTTTTACAAATCAAAGGCTCTGATACCACTTGTTGGTCCCTTTTACTTGGTTATCAGTAACTAAAAAGCTAAAGTAACCAAGTTGTATGACTTTAAACAAATATGTATAAAAATGATTAACAATAAAGAACGTAAATATAAGAGACAATATTTTCCAACGTTTAATTCTTTATTAGAAGTTAATCACAAAGAATCGTACCCAAGTGTTTGCGGAATAACACTTGGGATTGAAAATGACAAGTATTGTATGGACTCCTCACTAAACTCAATCTATGTTGAGTGACAACTTAAATTACCCACTGAGCTATCTCAGGGGCTTGCGTTGTTCTTTGGAGGAGTAAAGTGATTTGTGAATGCTTTGCATTAATTGCACAAACTTGTCAACTTTTACTCCTCATATATGCTTCCTATTTATACACAAGTATAGAACAACAAATTATACATTGGACATAAAACTTCCTTAACAATATCTTGAAAGATATTATTCTTCTAGCAAGGAACCTTCATTGAGTTAAGTCCAAAAGGCACTTTCTGATGACAGACTGGTTTTAACCATTTTGGGAAAGTTTGACATTAAAGTGATAAAGCACTTTAATAAAGCAGCTCAGACTTTCCCGCCCAGTCCCGCCAAAACTTCAGTCTTCTTGTCATCAGTCTTTAGTACTTTGAAGTTGTTGAGGAGTCATGGGGTTCAGTGAGTTATTGTCATCCTCACTGAACCCATCACCTTCTTCTTGGCTTAGATCACACTTCACTGAGTTCCGCCTCACTGAATGGAGAGCCTTTCTACTTAGGCTCGGTCTCAGCATCCTGAAGGTGACTCACTGAGTTACTGTTCACTCAGTGACTTGTTTACACTTAAGGGATTTTACGTTCAAATCCTTGTTAGAGAAAGATTGGGAATTCAGTGACCCAACAAATATATACATTCCATACCATGTAAATCCCCCTATACTGCCCATATAATCACGAAAGCCATCAAAAGTATCTTAGAATCTGGTGAATCCCCAATAATAGCCGTATCTACTGCACCACCACAATCCATCCCGTATCTCCAAGAACCTAAACCTTAAACCATAACCACTAACAAAAACCTGGATCTATGGTGGTGTTTGAAGTGTGTGTGATCGCTATCAGATATGTGGTGGATGGGCGATTTGTCGTGTAGGGAGCTCGAATATGTGGTAGTAGTTGGACGACTTCAAGATTTAGGAAATAAGTGGTCGGATGTGTGAAGGGTTTTCGAATCAAAGGTGAAATTTGAAGCATGTGCATTAAAGATAGACAAAAAATGAATGTGGTGGTGATGGTGATGGCAGGAGGTGGTAGTGGTGAAAAGAGAGGATGAAGATGAATGAACATAAAGATCAAGATGATGAATTACATGAAAGGGTGGGATGATGGGATTTGTGGTTGCTGGATTTGTGGTGGATTTTTATGGCGGCTAATGTTGCTGATGATGATGGATGTATATAATGGTGCAAATTTTTGTTAGTCTGTGTGTTATTACGTTAGAAAACAAGAATATATAAAAAGCAAGTGGAATAGTAAAAGGGAAGAAGACAAGGGATATTTTTGTCATTTCACTTCGGCTAGGGATGTATTTCGTTAACCGTTTGACCTCTTAGGGGGTGATATTTGCTAAATTAAATAAACAACAATGGTGATTAGTACCAATAGTGTCGGCGGCGAGGGAGGATTCATGCCAAAATTAACAAATCACATAGATTATATTTGGAGTTTAGTCTTTGATTAAACATATAGTCAAGTGCTAATTTCTTAGATAATTACACATATATGATTATATATTACAATTTGTCCTTCTCTATTATACCTTTTCGTATATAAGAATTGCAATAATTTCTGATTTTTGAATTTAATAATGAAATTAATACAATTACAATCATACTTTATGCTTAATCTCAAATTAACCGCTTAGAAAGGACACCCTCGTGCATGACACATTTAGGTTTGTTTTTCTTCTTCTTGGTTTTGTCATAAAAGGAAAAAAAATTGGCTCTTAATTGGATCGATTGGCTTGGTGATCATCATGTCATTATATGAACTTATTGTAATTTCGTTAGCTTCTTGCTAGCATTTACCGAATTACCGTTAAAAGAACAAACGTAACTTATAAATCTAAACTTGACAATGTGAGGTGTTGCTAACTTTTTCGCTAACAAAAGGTATATGACCAAGCTTGATTTCCAATAGTATAGAGCTAGCAAAGGTTTTTAATTAACTCAGTTTTATATTCTTAAATTAAAAGATTCACTCTAATTTTGAAATTTTCAGATTTCACTTTATTTTAGTGATTGAGTGTCAAAATTTCAGATTTCACTTTATTTTAGTGACTGAGTGATAAACTCCGTGTACCTCACATTGTAAGATATTTAGTTGCGAAGGTGATATATACAACATCATATTAGAAACATGCATTTATGATATTGTATTATTTGCATAAATGATGTGATTTTGTTGTATGATTAACGATGTGAGAAGTTGAAGGAAGCATTGTACTGAATGAAATAAAACAACTTACTGGTTTGTCATGAATTCCAAGTTGCGACCAAGTGATCATCTCCGTTAACTCTTCCAAGGTTCCGTAACCTCCTAAACAAATGATTGACTTTTAGTAATGGTGCATAACATGATGAAAATGAAAGATATTCATAATCTAATACGGAGTAATTTTAAGAATGATATAATCATTGTATTAAAAACTATATAATACTGTAATATTATATTATATCATACAACTATCACATTAAGTAGCTAAAAATGGAGCTAGTAGACATGTTTAAGGGTTTTTAATGACCAAGAAGTACCTGATCAGCAATCATAATCATTAACATATTGACAGAAAATAATGTATCAACTTAATTAACTTAAAAGAGTTTGTCACATTTGTGTGCTTGTTAGAGATCATATATTTAAGGGTTCTTAATTTATCAAGAAGTGGGTGTAAACGACAGTTATTTTAAATATTTTAGCTAATTAAATAACCCAAATAATTCGGATGAACTGAGGAACTTGTTGTAAAACGTACTTCACACCTTAATTGACTTTCTTAATTTGAATGAGAATCATCGAATATGATAAATAATTTAGCCGGCAATGCCTATAATAGTGCATTCTGTAATGCACCTAAGTAAGATTCGGCATTTTTTTCTTCTCTAGAGTTTAGTGCATATATGCAATATATATACTTGTTGTACAAACGTGTTCAGTGTTTTTCTTATATATTTTGCTGTTCTGTAAGCTTACCAGGAAGTGCGATAAACGCATCGGCATTTTCAAACATTATAGCCTTCCTTTGATGCATACCTGAAACTATTCTAAGCTCCCCAACACTTTCTCCAGATATCTGCATAAGACACTTTTAAATATGTTTGCAATAACGAGAAAATTAAAACCTTGCTAATTTCCGTATTTTGAAACTTGAATTTAGTTCTTAACTATAATATAAAGTGAATATACCTCATTTGTCACTAGAGCTTTAGGGATCACTCTGCACAAGGAGAGCAAGTAAAAGACATAAACCATAATATGTGTTTAAGGCAAAACCCTGATGGTAAATATATGTTTATGACATGCTAAATGTGATATTCATACAAAAAATATGTGGAAATAATATGTCAAATTTGTATCTTTTTGTGTATATTAATTACCCAAGAACATGGCAACCTCCTTTGAAGACAGTTTGAGATATCAATCCCATCAAACCAACACTTCCTCCACCATACACCAAATCAATCTTTCTTTTAACCTGAACACACAGTAACACGTAACGGAAATAAATCAAAAAGACAAAAATGCTCTAGCAAGCTAGATAATAGAAAATAAGTAACGATATTACATCAAGTTCAAACAAGCCAAATTGGGATTACAGATCCACTCTAACCCGATATGATCGCAAACATAATTTTTATTACAACGTAAAAGTTAATCTTTAAGACAATTATCTGGAGATCATGAGTTCAATTCATGATCTACTTTCTCGTTAGAGAAAGCGAAATTCATGTGTTAAAGAAGTCTTTATCATTATATCAAGATATATATAGAAAGACATATATGCATGAATATGTATTAATTACCATTTCTTGACCAAGTTCTAAGGCTGCATCAGTGAATGAAGATCTTAAACCAGTTCTACTCCCACAAAACACACATATTCTTTTCAATTTTCTTGATCTTTCTACTTCTTTTGAAGACGTTCCTTCTCCTTCCATCTTCTATGTGTGTTTGAGTGAAAGACTGCCTTTTATAAGCAACAAGACATACCCTTTTTGTCTCTTAAAAAAGAAGGAAAAAAAATGTATATACGGTGGTAAGGCTTGAATATCAAAGATTTATTTATTATATTTTTAAAGGCAAATAAGATAAGATTTTATAGAGTAAGTTAAGAGATTCTAATAATTGGATACTTGATATGTTATTAGTATATTACTAGCTAATTAAATTGACTTTTGTAACTAGGTGTAAAGATTTCACACTGCAATGACATTTAGTATGGAGTATTTTTATTTGAAGACGATTCTTGATTTGTGGTTTACTCACCTTGTCCAAAAAAGGTGTCAATTTTTCTACTTTTTTAAACCCGATAAAATATATTACTTCAAAAAACAATTAACTACATAGAATGATAGTGAATCTCACACCTCAGCTCGTTACAGGCAGACAAATTTAACAAGGTCTAGGGTTAGGTCTTCTTGATAATTCACTATAAAAGAACTGAGCTTTATTTCTTAACACATTTCTCATCACAACAATGTGCATAGAGTGCTAAGAGGTCATGTGATTAGTTCCTTTTGCATAATTTGCAAAGGAGAACTCTCTACTAGTCATCTGAAAGATGATTGGTGTACCCACAAATTTCAGAGGACCTGTATTTCTTTGATTTCGATTTAATTGATTTTAATGAGTCAGTTGAGGTTTTGTTTGTTTTGGAAGGAATGGTTTTGACATTGGTTGAAATGGGTGTGATTGAATCAAATTTGTCGTTCAGAATTTTAATTTTCCTTACTAGGACAAATAGGATTTTCAACTTCAGTTTTAACAACTTTTGCTTATCTAGTAGGAATTGAAGGCTTGGTTGGTTTGATGTTTGTTATTTTACCCTTTTAAGTAAGAACGGAAGGTTTGGTGTTAGTCTCATCAATGATAACATTTCTTGAGTTAACATACTTTCTGTTTTAGGCTGGTTTAAAAATTGATTTGGTTTTATCCCCAGATCTTAGTTCATCTCCCTGAAGCTTGTTTAGATGAGGAATTCGAATTATTTCCATTGTGTCTGGCTCATCCATAGATTCAAACTAAGTCAATGAATTTTGGGGACATTTAGTGACCTGTGATTAGGATTCAGGGGTTAAAATTCTACCAGTGTTCTAGTTAGGCTTTTCAGCAAGTTCAGTCCTTTGAAACCAATTTTTATCAACCCAGTCTTTTGACATATCATGATCATAACTAGTTGATGACTTTACAAAGACTAGATCCTCGGGTTTAGTGCTAGATGAACCTTCAGTGAGTTGATTTGCCCATAGCATTTTCAGTTTCTGATTAGGAATCTGTTCAATGATGGATTGACTAACCCTATCTGAGCTATCTTACCAAGACTTAGTGATTGACTTAACATCTTTAAGTTCTTTCCTAAGTGTTTGATTTACTTTTAATATCTCAGTGTTAGATGCAAGGTGAGGGAAGTAATTTTGGCTTGTTTTAGTTATAGCAATTCTTCCCTACAAGTTCATTTCTAGAAAAAGATTCCAATATTTTGACATCAAATTCATCCTTTGTTCTTCTACAAATCTAAGGTCTACACATATATAATCAAGAAACAATTTTCTAACACTATCTTCTATTTGAAGAAAAGTGTGTACCTTTTTTTATTATGATGTCAACATATTATCCATTTCTTGCATGTTCCTTCCTGGCATAAATTTTCTCCTCATCAGCCAAAGCCATGACTACCTTATATTAAGCATTTCATCATCACTAAATGAAACTTATTCTTCATCCTAATCATATGATTCAGCTACAAGACCCAATTTCTTGCTTAGGATGACTGACATATTGAGGCACTAGAATTTAAAAGTGCCAGTTTTGCCTTAGCCTATTTGTATTTGGTAATTTAGTATTTATGAACATTTAGTTCAGATTTGAAGAGGTTTGAGCCGAGGTGATGAGTTTTGGTTGAAATTCATTTTGTTGTGAATATGGATAATGTTAATACAAATATCGCCTAAAAACGTTATTTATATTTTACGATCTTTGCTAAGTTTTGTTAATGACAAAGTATGAACTTTTGTTTATAGTAAAAACATCACTTTAGTTTTAAGTCTTGTATAACTAGATTTTACATTTCTCTTTTAACATAACATTATTTTTATTTCTTAAATAAGAAAGTGTCACATCACATCAACATGCATTTATGGTAAGTTTGTGTGTTTGACTTACCATGAGCTCTTACACATCTTTGGAAGTACTCTACTTTGATTCAATGTGTGTTTGACTAGAATTAAGTTGATGTGACTTTGGTTGGTTTGGAAAGATTTATTGCAAATCCTACTGTGTGCATGGCCGAACCCTGGAGGTACACGGGCGGAACCCATCTGAGGGTTCCGCCGTATCCGCCAGACCTGCTGAAGGATTTGCTATAAATACCAAGACACTTGCTAGTTTTTACCCATCACTTTAGGACATATATTTCACATATTCTCTCATCTAACTCAATAACATTTGACTTGTGTGATTCTTTTATGTAGCAAAGGAGTTCACAAGTTCTTCCAAGAAGTTACAAGTTTCAACTCAAAAGTTGTAAGACTTGTTAGCTTTGTTATGTATGAACTTTGGTAGTTTATACTTCATTTGTATCTTGTGTAGAAGTTATCGGTTAGTATTTTAGGCCTCAAAATACATAGTGTGTTGGGAGTTGTTGTGCCCTCGTAAAAGAAGTATCGGGAGTGGTTGTACCCTTGTAAAAGAACTCGACATCTAGCTTAGTGTCGGAAATAGTGAATAGGCGACGTTAGGTTGGTTCTACCTTGAACTAGGACCCGGTATCTAGCTTTGTACCGGATAAAGTGTAAGCGACGATTGTAAAGGTTTCTCCACCCGTGAAAGGAGTTTGTTGACTAGTGCTTGAAACTCTCAAGTTAGAAACTCGGGGCGTGGATGTAGGGCAAGGAAAAAGAGTCCTTGTAGCCGAACCACGATAAACAATCGTGTTGTGGTTTGATCATTTCTTTCTTTATCTTTGCATATTACATATTGTCTTTATTTAGAGTCGTTAATTACACGTAAAGCTTTTCAAAGATTGACAAGTATTTTGAGTTTATATCTTTGATCAAACGTAAAGCTTTTCAAAGATTAAAACAAGTAATTTGAGTCTATATCGTTAAACAAACGTAAAGTTTTAATAGATAATTAAGAATAAAAAGCGGTAAACTATTCAACCCCCCTTCTAGTTTTCCACAATTGGCATCAGGAGCTACGTTACTCAAGATCTTTAAAATTTATTGTATTTTAAAACTTGGATCGATCCATGGATTTTGAAAATCTCAAAGAAGGGCAACCTATTCAAAAGCCACCGCTATTTGAAAAAGAAAACTTCCTTGAATAGAAAAGTAAATTTGAAAACTATGTGAAATCAATTGATCAATATCTTTGGCATATTATTTCTATTAGTGATTCCAAACCAACGAAAACAAATTTTGAAAATCAAGATGATTATCCTAAACTTGATAAAAACAGTAAAGCTAAAATAATGATTTATAAAGCTTTACCAAGGACCGAATATGAAAGAGTGTATTTTTGTCAAACGGATAACGATATTTGGAAAAATATGTCAAACTTTCATCAAGAAATATGTCAAGTCAAAGATGATCAATTTGATCTCACATATGAATTAGAAGTCTTAAAAAAATTAATAGATAGACATTTAGTTGAAATAAATACATGTGCTACTAGTTTAAATGTTTTAAATGAAGGTGTAAGTAAAGATGATTACTTATGTCAAGCTCAAAGTGGCCTTGCTTACGATTCATGGAATGACACGGATGAAGATGAAGCCAACTATCCGGTTTGTGATTCTCAACTAGATAAAACATCAAACAGGGTACAATTTGAAACAAAACACTTTTGCTTTGACACATTTATTCTAGAGTTTTCTAAACTAGAAAATGAGTCTAAACTTTTATGTAACATGGACCTAAAAACTATCTTTAACAATGAACATTCAAAATCTCTTGTGAACAATCTTGAAAAAGAGATAATTTTAGAAGATAATATGTCTAGACTTGAAAGCAATGTAGAAATTGATCTAGAATGCAAAATATGTCAAGATTACAAATATGAAATTCAAAGACAAAACGAAAAAGGAAAAATGCTTGCTAAATTTGAAGAAAGTTCAAAAGCTCTCAAAAGCTTTTTGAAAAGTCAAAAGTCATTTAGAGATAAAACCGGATTAGGATTTGACTCAAATGCACCATCGACAAGTAAAACAAAACAAGTTGTGTTTGTGAAACCTAGGAGATAATTGTAGGAGTAATTCTATCTCTATTAGGAGCTCATGATAAAAGGATAAAGATATCATGTTCAATACTTTTATATGTTTGTCTAACCTTCTTGGATTCATAAGTATTCGAGTTTAGCTTTCTTACGAGTCAAGATAATTTGCTTAAAGATTATCTTCTTGGTGGTTCATCTATGGAGCTTAAAAGGTACACGTCTCTTCAACTTACCTTTCATTGCTTCTTGTTGATTGATATTAAGTTTTGTCGTGGGTGTTATAAATAGTTTTTACTCTAAGGTGTTTATGTGATGTAAGTAACAACAAGGATTAGATCCTCCGTGATTAAAGGATTTAGACACTACATCTAGTAAGAGATATAAGGTGTTTTACCTCTTTAAACTTTCGGGAAAAGACACGAGAAACTCTTGAGTGAGTCTCACTTAATACTTGTCTACAAGTGAGCTAACTAAGAATCTCCTAAGTGATTTTACAACCAACACTTTTGTGATGCTTGCAAATCTAACAAAAACACAACATTTCATAAATGTTTGTGGTACAACATCTTTTGACATTATACCTTATATTTTCAGTCGTGTCTTTAATTCAATCACTCTTTTGTTAAAGTTCCATATAAGACACACAAAGAAAAATAAATCATTCGAATACATTAGGATGATTGGGAGAAAATGATTTATAAACATCTAAGATTTGCACATCTAATTCAACCCATAGTCTTATGATGTTGTATCTCTTGGACATTTACACATATAATGTTTTAAGTAAATAAACCTAAAGAGTCGAGGAGTCATTGAATTTAACATTCGATGAAAGACCACCTCCTTCTAAGATATCATCTTTGGTAGATGATGACGTAGTCGAAAGTCCAACATTGATAAGACAAGTAAGTTAAGATTGATAACAAGGAAGATGAACTATTAAAAATGAAAAACAACATCTTTTCGTCTTGTGTCAAACATTGAGTCAAGCAATATTGACATGGTCATAAAAACTTGAGTCATGGGTCATAGTTGTGATTAAAACAAATTTGATAAAAACAGTTTTTGGACATTAGAGTAAAGCAACCATTAAAACAAACTAGATCTTTCAAAATAGAAAATAATGTAAATCTATGAAAGACTTTTTAATAACCTAAGAAAGCTCCAAAAGCAAGGAATAATCACTCAAAGACATTCCTAGTTATTCACAAGTTCACAATGATGAAGTCTTTTATGACTTATCAAGAATGAGATTAGTGAATCCGTAGGTAAAACTAAACATAGAGAAATGTTTGGAAGT
The DNA here is from genome assembly GCA_030686995.1 of Artemisia argyi. Taxonomy (NCBI): domain Eukaryota; kingdom Viridiplantae; phylum Streptophyta; class Magnoliopsida; order Asterales; family Asteraceae; genus Artemisia; species Artemisia argyi. The sequence goes on from CM060687.1 coordinate 75,372,879, forward strand.
TTACTTGTTCTCTCAACAAATAGATCCAACATTATGTTTAGTGCTTGTCTATGTGCTCGTTTTTAAGAGAAGATCCTAAAACAACTCTTTTGGAAGAGCTTGTTTGGATACATCAAAAGGCACTACACAACTAGGATTATGGTATCCCAAAAGAACGGGAATAGAAACCATAGTGTATGCCAAATGGAATTATGTCAGTAATAAATTGATAAGAAAAGCACAAGTGGTACTTGCACTTTTATACTTACTTATCCAACGATTCTCCAAAACGCTTAAGGTTCTCAAATTAGTATCGGATGAAGAAGCACGTCAACAAACTCCTCTAGAACAAGCAAACCCGCATCAATAAATGGAATTCCTCTTATCAACAATTTTATCCCTTCAACAAAGGAAGCATCGACTTCAGCGACAATCCAATCCGTTATGTTCTTAATTGACATATTGTGATCCATCATCATCGCCTTGGTAAAAATGTTCATTTAGGAACATCTCAACCAAGAAAGTCTTACTCGATAACCATATTGTCGACATTTTCACGAAACCTCTTGAATAAGAATCTTTCATCCTTCCTAGGCTTAGTTAAAGACTCATGAGACCTCAAACCTTAGTTTTGAACACTAGGATAAAACCACAAAAATCAAGACAAAACCTTTTTAATTTTTCCTCTGCAGTACCCACGGAACCCTGAGACCAAACGGGCGGAACCCTCCCTTTGGTTCCGACTGGTCCGCCGAATCTGCAGCATGTTTTATTTTAATTTCAAAACCAAACACCTCTTTACTCACAACTTCAACTTACCAACAGCCATTCCTCACTCACAAACACCTTACCACATGAAAATTAGGGCTCTCACTTACATCTCTTCCAATCCAATCAACTTTGTAAGTATTTTTATCATAATTACATTTTCAATGAAAGTCTATCATTTTCATCTACATACATTAACTAGAATCTTAGGGTTTATGTATAAACTTGTTGATTCATGAAAAACCTTGGTTGTAAACTAATCATAATTTCCATTAGTTAGGAATTGTACTTTTCTTGTTACTATCATGATTTACCAAACACACCAAGTTCATTGTCTTTCAAAAATCACTAGAACACCACCTTTCACCACATTGTTAAAACAAATGAAAAATGTCATTAAAACATCACTTGCATAATGTCTCTTGAATGCTAAAGGGAATACATAACTAATATGTATTTTCGGGTACATTCAAACGAAGCTATATTGAACTAGGAGCGTTTGGGTTATCTTTTGTTTTATAACATAACTTGCATTACAAAAATGGTTCAAGCATCAAAATGAGTCAAGATAAACGCACCTCCGCATTGTTTTCATATAGGCTTATACTAGAAAATCCACATTATAAAAGTCATTAATTTAAACTTAAATTTTGTGTTTTCTAGGAATCAACATGCCTCCCGCAACATTCTCTGATCACAAGGAAACTCTTAAGTACTTACCCAAACACCATAGGACCAAAGGCCTTACTAAAGATCAAGTTGAAACCTTTAAGAGTCTAGAAAAACGCTACGTTCATGAAGGAAGAACCATTGATCCATCCTTCCTAAAAGGAAAATCCATTCGTCAAAACTTTGCCGCAATCAACTTTGATTGCCTCCTAGACATCGATGAGCAAATTTGTCCTAGGTTCATCTTAGAATTCTATGCAACCATAAGCCTTTTCTTCGATGATGATGGTGAGTTCTCACTAACCTTTACAACCAATAAAATACCAAACATCATACCCTTGAAAGATTTTGCAACAATTCTTGGTGTCCCTAATGTGGGTACATGTCTCTACACGGATAAGTGGCCCTTTCTAGTCTTGATTCCATTGAGCGTTATCATCCATACGGCACTCCTCTTGCTAATAAGGAAGAAATTCGTGAGCATCTCTTTATTAGGACCTCAACAACTAAGAAGAATCGTTCGGGAAAAGAGGTAGATAAGGACCCTTTTGGTGTGGAACTCAATGAGCTTAAACCACAATTTAAGAAATGGGAAGAAATTCTTAGAGCCAACGTTATAAGTTCCATAGGAAATAGAGATCATGTCAACACATGTCTTAGCTACATGCTCTATAGCATTTCCACCGGTCAACCTTTTAACTTAGCCTATTACCTAGCCAAAAGAATGGCCGACATATCCTTGGTAGGAACAACTGCTCTTCCTTATGGAATGCTTCTCACCCGCCTCTTTAGAGCAATCTCGCCCATTCCTCCTAATGATAAGGGAATGTGCCTTGACTATTCTCTCGTTCCTCACATTTTCGTCCCTCTAAGTGATAAAAAGAGTCTTCAAAGCTAAGGGCAAGCGTACTCGCTCTCCTTCACCATCATCATCATCATCCGATATGAGCGATGACGATAAACTTCCTAACTCTAAGCTACCCCCTTTAGACTACCTTCAAGAAGTTCCCGTCATTAGCAATGCATCCGAAGAGTTCAAGCAAACCAAAGGAATTTTCAAGTGCTTTGGAAGATACCTAAGAAAGCTCAATAAGAAGATAGACCGGTTGTGAGATGTATGATTAAGGAGTGTTTGGCTTATGAAGGTTTTAGAACTTTGTATGTGTTAAACTATGTGATTTGTATTGCTTTTTACTTCCATGCTTTATTATTTTCGTCGGATTATGTTTTGTATGAGTCTTTATGCATACTGACAATATTTGAGGTGTTTGTCAATTTTTTATGCTTATGGAAAATTTCACTAAGTATAGTGAAAATCGCTAGCCCCCGGTCAAAGTCCTATGATATGAATGTCTACATGTCCATTTTTTTTCATTTCCTAATCAGACATATAATAAATTTTCATTTTTAAGAGTTTTCGAAAAATTTGAAAATCGTCTCGCGGGTCGAAAACGTGGACTGCCAACTTTTTCCGCCAGTGTATTTTTCTGGAATTCCAGAATTTGCCCAACGGATCAAACGGAACCCTCAGGAGGGTTCCGCCTGTGTTATCTCATGGTTCCGCCAGTCACCTGCAGAAAATCTTTGTCATTTTTCAAAATTTCAAAATTTGTAAAATGTCAAATCATTATCTTTAGTGAGAAACATCTTCCCTTACTTCCAATAAACATATTAGGATCACTCTCACTCACTAGAACTATTAGGAAGTTATTTCCTGCCAAAAACTCAAATTCAAACATAACTAACCCAAGGAACCCTTACAAAGGATCCTTCAAAACCTTTAGAACATTTTCAACCAAGTCACTTCCCATGATCACTTAGCATTGAGTGCATAAGTTAGTCTTTCACTCCACCCAATTCCATTGGATTGACATCCAATGATTTGACATGTTCTTGGAAATTTTCTAAATCATTAGAAACCTCAACATTTGTATGGTAAAACACCAAATCCAAACACCCCTTCTAACATCTCTTTCACTCTATAAATTTGACAATTTTGCAACACTTCAAATCACACCATCACCATAAAAATCCCTTCTCTTAAAGCTTCAAAACCTCACTTTTGAAATGACTAAATCCAACACCTCATCCGAATCATCAAAATCCCTTGCAAAAACCACTAGGATTAGTGTAAAACCGTGTTGCTTCAACAAAACCATCAAATCAAGCTCATCATCATCAAGTGATGCATCACTTGACATTTCTTCACCAATCCAAGATTTCCTTAACCTTACTACCTCAACACCATCCTCAACACCCTGCAATACCAATGTGATCACTATTCAAGATTTGCTTATCTTGCTACTCCAACACCCTCTCCAACACATTGCAACACCGACATAGCCACTATTCCGTCACCAACTAGACCTTCGAGTGATTCAACATCACCTTCTCAACAAACTCAACCATCAAAAACTCCATCACCTCAATCACCAACACTTACACCAATGGAACTTTTCCATACACCACCAACATCACCACTACCCTATTTGGAAACTTTAGAAGACCTATCACCTAAATCATCAAGCCCTCCGTTATTGTCACTCTTTGACACCATTGCTCAAATGGAAACCCAACAACAACCAAGTTTTCAACCAAATGAGTCATTAGATGATGCACCTCATCAACCATCATTGGTTGAACGTTTAGCTTACCGTTATGCTAGACCATCAAATTTTCCACAAGATCAAGGTCATACACACCTACAATCTTTTTTGTTTCACCCAATTTACAAAGACCTTTATGGTAATCCTTCCAGAGAACCAAGCTTCCGCCACTTTGTTCAACAACAAGAATAACCACAACCACAACAAGAACCACCACAACAACAACAACCACCACCACAAGAGCATTCCCAACACTTTGAATCTCTATTTCCTTCGTATAAGAAAATAGAAGCATCCATATGGGAAAAATCTCCAAACCTTAATGATGAGTTGACACTCATTTAAACCACCTTCATGCCTTCAAACGTATGGTTGACTCTCAAATCAACCATATTATGGTTTTACAAACAACGCTACACTCATCTAGTGAAGGAACCAAAAACACCTCTCAACCATCCATATTTGCTTCTTCAAGTTTAAACCATCCACCACCAACAAATCAAACCTCTCTTCCACCAAACTTTCCCCGCCATAATTGCGGACATTGCGAAAGAACCGCTCACATTAGTGAAGGGTGTCGAACGGATATTCGCATGCTAACCGAAGAAATGAGGTTTATCCTAAACCACATTTTGGACCGTCTAGAGTCTTTGTCTCACCCACCTCAACTCTAGAGTTTCCAGCAACAATAGGGACCTATCCATAATAGCACCAAAAACACAAACCAACAAACACCCATTTTCATCCCTCAAAATGAAATCCTCTACACCCTCCAACACCCATTTTCATTCCTAAACAACCTTAGCCTTGTTTTTGGAAAATGTTTCTCAATAAGGAAAATGATTGTTTTCTTTTATAGATGTAGGATTTTATATTCTTAGTTTCTTTTTATTTTATTTTTTATTTTTAGAAGTAGGATGTTATCTTTCTAATTTCTTGTCTTTGACTTTCTTAAAGTCAAATTTTACATGAAATGAATTTCATTATACTATAAGGTATGCATTGTTTGTTGACCATTTAGGTATTGTGAGTAAAACTTTGCCTTGCTATGGTAGCATACATATATCTTGTGTTTTTGAAACTAATTTTTTGTAGGATCATTATCCATGTTTCCCTTCCTTAATACTCCATTTAGGGGAGTAATATTCAAGGGGGAGCATGAGAATTGCATTATTCCGCTTCGCAACTTTTCACCTCATGACTTGCTCTATGCTCGTCCATTGCGACAACTAATTTTTTTTTTGTAGGTTCAAAATCCATGTCTCCTATCTTGGCAATCCTTTTAGGGGGAGTATCAAACAAGGGGGAGCACGCGCCTTGTTCCGCTTTGCTACTCTTCTTTTTGTTTCGAAAAAAAAGGGGGAGAATTTATATTAAACTTGTTCTCATCTTTTGTCTTGCATATCACATCATCTTAGCAAAAACAAGTTTTCATACAAACTTTATAAGACTTAACACTAAAACTAGTGGCTTACTTATAAATAAAGTTTATGTTTTGTCATCAACAAAAAGGGGGAGATTGTTAATACAAATATCGCCTAAAAACGTTATTTATATTTTACGATCTTTGCTAAGTTTTGTTAATGACAAAGTATGAACTTTTGTTTATAGTAAAAACATCACTTTAGTTTTAAGTCTTGTATAACTAGATTTTACATTTCTCTTTTAACATAACATTGTTTTTATTTCTTAAATAAGTAAGTGTCACATCACATCAACATGCATTTATAGTAAGTTTGTGTGTTTGACTTACCATGAGCTCTTACACATCTTTGGAAGTACTCTACTTTGATTCAATGTGTGTTTGACTAGAATTAAGTTGATGTGACTTTAGTTGGATTGGAAAGATTTATTGCAAATCCTACTGTGTGCCTGGCGGAACCCTGGAGGTACACGGGCGGAACCCATATGAGGGTTCCGCCGTATCCGCCAGACCTGCTGAAGGATTTGCTATAAATACCAAGCCACTTGCTAGTTTTTACCAATCACTTTAGGACGTATATTTCACATATTCTCTCATCTAACTCAGTAACATTTGACTTGTGTGATTCTTTTATGTAGCAAAGGAGTTCACAAGTTCTTCCAAGAAGTTACAAGTTTTAACTCAAAAGTTGCAAGACTTGTTAGCTTTGTTATGTATGAACTTTGGTAGTTTATACTTCATTTGTATCTTGTGTAGAAGTGATCGGTTAGTATTTTAGGCCTCAAAATACATAGTGTGTCGGGAGTTGTTGTACCCTTGTAAAAGAACTCGACATCTAGCTTAGTGTCAGAAATAGTGAATTGGCGACGTTAGGTTGGTTCTACCTTGAACTAGGACCCAGTATCTAGCTTTGTACCGGATAAAGTGTAAGCGACGATTGTAAAGGTTTCTCCACCCGTGAAAGGAGTTTGTTGACTAGTGCTTGAAACTCTCGAGTTGGAAACTCGGGGCGTGGATGTAGGGAAGGAAAAAGAGTCCTTGTAGCCAAACCACGATAAACAATCGTGTTGTAGTTTGATCGTTTCTTTCTTTATCTTTGCATATTACATATTGTCTTTATTTAGAATCGTTAATTACACGTAAAGCTTTTCAAAGATTGACAAGTATTTTGAGTTTATATCTTTGATCAAACGTAAAGCTTTTCAAAGATTTAAACAAGTAATTTGAGTCTATATCGTTAAACAAACGTAAAGTTTTAATAGATAATTAAGAATAAAAAGCGGTAAACTATTCAACCCCCCTTCTAGTTTTCCACAGATAAGAAGGTGAGGATGTTTTTGAAAAACAATCTTTTGCAAAAATGACTTGTTTATCACATTAAAATATTCAGTTTTGCTATTTTAAATTTTTGAGCCAAAGAATCTTGGAGGATTCTTTTTGAAGAATCTCTTGGAATTGGCCAAGAGATACCATTCATGAAATTGTTTATTCAAATCATCTAAGTACTCTTTGCTAATTCTAATGTCCTCTTCATCAGTGGGATCATCTTAGAAATCCTAGAAAAAAGAGTTAAAGAAACATGTAGTTGATAGAGGGGTGGTAGTGGTTAGTGCCTTCTTGGTCTCAGATGCATAGATCTTGTCTGTCAACCTTTCTTTATATTTAAAAATTCCTAACAGTGTGGCTAAGCCTAGGTCTCTAACATGATCAAATTTCCTTAGACCTTGGTTAAAGCTTAACCATTTCTTTGAAAGGCTGTTAAAAAAGCCAGTGTTGATTTCATGATTTCAAAGAACACCACCATAGTTTACCAGTTCATTCATGAGAACTTTGTATCTGGTTAATGATTGAGAGACTGTCTCATTTTCAAGATGTTTAAAGGTGTTTGATTTAACAATTATATTCCAAAGGTATTTGCAAAGGAAATATGCAAACCCTGAGTCATTTTCCCGTAGAAGGAGTGAATGGAATCGTGATCCTTCAATTTGTGAAACGTGTTGTAAATAGTGATAAAATTGAATATTTTGGATTTTACACTAAAAATAATGAAATATAAGCTAAAATTAAAAAAAATAGCAATTAAGGCAAGTAATCAAAGAATATGTAAGCTAAAACGTAAGAAATCCTAAAAACGCGAACTTATCAGGAATTAAACGCACCTAAAAAGCAAAAGTAAGAAAAAATTCACCTAAAAAGTCAAACTTAGTTTCTAAAAGTCCTAATTACTCAAAAATAATTTAAGGAAAAAGATTTATATTTTTTTATTTTCTTTTATTTATTATGAATTAAAAACTATTTAAAAAGAAAAAATTAAAGAAAAATAGCAAATTAGTTTAGAAAATTCTCAAAAATTACAGAAAACTATTTTATAAGTTGGTAAATCAAATGAGAAAGAAAATTTGAGAAAAAGGTAAAAAATTAAATAAAAACTTAAAGTCACGGGAAAATCTCGAGCCTTTTAAGCAAATTATAGAAAAACTAATACTATTACTGAAATTGTAATTTTCCTAAGTTCTATTTATCAAAAGAAAATTATAGGAAAAAGAATTATATTTTTTGGAACATTTTCTATTTATTATGATTTATTAACTAAACTTAAGAACTAAAATAAAGTAAATTAGAAAAAGATTTTTGAAAGATATGAAAATTTCCAGAAAACTAAATAATGATATTAAAAACCTAGGAAAAATATAAAAAGTGAAAAAAGCAATAGAAATAAGCTTGAAATAAGTTGAAACAGTTTTATAAGCTAAATAGGGAAAATGTATTTAAGAGAATTAATATCGGAAAAGATGATGATAAAAGTCCCTAAGGCGAATGGTTAAGTGTGTGGGTGGTTGTGTCTGAGTGTGCATGAGGTCTGGGGTTCGAATCCCCTTTTTGCAAAAAAATAACAAACTATTTTTTTTCTTTGAACAAATTGATAAAAACTACTCATTTTAATAAAGCAACTATTTTCAAATACTACAAATAAGCTCAAATTAAGCTAATAAATCCCAACAGTTACACACTATTAAACGAATTTGGAGAATATCAAACTAGAAGCTATCCCAATAGACTAAAAGCTACAAGCCAAGGCAAAACAACCTGAAAATAATCAAATGCTAACCTAAACAAGCTAGACTAAGCAAACTAACAAGCTAATTCTAACTGAGAAGCTAAATTCAAAAGATTGAAAAACTCAAATAAGCAATTACCAAACAGGCTAAAAGCTCAACTACAAGCTAACAAAAAGCTAGTCACAAGCTGAAATGAAAGTTTGTAAAAATATTATTCAACTAGGAAACCAACCAAAGATCACTCGTGCCAAACCTCAGATCAAATGAACTATTAATGAGTAAATTAAAATTCAAAAACTCAAGGCTGATGAGATAATTTCTAGTGATGCAGGGCACAATTCAGTTCAATGGTGCTTTTTAAGCTATGCAAAAGCTGTTGAAAAGCTATTTATGTAGAACCGTAGAGAGGGGGGGGGGGTGAATACGGTTTCTTCAGCTTTTTAGATGTTTAAAAACTTTAAGCCAAAGAGAACACCAAGTGGTTGTATAATAATCCAACAACCACTAATGCAACCAAAGTATATAAAGCAAGTAAAAGACACAACGATATATACTGGTTCGGGATGGGGGGTTTATACCATCCGTATGTCCAGTTGCGAATCCGCGACTCCGGTACTATTCACTAGTATAATTGATGAGGCGAAAAATGATCCATTTTTTAGGGGGTCATTTAAGTCCAAAATTGAATTTATTTGATCAAATATTGCCCTAAATCGTTCCTTTTGTGATTTTAGGTACTTTTGGAGTGAATTATGGAAAAGGAAGCATTTTGGACGTTTTTGGAGCATAAAAGTGATGAAAATGGCAAAGTCTTAATTTTCCTTGCTGGGAACAGTACCTGACGGCGTCACAAGGTTCTACATGACGGTGTCAAGAGTAAAACAAGAGGTGAAGTGGATAGAGTCCGTGACGATCCAGAGAGTTTTTACACTAGGGGCATGACGGCATCACCATAGGCCGTCATGGTCCCATTACATGTGACGGCCCATAGAAAATTTGCACTTGACGGCGTCAGATCTGGATCTAGGCAATCCGATATTACTATGGGCGGCGAGTTGACGGCGTCAGATATTTCTTCTTGATGCCGTCACGATGGAAAATCTATATATAGTTTTGTAATTTTCATTCATTAAGAGAGGACAATTAGAGGGATAACTTGGAGAAACCCTAGCACGATTTTTACTGTATTTTCAAGGGTTTTTACCCTTTGAAACCTTTCATGTTCAATTAAGATAAGTATCCTTTCAATTCATTCAATATGTCTATGTGTTGTTTGAATATATCTTACGCTTGTCTTGATTTTAACATGCTAGGCTAGATCTCTTGTGTGTTTGCTTAGATGTAGTGAAACCTAGATGTTGATTATGGGTTGATTGCTTGTTTATAGTTGTTACGGATGAATGATTTCGATGTTAGGCTTAAGAAAACTGGCAGACTTCTATAGGGTAACATGCTTGAACGTCTTAAGAAACATGAACCAATGCGTACTAGGTTTTTATGGTTGTATTTAATGCATGAGCGAATTCTAATGATCCCATGTTAGGAGCTTCTTGCAGGCTCGACATAGGAGTGAAGTAGGAGCTTATAGAGTTGGGGAAGTACGTACGCTACCCCACAAATGGTATTAAGGAATATAACCCGTCATCCACGCAATTGTAACAAACTATCAACCCGTAAAAGATATCTAGGGAGTAATGAAATCTAAGTAAACACAATTTTCCCATTTATTGTTCACACCACTAGTTTAATTATCTTTATTTACATTTTTGTTATTTTATTTTAATTGCATCTTAGTAATTGGGTTAGTTGACTAGCAACTAATTCCGCCCACTCTTCCAAAACCCGAGATTTTAATTGCTTTTATAAAAATATAAAAATACAAAAAGAATCATCCCTCACCTCTAGACCTAGTTTTTAGGTTTTCTAATCCTAGCGACACTATTCCTGAGTTGAACAATCAAACCCCCGGTACTTGTCACTATACTATAGTACAACGATCAGGTATACTTCCTGGTGGGGGTTGTAAGCTTCTCGAGATCCCTCGAGAGTTAAAGCCTGGTGCAATTCCCACGCATCAAGTTTTTGGCACCCCAGCACGGGGAATAGTTATTGTCTAGGTTAGAATTTCTTTTTATTAGGTCTACTTGCTAGATTCCTTTCTAGTAAGATTTTATTTTTATTTTTAGGTTTTCTTTAGTCTATCTATTTCTTCGTGTCTTTGTTCGTAATCTTTACCATCCGACATCATGGAAGGTGGTAACATCTTTGAACCCATCAACCCACCACAACAAAACCACCCACAAAACCCACCACTAGCAAACCAACCTCTTAGGCCCTGAACCTTAGGAGAGTATTCCCGTCCTAGCCACCAAGGCTATCGAAACACTATTGAGCTCACCCAAGGAGCCAATGTGTCCCCCTTGCGATCCGACATCATCCGGTTGGTGCAAAGCGGATGTGCATTCCATGGACTTCCTTTCGAAGATCCTAACCAACATCTCAAGGACTTCCTTAAAATTGTAGATTCCATAGACCTTGATGTTACAACTAGAGAGTCAACCCGATTACGCCTATTCCAATTCTCTCTACGTGATCAAGCTAGTCAATGGCTTGAACGTTTACCCGCGGGATCCATCACCTCATGGGATGATCTCACCACTCGTTTCCTTGCTCAATTTTTCCCACCGGGGAGAACTACCAAGCTTAGAAATGATATCTTGATGTTCCAACAACGTCAAGGTGAAACTCTATATGAAGCATAGATATTTGGCTCCAAGTCCAAATCTTCTATGACCATATCGATCTCTCCACAAGGCGAACCATTGACCAATCGGCCGGTGGTAAGCTACGTGATCTAAGTGCGGAAGAATCATGGGAATTCATAGAAGATCTTGCTCTCTATGACAACGAAAGTTGGATTGATCCCCGTGATTTGAACAAAACGGTCAAGGCAATATCTTTGCCTTCGAACAATTCTAGCACTCTCGACTGTAGGATCATGGAACTTGAGGACCAAGTCAAGTTTCTCATGAAATCTTAGGAAGTTCCTAAGCCTTCAAGCCATGTGAACAAAATCACTTTTTCATGCGAATTATGTAGTGGTCCCCATGACACTCGTGATTGCGTGGAACTCCCCGGAACAGCTTTTGCGGACTACGCATCCTCGCGTACCGAAGAAGCGGGAGATAAGTGGTACACTTTCAAACCCGAGCCGAACCCTTACGGTGATTCCTACAACCCTTCTTGGAAAAATTAGCCGAACCTTATGTGGAAACAAAACCAAAACAATCATTCCAATCCGCCTAATCGTTACCAACCAAACGGTCCACCCTCCAACCGTACTTTCAACAACAATCCTTCTAATAACTATGGTAGTACCAATAATCTTGAAGGATTGATGTCCAAGTTTATGGCATCTCAAGAAGCTCGCATAGCTAAGTTTGAAACCGAATTCAATCAACAACTAACGGAGATGACCAACAAGATTGACAACTTGTTGAAAGCCCTCAACAACCAAGCGCTAACTACACCTAGGAAGGACACTAGGGACGCCAATAGCGGAATCCAAATTAAGGACCCCTCGTCATCCAAACACGTCCACTTTGTCAATGTTGTCACTATTAAGCCAAAAGATAAGGATATAGAAGAAAGTGACAAGGATGAAGCTGGAATAGAAACCGAGACTAGGGATGAAATTAAGGAAGTTGAGGTTAATAAGGGAGAGAAGTTAGAGGAAGTATAAAACGTAGAAGAGTACTTTGATAAGTTGCCCACCAAGGAAGAATGGGAATATCACAAGGATTTATTCGATGATCCCAAGACACAATATATCCTTGGTTCACCCCTTATTAAAGTAGGTGATCCCTCTAACATCAACATACCATGCAACATTGGGCATATGCATGTATGGAAAGCTTATATCGATCCTAGGTCTCCTATAAACATCATGACTAGGACTTATTATAATTGGGTAATGAAGAAGCAACTTGGTTATAGGATGATGCCCCGTAAGAATTTGACAAGTAATTTTGTTGGACGAGTGAAAGGATTGCATGTAATTGTAGGAAACTTCACTTATGAGACCGACTTTGTGATAGTGGAGGATACTCGTCCGGTGATAGATAATTGCCTAAGTCAAGTAGTGTTCGGAAAACCGTTTGTTGAGGCCTCTAAGATGAGTTATGATCCGACTCTAGGGATAGTTAGATTCAAGGAAGAGAATGATGAGATTGCCTACCAAATGCCCTATAAGATTGAACAATACCGCCACCTATCAAACATAGAAAAGGAACACAAACAAGCGGTTTACTATAGGAATGATGAGGATAGACGTAGAGGAGTATAATATGTTATGAATAGAATACTTGGTTTCTACAAAGAATGCTTGCAGCTAGGTCAGGAGTACAAAACTAATATAGGAGATGACCTAGAGAGTGAAACCAACGATGAGGTCATGTAATTGCCCATGACCTTGAGTCTAGCTACAAGACTCGTAAATAAAGAAAAGCGCTTCTTGGGAGGCAACCCATGCTTTGTGTGATTTTTTATTTGTTTGATTGTTATTTGTTTCCGTATGCATGCTTTATTTTTATTGTTGGTAGATCATGTTTCAAAACTAAAATGGTGAAAATACTTTATTTTGTCGTTTGACTTTGTCTTAACTTCATACAAAGGTATTTCGCAAAAGATAAGTGTAAGGGGAAACCCCAAATTTGTTTTTAAGAAACAAAATTGATCATGATTCTCTACAATATTAAATGGACATGTATATTCGTATTTGTTAGAGTCGAATGCTTGTATCGAGTCATAATGATGTTTTGCCGGATTTTCCAGGAAGTAGGACACAAGTTTTTCCAGAAATTTTCCAGAAACTTAACGTAAAGATTTTTGCTGGTCACTTCTGACGGCGTCATGAGTTTACTCTTGACGGCGTCATGTGTAAAATTCTGGAAATTTTGCTAGTTTTGTTTTTCTAACGGAGTCTTAAAGTTTTTGTTAATTCTTTAGTTTTATAAACTCTAGGAAATCTGCAAACATTCATTCCACAAGCATTATATCTTACATTGTTTTCTAGGACTTGTTAGTATATAGAGATTGCCGCCGATTTTATGCGAGGTTGCCTTGTTTGTTTTATCAAGTTTAGCAGGTTATGTATGACAAGAAAATGATTTATATTCTGGAAGGGAAGCTTTGATTGTTCATTTTCTTGGAGGAAGATCTAACCTTGTTACCATACTATCCATACCGAACGAATCAGGGGAGTATTTGATTTCATTCTTTTACCTGTTTTACTTTTACATTCTTTAATTGAACATTGGGGACAATGTTCATCCTAAGTGTAAGGGGAGGGTAAATGACGATACCTTATAAGATACCATTGCACTTGAGTTTGTTTGTTTGATGGTAGGTGTGTAATAAAACTAAGAGAAATACTTGTTAGTGTAATTTTAGCGCCAAATTTAAAATTTTTTACAACATTTAGGAGTGAAACTTTAGCCTTAGCAAGCGTCTCATGGATAGGAGATTGTATGACTAGCACAAAAACGTACCATTCAGAAAAATTTTCCACCCAAATATGCGAGGTTCGCCTTTAGATTTGATAGGAAAAGCATTTACTATTAGTGCTTATGAGTGTACCGGTAGCATTTAGATTCTAGAACTTGCGTTAGTGATGCATCCCGAGACCGCTAGTGAGACTACATTCGTGTAGTTGGATTTACTACATGATAAGAGGCATTAGGATCACCCTTGTGTTAAACCCGAATCATAATTACTTGACCATTTAAGTCATATTACTTGGCTAGTAAAGTCAACTAATTTTTCCCACACCCTTAGCGTTGTACTCATTTTTAGTACACAAAACCCCTAGTACACCCCTCCGAGCCTATCTTTTTGTTTCTAACTTTAAGCATCTTACTTAAAGGAAGAATTTGTTACAACCCACTTAAATGTACACCCAAATCGCCTTAGCCTTCCGTGTATGCGCTCATCTTTAGTGCATTATTGTTATATGTTTAAACCCTTAGTTAATTATCTAATTGATTACATGGTTGCTAAGTCAAGTCATATCCTTGTACATATTGTTTTGGGACGATTGGGACTCATGGGTAAAGTACTAATGTTATGGAGTAATGGGGAAGAACATCATATTATTACCCCCATATGTACGTTAATCTTAAAAGTACTCCAAATGTTTTGATTATCTTGATTCGAGTCATTAGATTAATTTATTGTAAAGAATGTAAAAATTCAAGTGTAAGGGGAATGTTCATTCCCTATGATGTATTATTTTGGATGGTAGGGTAAGAGTGTATGCAAAAAGAAAAAAGAAAAAAAAAGAAAAAAAATAGAAAAAGAAAAGAGAAAAAAACATACGGACTACCATCCCGTTTCATTCTATGTTTATTTTATGTTTTTGTTATTTTTGATTTATTAGCTTGAGTCGAGTCTAGTCTTGGCTTAGCAACGCCATATTGTACATGTAATTAACTAAGATTATTAACTCGCCACCAGTAAAGATTGCCTATATCCAACAAAACCGTTTATCCTAGGTGCTTACGCCATGTGGTGGAGGTTTGATCCTTTCCCAAGCCTATGGTAATCTATTTTGCTATGACAGGTAGTGAGAGATGTTTTCCATTTCCATATTGTGATATATACTTTATTACACCCGAGAGATGTGAGTATCTAAACTCTATTTGTGAGGTGCTAGTGTATGACCTCCGTGCTTGTCTTTGGTCTTTAGTGGAACGATTATTTGTTGTAATTACTTTTATATTAGTGTTAAATGACCCCTAACTTGTATTTTGATTAGAATAAAAGCGCATTTGCTTGAGGACAAGCAAATCTCAAGTGTAAGGGTATATGATAAGGCGAAAAATAATCCGTTTTTAGGGGGTCATTTAAGCCCGGAATTGAATTTATTTGATCAAATATTGCCCTAAATCGTTCCTTTTGTGATTTTAGGTACTTTTGGAGTGAATTCTGGAAAAGGAAGCATTTTGGACGTTTTTGGAGCATAAAAGTGAAGAAAACGGCAAAGTCTTAATTTTCCTTGCTGGGAACAGTACCTGACGGCATCACAAGGTTCTACATGACGGCGTCAAGAGTAAAACAAGAGGTGAAGTGGATAGAGTCCATGACGATCCAGAGAGTTTTTACACTAGGGGCATGACGGCGTCACCATAGGCCGTCATGGTCCCATTACATGTGACGGCCCAGAGAAAATTTGCACTTGACGGTGTCAGATCTGGATCTCGGCAATCCGATATTACTATGGGCGGCGAGTTGACGGTGTCAGATATTTCTTCTTGACGCCGTCACGATGGAAAACCTATATATAGTTTTGTAATTTTCATTCATTAAGAGAGGACAATTAGAGGGATAACTTGGAGAAACCCTAGCACGATTTTTACTGTACTTTCAAGGGTTTTTACCCTTTGAAAACTTTCATGTTCAATTAAGATAAGTATCCTTTCAATTCATTCAATATGTCTATGTGTTGTTTGAATATATCTTACGCTTGTCTTGATTTTAACATGCTAGGCTAGATCTCTTGTGTGTTTGCTTAGATGTAGTGAAACCTAGATGTTGATTATGGGTTGATTGCTTGTTTATAGTTGTTACGGATGAATGATTTCGATGTTAGGCTTAAGAAAACTGGCAGACTTCCATAGGGTAACATGCTTGAACGTCTTAAGAAACATGAACCAATGCGTACTAGGTTTTTATGGTTGTATTTAATGCATGAGCGAATTCTAATGATCCTATGTTAGGAGCTTCTTGCAGGCTCGACATAGGAGTGCAGTAGGAGCTTATGGAGTTGGGGAAATATGTACGCCACCCCACAAATGGTATTAAGGAATATAACCCGTCATCCACGCAATTGTAACAAACTATCAACCTGTAAAAGATATCTAGGGAGTAATGAAATCTAAGTAAACACAATTTTCCCATTTATTGTTCACACCACTAGTTTAATTAGCTTTATTTACATTTTTGTTATTTTATTTTGATTGCATCTTAGTCATTGGGTTAGTTGACTAGCAACTAATTCCGCCCACTCTTCCAAAACCCGAGATTTTAATTGCTTTTATAAAAATATAAAAATACAAAAAGAATCATGCCTCACCTCTAGACCTAATTTTTATGTTTTCTAATCCGAGCGACACTATTCCTGAGTTGAACGATCAATCCCCCGGTACTTGTCACTATACTGTACTACAACGATAAGGTACACTGCCTGGTGGGGGTTGTAAGCTTCTCGAGATCCCTCAAGAGGTAAAGCCTGGTGCAATTCCCACGCATCATTTCGGTGGACTACAAACTGTTACAATTCACTCCACCGATATTCACCAATATCGATGCTCACAAAGAAGGAGTTACTCACCAACGGTATTCCGCCCTCGGAAACCTCCCAAAAGAATCTCACGATTCGACTTCACCTAATGATCACAAAGATCACTACCAAGACTTCCACCCGGAAGTAACAAACCCCAACTAGATCCCCAATGATCTAGGCTTGGTTACCAAGATACAAGACTTCCCTTACAAACAATTGAATGAATGAATATATGTTTGTTCAACCAAGCCCTAACCTAACCTAGAGACTCGATTGTAATAGAAAGGGTATAAGAAAGAAGACCCTCGACACTATCACAAGAGTGGATTAGGTTCTTGTGATTCTTCCCTTGCAAGTAGATGTATTCTTCCAAAGATGTTAGTGTGATAATCAAGAACACAAGATTAGAGATTGAGATAGAGAAAGAGATTTGAGAGTGTTTAGAGAGAAAGAATCTAGAGAGAAAGAATAATGGAAAGGGGTGAGGAATACAAGAGGAAATGGTGGTATTTATAGGCCAAGACCTAATCTTGGGAAAAATTTACCGAGGCCGGCGCGTCACCCGCGCGTCAACGCGCGGGCAGCGCGCCAGGACTCTGTCACAAGTTTTTCCCAAAACTTGGGTGTTGGACCTTGTAAATACCTATCCTTGCTAAACCCCCAATTGTACTTCACACTAAACCTTAACACTAATCAATCTAAGGTTTACCAACTCAAATAGCCAATTTGGAAATCATTTGTGAAGTGTTTAAAGAGAAACCAAATTACCAAGGGTTTAAAGTGTAGATAGGGTAATTTGGAAGGGGTAGAAGTGTATCTCCTCACATGGCATAGAAAAGAGAGAAAGAATATGCCAAGGAATATTCCAATGCTTGTGGGGGGGGGGGGGGAAGAATGAGATGGAGGGTTGAGATGAAATGGTTTGAATTGGATGGCTAGGATCAAAGGGAGCCTCCCTTGGTTTTCAAATAATTTGGCATGTGTGGAATGTGGATGGTTGAGATGAGTTCACTTGAAATGAATGGTTAAGATCAAGCCTAGGTTAGGGTTAAGAAAGGATATTCCAAGGGAATATTCTTTGCTTGGGGGGAAAGGAGAAATCAATGGTTGAGATGGTTTTGGTTTGAATTCAATGGTTGAGATCAAGCACATGCAGTGGCATAGATATGAGAGATTGGATGGATGGTTGAGATGAGTTTAGTTTGAATTCAATGGTTGAGATTAAGCACATGTGATGATATAGAGATGAAGGGTTGGATGGATGGTTGTGATGTGTTGTAATTTGAAATCAATGGCTTGGATGAGAGGAGCCATATTAGGGTTTCAAACAATTCCCCATGTGTTGAAAATAAAGGGTTAGGATGTGTTGTAAGGGAATAGATGGTTAGGATGTAGTGTGTAAGGGAATATGTAAGGGTGTAAGAGATTGTGTAAGAGAATATTTGATTTGGATATAATTGGTTTTGTCTTTAGTATAAATGGGATTAAGAGAGAATTAAGGCATAATCTAATTGTCATTAAGAAGAAAAGGTTTAGACAATTAAGATTATAGGTTGAGAAAATCATAGGTTACTTATAAGTTCAAGTAACACAACGTCGAGAATCCATAATATCATATCTCTTGACTTTCCACGAGTCGACGTTCTCAACTAATACCTTGGTTCAAACAAGTTAAGTGCTTTGCCTTGATGTAAAGCATAAGCCAAATGGGAAAAGATGTGTTTACGTAAAGTGACATTTGACATTTGATGCGTTGGCGTTTTCCCGTAAATGGGTGTTCTAAAAGTGGGATCCCTCAAGTCTCAAAACTCGTTTCGAGTGTTCTCAATTAAGCACATAACATATTCATACCTGTATTGAAAGATCCACATTTTTCGGGTAAGGGAAAAGCCGACTTTCAAAATTCGCCCGAAACCATACAGACTCCTGGCGCGTCACCCGCGCGTTGACGCGCGGGCAGCGCGCCAGGAGCAGACATTGGCTCCGGTGATTTTGAGCTAACGTTTGTTATTTTATGTGTTTCGATGGTTTGTTTGTCATCATTAAAACATAAAGATATCTTGATCATGTTGCCTCACTAATCTCCCCCTTTTTGATGATGACAAATAAAAACCGAAAGCAAATAAAATTACCAAACTTAGCGAAGACAAACCGCGCCTTTGGTGTAGCTTGCGTCTTGACCATTGTCTTGTAATATGATGAAGCCTATAACATAACTTAAATGGTCTTCACGCTCTTGCTTTCTTTCTCCCCTTTTTGTCGAATCAAAAAGGCGGGACCGAATGCGCTCCCTCTCGAACATAGCTCCCCCTAGATTGTTGCTCCCCCTTGTTACAAGGCGGGGATCCATGGGTCAAGAGCCTCACCTTTTCGGTGGCCTAGCTACACATAGACATCACAACATGCAACCAACAAGAAATCCTCACATGTGAAAGTTTCAAAATGGGTTAGGTTACCATTTGAAAACTTGCAACATGGGTTAGTTCTCATCATAACTATAAGTAAATTAGTGTCCAAGATGACTCCACAATCCAAATGTTGAGCACTATATAAAAATAGAGATGATTCAAACATGATTTTCTCATATAAGCCATAATACATTTTATATCACATAAAAGAGCATAAAGCATACAAGAAAGACAATTCCTAATACAAGCTAGAGACACATTCTACAATCACCTTATTCAAGAACAATATTATATGGTGACTAACTATATTACACATAACCTACAACAAAAGTTGCCCAAGAGCACTTATTTCTTGCGCTTTTGAGCCGCAACTTTTGCAAGACCTTTCACAACATTTGTTAACTTCATGAAGTTGTTCTTGTAGGCAAGATGCAACTCCCTCATCTCCTCTTGAAGATCCTTAACATCATTCTCAGTCTTGATTGTTTTCTTACAACATTTACACCTTCGTGCATGGTCATGAGATGAAACATCAAGTTTGGGACGGAGAGGGTACCTCGTTTTGTACCATATGGGATCACTCCACAAACATTTCATCACATAGTTCCTAAGTATTTGATTATCAATACATGACGGATTTTCCCATTCATCATTTGGTTCTTCGTCAATCACAGTGGACTTGCCCTTGTAGTCATTGTTTGAAGTATTACTCATTTTAGAGAGGAGAATTTTCTAGGTGTTTTAAGTTTTGAAAGAAGAACAAGAAGTATGTGAAGATGCAAGAAATAATGTGATTTATATAGGATGGAAGAAGGGTGGTAGGTATGAGTTAAGAAACTAGTCTTTCATGTTCATGATGAGTTCAACTACAAAGATGCTTGAGAAGATGGCTAAGACATCTAAATCATGTACCAATATTTCATTAAGCATGTGATGGTGTAAGGAATAAAAGAGGATGATAGTACACATAATTTTATCATGCATGCATTTAAACATATGCATGAAACTACAAGTAATTAATTATTGCAAGATAGCATTATTCAATTTAATTTAAGCATGCAACATGTAGTTTATCACATAAGGAGAACAAGAAGAGCTAGATACAAAATACTCAACACAGGTGTGAGTTGTGATGAGTATCATATCTAATCTTGGAGGCAATCACAAGATTAATATTATCGAGATTAAGCAAGATAAATTGTGTCAACTTTTCTTGTTCAAGCACATAGTATAGACATATGTAGAATCTTGGATACTATCAATCATTGTTTGAATAATGAATTGATACATATCTTTCCTCTTGGAAGACTTTAGTTTGATCTTCCATCCATGCCTCCACATAAGCCTTAATCACATAAGCTCTAATAGCACCTAAAGATTGTTCTCCTAAGATGCATGTTTAAGCATCAAAACCTATCCCAAAGCAATTTGGACTCTTGAAAGTGACATGCCAAAACTTAGACTTGTTTGTTTTGTGACCTAAGTGTCCTTTTATTTAAGTCACCAATGACTTGTTGTATAGGATGACCCCTCGCTTCTCTCAATTCCTTAGGATTGCCTTCATCCGAAACATTAACTTGTAATGTTGGCGACCTTTCTTGATCTTGAACTAAAGGTTCGTTGATCACATCATCTTCTACCAAAGGAGATGATTTAGGCTCGGGCAAGCTCTCATCAAAGGTCACATTGAGAGATTCCTCAATCCTCATTTTTTCCTTGTTAAGCACTATGTATGCTTTACTAGTTTGAGAGTATCCTAGGAACACACCTTCATACGACTTTGGGTCGAATTTGGTGAGATATTCTTTGGTGTTAAGTATAAATACTTTGCAACCAAATACTCTAAATACTCTAGGGATGGTTTTCTATTCCTAAGTATTTTATAAGGTGTTTTATTAATTACCTTTCTTATGTAGACTCTATTAAAAATGTGACAAGCGGTATCTAGGGCATGACACCAAAACTTTTGTGGAATGGATTGCTCGTCAAGCATTGCACGACTCATCTTTCTTAATTTACGATGTATTCTTTCAACAATCTCATGCGATTGAGAAGTGAACGGGCTCGATAAGTTATACGATATTCCATGTTGTTCACAAAAGGTTCCAAATTGCATTTTATCAAATTCACTACTATGATTTGCTTTAATTGATACAATTGAACAATCAAGTAGGTTTTCAAGTTTCTTTCTCAAAATGTTGAATTTATTCAAGACACCATCCTTGTTATCTAAGAACAATATCCAAGTGTAATTTGAATAGTCATCAATGATCATTAAGGTGTAGAAGTTTCCTCCATAACTTTGGATCGGAGATGGACCATACAAATCCACATGAATCAATTCTAAAACCTTACTAGTTGACACTTCCTTTTTATTCTTATTATTGGTTTGTCCTTGACTCCCTAGACATGTATCACAATAATGCCTTTCAAAGCTCAACTTTGGTAAATTTCGTACTAGCTCGTTAGAAGCTAGGTTTTGGACTAACCTCATATTGGCGTGACCTAACCTCCTATGCCAAAGCGTTGAGTTGTCCACCATGGACGTAAGGCATATGTGTTGCTTAGAGTTATCACCCAACTTGCATGTATATAAGTTATTTATCCTATGACCTTTTGCTAACACAACACCATTTTTACTAATAGTGCAATCTACCTTAGTAAATTTGACCTCACAATCATCATCACATAATTGACTCACACTAATCAAATTGAAACTAAGACCCCTAACATGCTCAACATTGGAGATTTCTATGGAGTCATGAAGGACATTACCTTTGCCAACAATTTTGCCGTTAAGTTTGCTTCCAAAAATGACTTGATTGCCATTATACGTCGTGTATGATGTGAACAATCTTCTATTCCCGGTCATGTGTTTAGTGCAACCACTATCCACTACCCACTCATCCGGTTGTAGATCACTTTTGAGGCAAACCTCAAATTTTTCTTGGGCCATAAGACACGTAGCATCATTATTTGGTTGGTCTTCATCTTCACTATCACTCCATGCTCCTCCAACGACTGCCTTGTTTACTCTCAGCTTGGGACATTCATTGATGAAATGACCCTTCTCACCACAATTGTAACAACCTTGTGTGCGTCTTGAGCTTTCACCGACCTTGTTGTCACCACTTCGGTTTCCCCCAAAGTTCTTCCTTCCACCATTATCTCGGTTTCCAAACCGATTTCTCCTACCAAAGTTACCACCTTTCCTAAAGAACCTCCGAAAGTTCTTGGCCATGAGATTATACTCTTCGTCATCCATATCATCTTCTTCATTGCTATCCTCTTGACCATCACTATCATCACTAGCTTGAGTACTAGTGACTTTAGCTTTAAGAGACAAAGACTTAACCTTCTCCTTCTTGTCTTTGGTACTGGCCTTGTCTTTCTCAAGAATCATCTCATAAACTTTGAGATTTCCAATGAGCTCGTCAAGAGGTAGTTCCGCCAAATTCTTGGCTTCTTCTATGGTCGTCACCTTTGGCCTCCACTTCACCGGAAGTGCTTGAAGAAACTTTCTCACATGGTTCTTGTTATAGAAGCTAGGATCAAGAGCCATGAGACTAGTGATTATAGCATTGAACCTTGTGTACCCATTATCAATGGTTTCTTTATCCAAGATCAAGAACTTCTCATATTGTTGTATGAGTAAATCGATCTTGCAATGTTTCACTTGAGAGTTGCCTAGATGAGTGATGATGAGAGAGTGCCAAATTTCCTTGGCGGTCTTGCAAAAATGAACCCTCTCGAACTCCCTTCGAGGTAGAGCATTATAGATTAACATCTTGGCTTCATCATCCTTACCAAGCTTTCTTCTTTCATCATCATTAAGATCCATATGTGGCTTTTTCACCAACAACTTTGTTTCCAAGTCTTCCACCATAAACTCAAAGTTGCCATTTTGGATGATTTCCCACAAATCAAGATCTTTTGACCTAACATAGGTCTCAAATCGGGTTTTCCAAAAGCAAAACCCATCGGTTTCTTGCAAAGGTGGTCTTTGCATAGAACACCCCTCAACATAGTTCTCTTGAGCCATGGATCTATACTCTACTTTTCCAAAAATCTTAGTTAGGATTTTAGATTTTTGGGAAAGAAGTTTTTGGCTTAAAACGACTTCTCGGGAAAGCTTTAACGCGAGATATGAGCATATGGATGCTTCAACACGATGTCACGTGAAATATATAAGCTCCCTAAGTTTAGAAAATCCTTGGCTAGAGGTGATAGTTAGAAAACATGAGTTGGCGTTTTCCCGTAAATGGGTGTTCTAAAAGTGGGATCTCTCAAGTCTCAAAACTCGTTTCGAGTGTTCTCAATTAAGCACATAACATATTCATACCTGTATTGAAAGATCCACATTTATCGAGATCCACATTTGTCGGGTAAGGGGAAAGCCGACTTTCAAAATTCACCCGGAACCATACAGACTCCTAGCGCGTCGCCCGCGCGTTGACGCGCGGGCAGCACGCCAGGAGCAGACATTGGCTCCGGCGATTTTGAACTAACGTTTGTTATTTTATGTGCTTCGATGGTTTGTTTGTCATCATTAAAACATAAAGAGATCTTGATCATGTTGCCTCAACAATTTATAAAAATTCACAAAAATGAGCATCAATTAGGCTACCAACCAAACATTAATCATACCAAAATTCAGCTTATAAGAACTCAATTGAGTAAATGAAAATTCAAAGATAAAACTGATTTGGGCTAGTAAAGGAGTGTGACATAATTTCAAAGTGGGTAAGAAATAAAATTTTGACTAAAAAGTACCTAATACCATATGTTGACTACATGTTGAACCTATTTTAACCAAAAACTACAACTTAAATTACCTAATCCTAAAATCTACATTAAACTGATTTAAACTAACTTGTGAGATTTTGAAAATTCTTAGAAACGCTGAAAAACTAAACCACACCACTAGAATTAACTTCAAAACTATTAAACACACTCAGATCAAGCTTGTACAAGCTCATTTGACGGACAAATCTTGGTCAAGACTTAAAATCAGAGTTAACCCAAACACCCCTTTATTTTCAAACTATTTTGATTATGAACTATAAAAGCAAGATTTAAACACATTTTTTTCGAAAGACAGAAGGTTATAAAGCTAAAATAAGCCTTAATGAGTAAAATGCAAAACAATTTAGGTAGTACAATAAGCTAAAGTAAATTATGAATTATTTTTGGATTTTTGTTGATTACAAATGAAAACTTAATGCAACTAGAGTGAATATCCTAAACAAGCATCCAACAACAATTAATATTTGAGATAAATAGTAATCAAACAATTAGAATCAAATAAGCATAGAAATAAGCACATAAGCAGTTATGCAAAAGAAACTTGAAATTTAAATTGCAACTTACACAAGGTCTAAGGTAAAGTAATAAGAATGAGAGAATAAGAAGATAAGCTTATGAAGGAAAGATATAAGGACTTAAGATCATCATCTTCATCATCAAATAAGCTCAAGTGCTTATTCTTCAACAATTTGACTTTTGTTGACTGTTTTGCAATTAATTGAAATTGAGACAGATTGAACAACTATAAACTCACATAAAGCTATGGAAAAGCTTCTATGAGCTTATGAAAAAAGAAAAGAAGCTTAACAACATAAAAGCTTAAAGTAATTTGATGCAAAGAAATTTAAGAAGCAAACTGAAATTATATTAAAATTTGAATGATTACAAGGCTTTTAAATGAAGAAAATAGTAAGAGAACGAAATACATTAAGCTAAAACTAAACTAAATTAAGCTACTATATTCCTACTCCTAGCTAACTAACTCCTTCTATGTGTGAGAGGAGTGGATATATATAGCCATCTGAGGAGCTCTAGGATTTCCTTAGAAGCCTCTAGATCTTTATTTGTAGCCCTTGATCACACCCAATCATTGGATCTTGTAATCTCAGCCCTTGATTACTGTGCCACGTCTAATCCACCAATGGAAAGCCTTGGGATTTCCAGCTTGTCATTCCCATGTGTCAGGCGCTTCTAGAATCATTAATTGTATGGGTAATAATTGGTGAAGCAGGGTGAAGTTTGGTGAAGGTGATGAACAGTACAAATGGCAGGGTAAAACGGCGCGTCCCTTTTTTCTTATTATTGTTTGACTGTTGTAGGTGGGTTGACCGGGTTAATGGGTAAGGGGTGTGTGGGCTTAGGTTTATAATAAGTAGATGGTGGGCAGGTTTTATTGTTGGGTTGTTTTAAAAGGGTTTTGCGTTTGGCAGATTTTGGGTTTATATTATTTAGAGTAGTCTAGGTTTTAAGGTTTAGGATATAAGTTTAGGTTTAGGTGAAAATACAAGGACCAATTTTGTAACTTTTGTACTTTAAGGGACCAATTTTGCCAAGTTTGTAAATTATTTCCAAGGGCCTATTATGACAACTTGAGCATACTTGTGATCCAATTTTGTACAATTTTCTCCCCGGCCTCAGCTTTTGAATTCTTTCCATTTCCCGTGCTCGTTTTTGTCATTTTCTCTTTGTTTTTGTCCATTTTTGTAATATCTGTACCCGCACATACATAAACACAAAAACACACAAATATTTGGCATTTATGGTTAGTTTTTGGTCTATTTGGTCCGTTTAATTAGGTAAAAGGTATGTGTCATTACACATATACAAGTGTTGTAAGCTAGTTACAATCCTATTTTCTTTGAATTCTGATGGACCCTCAAAGTTAATAACCAAGTCTTCCTATGCCTTTTTAGTAGTGGGACAATTAATGACCGTAGCCATCCCATCATATAGTAAGCATGATATGATGATACTTTTGAGGTGCTGATCTTGTTTAACAACCCTTCTGTTAATACAAATATCGCCTAAAAACGTTATTTACATTTTACGATCTTTGCTAAATTTTATTAATGAAAATTTGTAAATTTTATTATTAACAAAACATAAATATGGTTAAAGTCTTTTACTAATAATGTCACAAGTTTTTTAATGCAAACTAAACATCACTTTAGTTACATATACATTTTTCCAAACATACATTCTCATATTATAATTTATTTCTAAAATTGAAAATATATATAAATACATCACTGCATCCATCATCATATTCTAGCATGTGTATCTTCCTAAATCCATGAAAGATCTGGTGAATATTTTGGTTAGATTTTCTGTCAGGTCCTCGCGGAACCAAACAACATAACGGACAGAACCCTCAAAAGGGTTCCACCCAATCCGTGGCTTGCTAAGGCTTCTTGCCTATAAATAGCAAGCCACACCAAGTTGTTTTCTCATCACTTACAATCATACACTAGCATACATACTCTCATTTCTTATATCTAACTCATTCAAATTTCATTTTAGTGAGATTCTTTTGTAGCAAGAAGATCACAACTTCATTTGAAAGGCTTACAAGTTTCAACATTGAGTTGCAAGACTTGTTAGTTTACCATTCTGTGAATTCTAGTTATTCATACAACCATTGATTGTATTTATTCAGCAGTGATCGATTAGTATTTTAGTCCTTAAAATACATCGAGTGACAGGACATCTAGGTTTGTGTCGGTAATCTTGTGTAAGCGACGTGTAAGGTTTTCTCCACCGGTTAAAGGAGCTTGTTGACTAGTGAAGGATATTCTCGAGTTGAATACTCGAGGAGTGGAGTAGGGCAAGGAAAAAGGGTCCTTGTAGACCGAACCACTATAAATATCCGTGTTGAGGTTTGATCGTTTCTTTCTTTACTTGCACTTTATTTATTGTTTTATTATTTGCAATCATTGATCTCACATATAGTAATTTAAAAACGGTAAACTATTCAATCCCCCTTTTAGTTTTCCACAATTGGCATCAAGAGCTACGTTACTCAAGCTTTTTAAAATGTATTGTATTTTAAAACTTGGAACGATCCATGGATTTTGAAAACTTCAAAGAAGGGCAATCTATGCAAAGACCACCACTATTTGAACCAAATGGTTTTATATATTGGAAAAACTGCTTTGAAATTTACGTGAAATCAAAATACATAGATCTTTGGTATATAATTATAGAAGGTGATCAAAAAGCTACATTTAAAGATATTGGAAGTGGTCGGGATGAGGATAGTACACTTACTAAACATAGTGAAGATCAAAAGAAATTAATTACTAAAAATAATGAAGCTAAAAAGATGTTTTACAATGTTGTTCCTAGAAAAGAATATGAATGAGTCTTTATGTGTAAAACCGCTAAAGAAATTTGGCAATCTTTGATAAACACTAATCAAGGAAATTCACAAGTCGGGGATAACAAAATTGATCTTCTTGTTCAACAATATGAACAATTTGTTATCCTCGAAGATGAAAAAATTGATAGTGCATTTGCTAGATTTAACACCATTATTCCTTCTCTTAAAGCACTTGATGAATCATTTTGTAGTAAGAAATTTGTCAGGAAATTCCTTTGAGCACTCCATCCGAAGTAGAGAGCAAAAGTGATAGCCATCGAAGAATCTAAAGATCTTTCAAGCATGTTATTTGACGAGCTAATTGGAAACCTTGAAGTTCATGAAATGGTAATGGAAAAAGATCCGGAGATAGTTAAAGGCAAGAAAGAAAAAGTCAAATCCATTGCCATGAAAGCTAGAATAGAATCAAGTGATGATGAGGAATCTAGTTTGGGTAGTGGTGATGAAGAATATGCCATGGCCATAATAGACTTCAAAAAGTTCTTTCGGAGACGAGGGAAGTTTGTAAGGACACCTAGAGATGACAAGAAACCTTTTCGAAAAGATCGTGATGATAAGAAAGGAAATAGTGAAAGAATGTTTTAGATGTGGAGACACAAGCCATCTCATAGGAGAATGTCCAAAACCACCCAAAAGCAAAACTCAAAGAGCTTTTGTAAGTGGTGCATGGAGTAAGAGTAAAGATAAGAACGAGGAGCCAAAGAATGACGAAATTTCTCTCATGGCTCAAGACTCAAATGAGGTATGCTTGAAAGTTGGTTTGGAACCAGACGAATGGATTAAAGATAGTGGTTGCTCAAGACATATGACGGGTAACAAAAGCCTCTTTTCATCGTATCAAGAATATGACGGAGGTAACATTACTTTTGGTAGCAAGCTTAAAAGCAAAATCATCGAAAAAGGTACAATCTCTCATGACTCTCTCTCTATTGATGATGTTGCTCATGTTGACAACCTAGGATTTAATCTTCTTAGTATAAGTCAACTATGTCGTAAAAAGTATAACGTCCTATTTAGTGAAAACGAAAGTAAAATACTAAAAGATGGAATAACTATAGCTAAAGGTGTTTTAAAGAACAATGTATAAGTCATGAAGATTGATAAAACATCTAGATATAAACTTTGCTTCACCTCCTTAGATGATTTCTCAACTCTTTGGCATAGACGTTTAGGTCATACTAATATGAGACTTATTCAATCTCTATCCTCTAAAGAATTAGTTAGAAACCTATCTAAGTTGAAATATGACCAACACTTTTGTAATGCTTGCAAAATTGGTAAACAAGTCATAGTAGCCATAAGGCTAAAAATATGGTGTCTACATCTAGGTGTCTAGAACTTTTGCATATAGATTTGTTCGGTCCATCCGCTATACAAAGTTATGGAGACAACTTCTACACTCTGGTTATAGTATATGATTATTCAAGATATACTTGGACAAAATTTTTGAAAAGAAAAAATGAAGCTTTTAACCAATTTGAAATTCTTAGTAAGAAAGTTCAAAACCAATTAGGAAATTACATTGTGTCAATTAGAACAGATCATGGTCGTGAATTTAACAATGAAATACAATTTGGAATTTTTTGTGATAAAAATGGTATAACACATAACTTTTCGGCACCTCGTACTCCTCAATCTAACGGTGTAGTAGAACGTAAAGACCAAACTCTTCAAGAGATGAGTAGAACAATGCTTAACGAACAAAACATTCCAAAAAAGTTTTGGTGTAATGCCCGTTGACACATCAACTTATATTTTAAACCGAGTCTTAATTCGACCATTTTTGAACAAAACTCCTTATGAATTATATAGATGTAAAAAGCCTGCATTAGGATATTTTAGAGTGTTTGGAAGTAAATGTTTTATACCAAACACCAAGGATTATCTCACCAAATTTAACATGAAGTCTTATGAAGGTGTATTTCTTGGATACTCGCAAAATAGCAAAGCTTACATTGTCTTAAACAAATAAACTTTAAGAGTCGAGGAATGGTTGAACGTAACATTCGACGAAAGTCCACCTCCCTCTAAGACATCACCTTTGGTAGATGATGACTTAGTTGAAAGTCAAGTTATTGAAAATCAAGAAAACTTAGATAATGACAAGGAAGATGAACTATTAAACAAGGAAATTGTCAATGTCAAAGAATCTAAAAGTCATCCATTAGACAGTGTCATTGGAAAAATAAATGAAAGAACTGATGAGGCGAAAAATGAACCACTTTTAGGGGGTCATTTAAGCCCGGAATTGAATTTATTTGATCAAATATTGCCCTAAACCGTTCCTTTTATGATTTTAGGTACTTTGGGAGTGAAATCTGGAAAAGGAAGCAATTCGGACGTTTTTGGAGCATAAAAGTGAAGAAAACGCCAAAGACTTAATTTTCCAAGCTGGGAACAGTGTGTGACGGAGTCAAGAGGAACATGTTGACGGCGTCAAGAGTAAATATCATGACGACCCAGTACAGAAATGAAGGCGTCACAAGGAAGAGCATCAAGAGTTAAATACATGATGGCCTGGAAAAGTGTATAACATGACGGCGTCAGATTTAGATCAAGGCAGTCCGAGGATTCTTTTGGCGGCGAGATGACGGCGTCACAAGATTGTTCTTGACGCCGTCAGCCTCTATTTTCTATATATAGTTTTCTAATTTTCATTCATTAGGAGGAACAAGTTTGGAGAAACCCTAAGGCCGAACCATATACGAATTTTACAGCTTTTTCAAGGGTTTTTAGCCCTTGTATGCTTACATGTGCTATTGAGATAAGTGTTCTTTTAATTCAATCAATATTTCTATGTGTTGGTTGTCTATATCTTGTGCTTGTCTTGATTCCACCATGTTAGGCTAGATTTATCTTGTGTTTGCTTAGATCTAATGAAACCTAGATGTTGATTATATGTTGATTACTTGTTTATGGTTGTATTGGATGAATGATTTCAATGTTAGGCTTAAAAAAACTTGCAGATCTCCAAATGGTAGCATGCTTGAACGTCTTAGGAAACATGAACCGATGTGTACTAGGTTTTATTGGTTGTATTTAATGCATGAGTAAATTCTAATGATCCCATGTTAGGAGCTTCTTAGCCGGCTCGACATAGGAGTGAAGTAGGCACTCATAGGATTGGGGAGTTAAGTACGCCACCCCATGAATGGTATTAAGGAATACAATCCGTCATCCACGCAACTATAACAAGTAATTAACGTGTAAAAGATATCTAGGGAGTAGTGAAATCTAAGTAAACACATTTCTCCACTTATTGCTCACAACCTTAGTTTAATTTAGTTTTATTTTCATTTCTAGTATTTTATTTTGATTGCATCTTTAGTATTGGGTTAGTTGACTAGCAACTAATTCCGCCCAAATCCTTCAAACCCGAGATATTTACTTGCTTTCTAAAAAATATAAAAATACAAAAAGAATCATCTCTCATCCCTAGAACTAGTAATTAGGTTTTTCTAATCCTAGCGACACTATTCCTAGCTGAACGATCAATCCCCCGGTACTTGTCACTATACTATACTACAACGAACAGGTACACTGCCTGGTGGGGGTTGTAAGCTTCTCAAGATCCCTTGAGAGGTAAAGCCTGGTGCAATCCCTACGCATCAAGAACCTTGAAATCAAAAGTTCAAAATCAAAGTAACTTCTTTTTTTTGTGTCAACCATTGAACCCAAAAATATAAACGAGGCAATAAAAGAAGAATCATGGGTCATAGCTATGCAAGTAGAGTTAAACCAATTTGTTAGCAATGATGTTTGGACACTAGTTCCTCAACCAAAAATTCAAACAATAATTGAAACAAAATGGGTCTTCCGAAATAAAATGGATGAAAATGGTATAATGTCTAGAAACAAAGCTAAGCTAGTAGCACAAGGCTTGATCAACAAGAAGGCATTGACTATGATAAAACTTTTGCTCTGGTTACTAGGCTCGAGTCTATTAGAATTTTACTTGCATATGCATGTGCATGTGATTTCAAACTTTTTCAAATGGATGTCAAAAGTGCATTTTTAAATGGTTTTATTAATGAAGAAGTATATGTTGATAAAACTCCCGGCTTTGCCGATTTTAAAAATCCAAACCATGTCTACAAACTTAAAAAGGCTTTATACGGACTTAAGCAAGCACCAAAAGCATGGTATGATCGACTTAAAATATTCTTAGTTGAACATAAGTATACCATGGGACTAGTAGACAACACTCTCTTCACTAAGAAAAAGGGGTCACATATTACCACAGTACAAATATATGTGGACGACATCATATTCGGATCAACTTGTCAAGAGTTATGTGACGATTTCTCAAAAATCATGCACGACGAGTTTGAGATGAGTATGATGGGAGAACTAAACTTTTTCTTAGGACTTCAAATAAAACAATTAGAAGATGAGATATTCTTTAACCAATCTAAATATATAAAAGACATGCTTAAGAAATTTGGACTTGAAGATTCTAAACCTATTAAAACACTTATGTCTTCGAAAACTAAACACACCAAGGATGAAGAAAGTGAATCCGTAGATAATACTAAATATAGAGGAATGATTGGTAGTCTACTCTATCTCACGGCTAGTAGACCCGAAATTATGTTTAGTGTTTGTCTATGTGCTCGTTTTCAAGAGGATCCAAAATATCTCATCTTGAAGTCGTTAAACGAATATTTAGATATATCAAAGGCACCACACATCTAGGATTATGGTATCCTAAGGGAACAAGAGTAGAAACCATAGTGTATGCCGACTCGGATCATACCGGTGACTATGTTGATAGAAAAAGCACAAGTGGTATTTGTACTTTTGTTGGACATTGTCTCACCTCATGGTTCTCTAAGAAACAAACAGCTCTTGCCATTTCAACAACTAAAGCCGAATATGTATCGGCCGAAAAAGCATGTCAAGAAGCTCTTTGGATGAAGCAAGCTCTTGTCGACTACCGAATTCAACTCAACGACATCTCTATTTTTTGCGACAACAAAGGAGCCATCGACCTTAGTAAAAATCCAGTTCAACATGCTCGTACTAAACATATTTAAATATGTCATCATTTCCTTCATGACAATGTTCAAAAAGGACACATCTCTATCGAGAAAGTATCCTCAGAAGACAACATTGTCGATATTCTTACAAAACCTCTTAAACGAGAACCATTCAATCTCCTTATACTTGGACTAGGACTTATTGAACCAAAATTTATAGTTTTGAACACTAGCCTAAACCAACATTCGATCAAAACAAATTTTTTTCTTTTTTTCTTTCTGAACTGGTGGAACCAATCGATCAAAGGGACGGAACCTTGATTTGGTTCCGCCCAGTTCGTGGTTCACCAGGACAATTTTTTGAATATATTAAAACAAACACCCCTTATCTTATAACCATAACATATTGACAGTTACAACACACTCCAAAAACATATCCAATACATGAATTAGGGTTCCTCTTCAACCATCTTGTGTTCCAATCAATACTGTAAGTATTCTAAACACATTTATACTCCTGATATGTGTATAGGAATTCTATTTGTGCACAAAAACTAAAACTTGGGGTTATGCATTATTTTGAGAAAACATGTAGAGTATTTGTTATAAATTACTTAACTAATCATGTTTCCCTTAGTTAAGAATTGCATCTTGTAGAACATTATCATAATTTACCAAACACCCCATGTCAAATTTTTGTAAAAATACTTCTCACAAATTAGGACAAATATTTCTTCACATTATTGATACAAATAAAAATGTTATGTTTAAAACATCACTTGCATAATGTCTCTTGAATGCTAAAGAAAATACATAACTAATATGTATTTTCGGGTACATTCAAACGAAGCTACATTGAATTAGGAGCGTTTGGGTATCTCTCGTTTTGTAACAAAATTCAATTCACAAAACTTTTTATGCATTAAAATGAGTCAAGATAGCCGCACCTCCACATTGTTTCTAGGAACCAACATGCCTCCCGCAACATTCTATGATCACAAAGACACCCTTAACTACCTTCCTAAACACCATAAGACTAAAGGCCTAACTCCCGCTCAAGTCAAAATCTTTAAAGGTATAGAAAAACGCTATGTTCATGAGGGTAGAACCATTGATCCATATTTCCTAGAAGGAACAAGCATTCATCAACAACTAGCCACCATCGACTTCGATTCTCTCCTACACATCGATGAGCCAATTTGTTCTAGATTTATCCTAGAATTCTATGCATCCATAACTCTCCACACCAATAAAGAAGGCCTTATGTCATTGTATTTCATGGTGAACCTCACCACCTTCAACATACTTCTAGATCACTTTGCTTAACTCCTTGGTATTCCCAATAGAGGCACATGCCTTTATTCGTACAAATGGTCCCTCACAATTCTTCACTCTGTCATTGATCGTATCCATCCATAAGACACTCCTCTTGTTAGCAAGGAAGTCATTCGTGAACACTTCTTTGTAAGAACCTCGAACACTAGAAGAACCTGTACGAGAAATGAAGTCAACAAAGATCCTTTTGGTATGGAAATCAATGAGCTCAAACCCCAATTTAGAAAATCGGAAGAAATTCTTAGGGCCAATGTCATGTGTACCATAGGAAATCGTGATCACATCAACACGTCCCTTTACTACATGCTCTATTGCTTGTCCACTCGCCAACCTTTCAATTTGGCTTACTACATGGCCAAAAGGATGGCCGACATACCTTTGCTAGGAACCACCGCTCTTCCATACGGGATGCTTCTCACCCGTTTCTTTAGAGCATTTGCACCTATTCCCCCTAATGTCAAAGGGTTTTGTCCGGACTACTCTCTCATTCCTCACTCTCTAAGCGATAAGAGAGTTGCTAAGATACAAGGGAAACGCCCTCATCCTCCTACTTCCTCATCATCATCATCAATGAGCGAAGATGATGGACTTCCCAACTCTAGGCTCCCACCTCTTGACTACCTTCAAAAACTTCCATCAATTCCAAATGAATCTGAAGAATTCAAGCAAACGAGGGGAATGTTCAAGTGGCTCGGAAGGTTCCTAACGAAGATGAACAAGAAGATTGATAGGCAGTGAGCATGTTTAAGAGTGTTTGATACATTTGGTCGTAAACAATGATGTTTTATGGAATTATGTCTTTCTAGGATGATTTCTTAACTATGAACAAATTTATGTACTAATGATATCATGCAAGTGGACAACATCTTGATGTTGTCAATTTTCCACTTTTTCACTTTTATAGTGAAAAATATTAGTGCTTGTTTGATCTACATCGGTAAGTGTGTTTTTACCTGCATTTTTGTCATTTCCTAATCAGACTTAATTGATTACATATATTTTAGGAAAATTTATGGGATTTGAACGGGGTTCAGGGGTTCAAAAAAGCCCTATGCAAACTTGTTTTGCTCGGCGGAAACGGCGGAACCAAAAATATGGTTCCGTCCGTGTAAATTTTTGGCTCTGCCAAATGTGAACCAACGGATCAGGCGGAACCAATTTTAGGGATCCACCTGTGTTATCGATTGGTTCCGCCGGCCAACAACTATATTTTTAAAATTTTAAAATTTCTGGTTAATCCCTTTAGGACCTTCTTAGCTCATTAGAACCAATTGGAAACCATTTCCCACCAAAATTTCAAAAATCCCATAACTAACTCAAGTTACCTTTCTATATAAAGGAATGATCCCTTTATTTGGTTCCTTGCTATTCGTTAATCCTCTGACCACAAAGATTTTGTACTGATTGCAATGCGTTGACTGCATTTTCATCCCAATCACTCAACACTAGGGGTGTAAACGAGTCGAGCTTTTAACAAGCTACTCGAGCTCGAGCTCGTTTAACTCGAGTCGAGCTTCATAATTTTCAAGCTCGAGTCGAGCTTAAACAAAATGTAGAGCTCGAATAATTTCACAAGCCGAGCTTTTAAAACTTGTATTTAGCTCGGCTCGTTCGAAAGCTTGTTTAATTATTCGAGCCGAATGAGCCAAACGAGCTACTCGAGCTAAACGAGCCGAACGAGCT
The DNA here is from genome assembly GCA_030686995.1 of Artemisia argyi. Classification (NCBI taxonomy): domain Eukaryota; kingdom Viridiplantae; phylum Streptophyta; class Magnoliopsida; order Asterales; family Asteraceae; genus Artemisia; species Artemisia argyi. The sequence continues at coordinate 75,408,314 of CM060687.1, forward strand.
AATCGAAGAAAGATGGACATTATAAAACAAAGACCCACTTCCTTTTATAAAAAACCACATATACTTGAAATTATAAAAAATATAAGTATAATTGTTATACACTATTTTGCTTCAAATGCAAACTAGTATTTATTATAAGTTAGTTTAAGCATTAGAACAACTTTTATAATTATAAACGAGCTTTCGAACTCGAGCTTGAGTTAATAAATGAACCTATCAAGTTCGATCTTCTATATGAGCATTTTAAGTAAAAAAAAATTAAACGGGCTTCGAGCTCGAGCTCGAACAATAAAAAAATATTCAAGCTCGAGCCAATTTATAAAAGTTTATTCGAGCTCGAGCCAAGTAGATAATAAACGAGCCTAGCTCGTTTAGGCCAAAACTTGACTCGGCTCTGATCATTAACACCCCTACTCAACACTACTCCATTGGCTTGAATTTTATGATTAGACAACCATCTTAAACACTTCCAAGTTATTTAGAACCTCTATCTTTGTATGGTTCAAAATCAAGTCCAAACACACTCTTCCATAATCCATCCATCCTATAAATTAGTACTTCCTAGATACATTTTCTTCACACCTTCACCATCACTTCTCTTGATCATTTGCATCTTACGAGCATTTTTTACAATGACAAAATCAAGCTCTCACTCACCACCATCAAGACCAATTAGGAGAACCGCAAGAATAAGCATTAAACCTTATTGTTTTGTCAACCTAAGCTCTATCATCAGATGAATCACCTCTAATCATCTCATCTCTAATCCGGGATGAAAACTTCCTAACTCTTACCACTCCTACACCATCACCTAGACCACAACCCATTGTAACCACACCACCACCAACAAAAACTCCGGTAGATCCAACACCACCTTCGACACCATCTTAACCATCCAAATCATAATCACCTCCAAAATCACCTCAACTAGAACCATTGGAACTCTTTGGAACACCACCAACCTCACCTTATCCATTCTTAGATACTTTAGAAGACGTACCTCCAAGATCCACAAATCCAACACCATTACCTTCATTTGCTTCCATTGAACGAACAGCTAACCAATAACCACGGGAATCTTTTATGCCGAATGAACCATTTGATCATGAACCATCCCAACCATCTGAACCAAAACCATTTTTTTCATCCTATTTACAAGGATATTCGTAGGCCACTCTATGGAGAGCCTCATCATGCCCAAAGTGATCAACCACGACATCAATCTCAATCTCAACAATCTCAATCCTTTTTCCCCAGCTATGAGGAAATGGAGGAATCAATGTGGGTAGATCCTCCAAATACTCATGAGGAGATCAGATAGCGTCTTGATAACCTTTATGCGTTTAAGAACATGGTGGACTCCCACCTTCATGAGGCAATGCAACTACAAACCACCTTGCTCTCCTCCATTGTAGCTCCACAAAGCTCCAACCAACATGTTGGTCCCTTTTACCAGGTTAATATTAACTAATGAGTTAAACTAACCAAGTTCCATGACTTTAAACAAAGATGTAAATGATTAACAACAAATAAACGTCAAGATAAGAGACACAATATTTTTCAACGTTTAATTCTTATTAGAAGTTAATCAAAGAATTATACCCAAGTGTTTGCGGAATAACACTCGAGATTGAAACGACAAGTATGGTATGACTCCTCTCAAAACACAAACTATGTTTGAGTGACAACTTAAGGTCCTACTGAGCTATCTCAGGGACTGCGTTGTTCTTTGGAAGAGTAAAAGTTGTTTGTGAATGTCTAAGCATTAATTGCACAAACTTGTCGACTTTTACTCCTTACTTATGCTATCTATTTATACACAAGCAAATTACAACTTTACTGATAAAGACAAATTGATGACCTATGTTGACATAAATAATGCATAAAAACGTTATTTATATTTCTCGATATCTCTATGTTTTGATGATCACAAAATGTAAAATCATCAAACGCAAGATTACTACGTAAACAAGTATTAAGCTAGTTTATATCATTATATCCAACTTAATCACTTAAGGTATGGATAAACAAGTGCTTAATACATCTCATGATCAAAGGGGTATTTAAATTAATTAATACAAAATTTATTTAATTATATAAACATATTATATATTTTTGAAAAACACTTTTGGTAATAAAGAAAAATGTTTAATCATACTAAATATATGATTTCAAATTTTTAACCAAAATCAGTTTGTTTTTTACCAAATAAACTTTCCCCACTAAAAGACAAGTTTTCTGGCCGTTACAGCTGGGCGGCCCCCTTAATTATAAAGGGCGGTCCCCTTAAAATTAAGGGGACCGGCCATGATTTAAGGGGACCGGCCAGGCTCCTGTGTCAGAAATTGTCAGAATTTTTCTCCTATAAATACCACCTTAATTCTGGAATTTTGCCCCACCTTTTGCACAAAATTTTCAGATCTCAAACTCTCTAAACGCCTTCCAAAACCCTTTGATCATTAGAATACTAATCCTTGTTTCAAGTGATTCAATCCCTTCTCATCCATCCTCATCCAAAGTGCAAAAGAAGAACACTCCTTCTACAACTAAGTTCAAGAAGTATTGAAGAGTAGTTGTGCATAGTGTATATATTATTTGTGAAGTTGTGTTGTGCTTGTAATTAGTAGTTTAGAAGAATTAGAAGTTGTATAGGTAGAAGAAGTTGCTTAGTAGTGAAGTAGTGTAGTTGTGAAGAAGATAGGTGTGAAGTAGTGTAGTTGTGAAGAAGATAGGTGTGAAGTAGATTGGTGTGAAGAAGTTGTGTAGAAGTTGTGATCAAGTTGTGACGTAGTTGTGGTGTGTAAATTGGTGTGTAAGGTTTTCTCCGCCATAAGGGAGTTTGTTGACATAGTGAAGAAAACTCTCGAGTAGGTGACTCGGGGAGTGGAGTAGGAACAAGGAAGGTGACCTTGTAGCCGAACCACTATAAATTCTTGTGTTGTGGTTTGATCTCTCCAACTCTTTTCATTACTTACTTATTTACCTATACTATATTAGCTTAGTTAGTTAGTTACTATATAATTGTTCATATAGTGCAAGTATTGAGATCACATAAACTAGAATCGAGGTTTTTGAAGCAAACTTGTTTTTATAAAATTTTAAAAGGTCGTAAAACTATTCAACCCCCCTTCTAGTTTTCCACAATTGGTATCAGGAGCCACGTCTTGCAAGATCTTTAAAATATATTGTATTTTAAAACTTGTAACAATCTATGGAATCTGAAAAATATTTAGAAGGGCAATCTATGCGAAGACCACCACTATTTGAAAGTGATGGATTTTTATATTGAAAAAATCGATTCGAAACTTATGTGAAATCAAAAGATCTAGATCTTTGGCATGTTATTACCAATGGTGATTTTTTACCTATTTAAAATAATCCCGAAACAAAGAAAGATGAAATCGTACCTTTTGAAAAACAAAATGATGATTTAAAAAGAAAACTTGCTAAAAATAATGAAGCAAAAATGGTTATTTATAATGCGCTACCACGTAAAGACTACGAAAGGATCTTTATGTGTGAAACCGCAAAAGAAATTTGGAACTCTTTATTAATAACTCACCAAGGTAATAATCAAGTCAAAGATAATAAAATAGATCTGCATGTTCAACAATATGAGCAATTCATGATTCCGGAAGAGGAATCAATTGATAATGCTTTCGCTAGATTTAACACTATCATCACAAGTTTAAAAGCACTTGATGAGAATTTTTCTAGTAAGAATTTTGTTAGGAAGTTTCTTAGGGCTCTTCACCTAAAATGGCGAGCTAAAGTGACGGCTATTGAAGAATCAAAGAATTTGTCAACATTGCAACTTGATGAATTAATTGGAAATTTGAAAGTCTACGAAGCAATTATAAAGAAGGACTCCGAAATGGTTAAAGGAAAACGAGAGCAAAGCAAGTCAATCGCCTTGAAATCTAGAAAGAAATCCAACAACGAAGATAGCTCATCTTCCGAAAGTGATGACGAAGAATATGCCATGGCCGTAAGAGATTTCAAGAAATTCTTCAAAAGGCGAGGAAGATTCGTTAGACAATCACACGATGAAAGGAGAGCACCTCAAAAGAATAATGATGACAAGTATAGCAAGAATGAGAGAAAGTGTTTCAAGTGTGGTGATCCGAATCACCTCATTGGAAAATGTCCAATGATGACAAGAGATCAAAATCAAAGAGCAATTGTTGGAGGAGCCTGGAGTGATAGCGATGAAGATGAGAAAGAATTAACAAAGGAAGAAAAGTATCTCATGGCTAAGGCATCAAGTGAGGTACGTTCCGAAACCAAATACTTTAGTGATGAAAATTTATCATTAGATGAAAAAGATTTAGATAGTGAATACAATAGATTATGCAAACTAGGACAACAAGTAATGGCTAAAAACAAATCACTAAAATACATAAACAACCAGTTAGAAAATGAAGTATGATGAGTGCTCAAACACTCATCATTTTTGTCGTATTTAAACTGCCAAAACATACAAAAACAATCAAAAAGTTATCAAAATACTTAAATTATCCCAGGGATTGTGTTTTATGTGTTTTAAATGCAAAATGAGCAAAAACAAATGAAAAACGCACAAAGTTTGCAATATTGGCAGTTTCAGTCCCCCGAGTTTCAAAACTTGTCAAAAATAGTCCCTATGCATTTATTTTGAAAGGAAAAGTCAACCCAAGGTTTTGAAAGTCAAACATCACAAAATATTATACTTGGGTCATAAATTTCCAAAATTACAGTTTAGGTCCCTGTACTTTAAAAAATGGCAAATTAAGTCCCTGGGAATTTTGAAAAAATGGAAAAATGAGAATTTGGTTCTTGGACTTTGGAATTGTGGCAATATTGGTCCTCATAAGCAAATTGGAGAAACTACATTTTCAGTCCCTCAGGTTTTGTAAATTACAAAATTGGTCCTTGTGATACACTTAACCAAACGGACCCTTTTTATTATCAACACAAAACCAAACCAAATCTAATACCCCAAAGCCCAGACCACCCAAACCAGGCCCAACAAACCCCCAGCCCACTCCCATTTTTATAATAAAAACCACCACGGTCAAACACCCTTTGACCCGTCTTCTTCCCAACCATATCCCACAAAACCAGGTCCTGTGTTCCCCCCCCCCCCTCTCCCCATTTTTCACCAAACAAACCCCCCACAATTAATGTACTTCACCAACCAAACCAACCCCCACCACCACAATTAATACCCCTCAACCACACCACTCAGTATTGCCCCATTTCATTTTGGCGGGAAAATCACAATCAAGGGCTCAGGTGCATTTTAGCTCAATTGAATGGATGCGATTTGGCCAAGGGTCAAAGAGAAGACTTGTGGGACACTCAGTTATCAAAATAAAGCCATGTGAAGAAAGAGAGGGTCAAGTTTTATCTCGTTATATATAGGAATGCTCATTTGAGCCCTAGAATGTATGTAGGTGTGTAATTTAGTTAAATTCAGTCATTATATCACTATTGTAATCTTTTTTAGTTAATGAAAAGTTTGTTTTGAAGTTTAATTACAGTTTGCACTTTTTAAGTTTATTTAAGAATTTAAATTTCTTGCATAAGGATCCTTAGTAGTGATTACCTGTTTGTATACCTTTATAACACCAAATGAATCTGTTTTACTAAGTTTTCCAAGTTTGTGGAATGGCTTTTACCTAAGTTTCAGAAAAATAGAAAAATAAAAATAAAATAAAAAATTGTGAAAAAGAAGACAAGCTTGGAGCACAGTGTATAATGGATGGCTGTGGTTTAGAGGTTCATGGGAACCATTAGGTTTGGTTTATGGTTCATGGGTCCTATGGTTTAAGCAGGAAGCATTTTGTGAGTCTATTGACCCCATTTTAACTTTTCACCATTTAACTGCTTGTTCTAGTTCAATTGTGAATTAAGTGTTATTATTAGGTTTAAATTGGAGTAATTAGTTATTTAAATCAGTTGGTTAAGTGTTAGAATCAATTGTTCTCTTATTTTCTCATTTGACTGTCAAAGCTTAAATCTTAGTCATCTTGGGTAATTGTTGTTTTAGTTGTTGATTATCTTTGCAATTTAGCTTAAAATGTTGATATATGTTCCTGTGATTCAGTAGTTTAGGATTAGTTAGAGTTTTGGTTGTAAATCTCTTTGGAAAATCTGTTAAAGGGGTGTTTGGAATTGTCTGCATTGAGTGGTTCAGTGACCTTCATTGCTTGTTCAGTGTGTGCATATTATACTCATACCCCTAGAACACCAAGTCAGTCAAGTTTTTGGTTGTAACCACCCTAATAGTCAAAATCACAAGCAAACTCACCCACACAGTTAACTGTGTGGGATTTTAAGTCCAAAAGCCTTCACAACTTAGCATAAAGTGTTGTTTCAACTAAAATCAGTCTTATTCTATCTTATTAACATGTTTTCAGATCATTAGAAGCAAGCAAAAGTCATAAAAGTCAAAATCTCAAGCTTTATAAAAAAGTCAAAAGTGCATTATGCAGAAATCTCAAATACGGCATGAATTATCTAGATTTTTGTATTTGGATTTAGACTTTTAAACTTGTTGGGGGTATATTCTACCAGTAGAACTAGAGATTCCTACATTTGTTTGATTTTTGCGAATTTATTTTATGGACCTTTTTGCCCTCCAAACACAACTGCAGGGCAAGGCCTTGCCCTGTGCACAGACCACTCAGCAACACCACCACCTTTGGTGGCTCATTGTGGCCACCTCAGTGGGTCCCACTGACCCATTTTGGGTTTATTCAACCCCCCTCCTGGTAGACTTCAGGGTTTCACCTTTAGTTTGACCTTAATCACTGTGGACCCTACTTGAAACCACCTCAAAAGGTTGTCCCATTTCTGTCTCAGTTTCCAAAATAAATAAGTGCTTATTCAATCCTCTTGGCTTATTCAGTTGTCTTATTTAAGTGATCTTAGCTTAAACCTATCCAAATGACTTAAGTGAACAAGTTTCCACCACTGTGGACCCCACATAAGCCCATTTGTGCTTATTTCCCTTCTCAGTCAAACAAAGTCAACTGTTGAACAAATAAGCACTCAAAGTTCTTATTTCTGAGTTCCACAAAAAGTGTGTTTGTAAAAGTTTTAAGTTTTTAGTGTATTAATAGTTTGGAAAAAGGAAAAACACAAAAAAACCAATTTTAATTATAGTGATAGCTTCTATTTTATAGAAATTATCTTTTTAATTTTCTTTTTAGTTTATTTATAAGCACTTTAGCATTTTTATATTTTTATTAAATCTCTTTTATATTAAAGTAATTTAATAAATTTTTCCAGATTTTTCTTTTGTCTTTTAGTGGTTTTTAGAATTAATTTTAGTTTAATTAATTATTAATTAATATTAAATATTTAAATAGCATAATTAGATTTTATTAAGTAACACCTAGTTTTTATAATTTTTCTAGCTTTTATATAAGTTAAAACATTTTTATAAATTTTTCTAGAATTTTTACTGTTCATTTTCTATTTTTTATAATATAATTAGTTTAATTGGTAATTAATAAATAATTAGAATAATAATTAGTAAATTAGTTTAAAAATACATAAAATCAACTTTTTATAATTTTTTAGGATTCCTGTGATGGTTAATTAGATTTATAAAAATCTTCTTAATTATCTTAGTCTTTTTAGTAATTTTTAGTAATTTAAATCAATTTAATTAGTTAATAAATAGATAATTAGTAATTAATTAATAATTAATAATTAATAATTAAATAGTGTAAAAATAATTTTTATTTTTCTTAAAATTTTCTTTATTTATTAGGACTGTAAAAATAAAAATTTCACACTCATAGCCTTTTCTGTTCATCAGTTGTACTTTCTTTCACGTTCGTCTGTGTACGTTTTTGATTAAAACATACGTTTTTAGGTTTTAGATCACATCTTCTTAATCTTAATTCCCGTAATCAATCACATAGCTTTTCTAAGCTATTTCTGTTAATAAATTCCAAATAATTCTCATAACAACCCTTTTCTGTGAATAATCACCCGATCACAAAGCACGCTCAGTTACAATTCACACCTTGTCGGGACTTAACGACCTGGTGATTCCTTATATTACCCGGAAGCATTGGTATAGGGAGTTTGACCTTGTTGACCATATCCTTGGTTAATTTAGATTGACTGTTTAGCATCAATCAATTTTTGGCGCCGCTGCCGGGGAGGTGTGCGCGTTTCTACAGCGTCTTTTGAGATTAGTGTTATCTCACCATCATCACTGTACAAATACCACCACTTTTGTAAATTTTAAATCAAAACAAAAAAAAAGTCATTAACACTTTTTCTAAAGTGTTAAAACACCAAAAAAATTAAAAACAACAAAACAGATCGTAACGTTTTCTGAATTGGTTTTCTTTTAAGGTGATTCTTAAAGAAAAACGATTTCAGATTACGAGACGATACCAAAAATATTGTCCAAAAGTTTTTCACCCATACACAAAACACAAAAACATCCGTCTTTTCTTGTGAATAATAATCATACATAAAAACTAACCGTCGCAAACCAAGACAGAACACCTACCAACTGGGGGTGTGGACATAATAAGTTCCCAAACCAAAGATTTAAAACTTGCCTTTGTATCCCTGTGAGTGGTGTACCTTTCTTAAAGAAGCCACTTGCTTGTGATTATTGGTTTAAGTTCACTGTTGATTTGCCTCGATCTTGTTTTATTGAAATTTTGTGTTAGTGCATACGCACGCATTCACAATCGAAACGAAATCGTCAACTAAGAAACGTAACTGAGTTACGTCCTATTGTTGAGGGTCCAGTTCCGAAAATGGACGGAAACGACAATCTAGAACCACCCAAGGATGATGCAGCTCCTGATCTCCGAACAATGGAGGAGTTGTGTCAACCCACGATGCAAGGAAGGGGAGGACCCATTGCTCCCCTTGACATTGTGGCCACTGATTTTGGACTTAAGCATCATATGATACAACAAGTCCAGAATTCATGCCAATTCCATGGTTTACCTGGTGACGATGCAAACAAGCATCTTGATAAATATCTTACCGTCACCCAAAGCATGAAGCAAAACGGTGTCACCGATGATGCCCTTCGTCTATACCTCTTCCCCTATTCTCTGACTCATCATGCCACTGCATGGTTTGATCGACTTCCCAAAAATTCGATTCACACTTTCGATGAGATGGTCACTAAATTTTTAGACAAATACTTTCCACCATCCATGGTTACCAAGTTGCATAATGACATTAGCAACTTTCGTCAGCTTCCCAACGAATCTTTATTCGAAGCTTGGGAACGCTATAAGCTTGCGATTGATCGGTGTCCTAACCACAATATGTTGCAAGTCACCATTATAGATACTTTCTATAATGGTTTGACCTTGAGACACCGAGATATCCTCAATGCTGCTGCTGGAGGGACCTTTATGAAAAGGCGTCCCGAAGAGTGCTACGACCTCATTGAGAACATGACTGCTCACCATAACTTTTGGGATTCCTCAGCCGAGAGGGATGCGTCATGTAGTTCTATCACTCCAGCATCCTCATCCTCGGAAATAGCGGTTCTCGCTAAAAGGATGGATGATATCTCTACGGCTGTGTTGAGAATGAACCAAACTATGCAAAATCAACAAGCCAAAGCTGTAAATCAAAGTTGTGAAACTTGTGGAGGTCCACATCCCTACTTCGAGTGTCCAGCCACCGGTGGCTACACTCAAGAGAACGTATACGCTGCTCAGGGTTCCTATAATTCGGGAGGTAATGGCTACCAACCGCAAGGGGACCGCAATCTTCTAAGCTATCGTTCTAACAATTTCCTTGGACCACCCGGTTTCAATCAAAACAATAATGTCCAAAACAATCATAACCAGAACCAAAATCAGAATCGAACAAACCAAGGTTACCAAAATCCGGGAAATGTCAGTCAAAACCAAAACCAGGGTTTCCATCATAATCAAAACCAAGGTTTCCAAAATCAAGGAAACTATAATCGAAACCAAGGTCAAAACAACTTTCAGGGAAACAACTCTCATGGATATGGCAACCAATATCAGGGAAATTCTCAAAACCACGGTTCCCATAAAAATAACCGGGTCCAGAACTTTCCCAATCAAAATCAAGCCATCACTCCTACTACTCAGCATTTCCCTAATCCAGCTCCTCCTAACCAAACTCGAGCAATTGTTCCAACTGGCCCATCAAACGATGACTTGTTGAAACAATTCATGAAATCTCAGGAGGAGATGAACAAAGTGATAATGACTCAGATCGCAGACATTAAGAAGTCTTTAAATGATCAACCCTCGGGCTCAGGAAAACTTTCGAGCAACACGATCGCTAACCCGAGGGGCGATGCTAAGGTGATCACAACACGAAGTGGTGCTTCATATGATGAACCCGCGATTCCTACTACCTCTTCTCCTTCTCCTTCTCCTCTAAAGGTAGTGGAACGTGAACCTGAGGTGACAAAGGACAAGGTGCAAACTCCTAGCCCACGAAGTACAGCACACGTCCAACCTCGGGTTATTCCTGAAACCAGATGTAAGCCTGGAGTTGTCTTTGAACCACCAGAAACTCCAGTGGACAAATCCAAAACTTCTATTCCTTATCCATCACGTCTCAATGAACAAAAGCTCCGCGAAAAAGCTAATCACCAAATGGATAAATTTTTCCAAATCTTCCAAGATTTGCACTTTGATATTAGCTTCGCGGATGCTATTCTCTTGATGCCCAAGTTTGCATCAACAATCAAGAATCTGTTAAGTAATAAGGAAAAACTTTTTGAGATGGCAAGAACTCCTCTGAATGAGCACTGCTCAGCAGTTCTCTTGAAAAAGCTTCCTGAAAGCTTGGAGACCCCGGGAAATTTCTAATTCCTTGTACTTTCCCGGGTATGGTTGAATGCTTCGCCTTAGCCGATCTAGGTGCTAGCATTAACCTGATGCCATATTCTGTGTGGAAGAAACTTTATCTTCCCGAACTCACTCCCACGTGCATAACTTTAGAGCTTGCCGATCGTTCGATTTCTCGTCCTCTTGGCATTGCCGAGGACGTGTTCGTTAAAGTGGGAAAGTTCCATTTTCCGGCAGATTTTGTGATTATTGACTTTGATGCCGATTCTAGGGTCCCTCTCATTCTTGGAAGGGGATTCCTTAGAACTGGGCGTGCTCTTATCGATGTATTTGAGCATGAGATCACATTGCGTGTTGGAACAGAAGCCATTACCTTCAACCTAAATCAAACTTCGAGATACTCCTCCAATTATGACTGTGAATCGGTGAATCAAATAGATGTCATCGATGTTGCTGCTGAGGAGTATGCTCAAGAGATTTTAGGTTTCATTGATGATTCTTCGAGTGAAAACCTCACTCAGTCTTCTCACCCCATCATTGCCAATTCTTCTCCTTCCCTCACTCCGTTTGAGGGAAGTGACTTCATCTTAGAAGAAATTGAGGCCTTTCTCAAAAGTGACTCGATTCCCGATGGAATCGATAACCACGATAACCAAGAGATTGACCCCGAGAGGGATATTCTCATACTTGAGAAATTATTAAACGAAGATCCCTCTCCTCTTCCTGTTCTACCACAAACACTTCATAAAGAGGAAGTCAAAAATGTTGAGAAAACTGATGACTTTCCCGAGGTTGAACTCAAGGACTTTCCGCCTCATCTTGAATATGCATTTCTGGAGGGTGATGATAAATTACCCGTCATAATTGCTAAAGACTTAAGTGTTGAGGAAAAGGCTGTTCTCATAAAGGTTTTGAAGTCTCATAAACAAGCAATTGCTTGGCGACTCTCCGACATCAAGGGCATTGACCCTGAATTTTTTACTCACAAGATTTTAATGGAGGACGACTTCAAACCTGCAGTCCAACAACAAAGAAGGGTGAATCCAAAAATTCACGAGGTTATCAAACAAGAAGTTTTAAAACTCCTTGATGCCGGATTGATTTACCCTATTTCGGACAGTCCTTGGGTTAGTCCCATACATTGTGTTTCAAAAAAGGGTGGCATTACTGTTGTCACAAATGAGGAAAATGAATTGATTCCAACTCTTTTGGTTACGGGGTGGCGTGTCTGCATTGACTATCGCAAGTTAAATGACACCACCCGTAAAGATCATTTTCCTCTGCCCTTTATGGATCAGATGCTCGAGAGATTAGCGGGGAATGAGTACTATTGCTTCCTCGACGGTTTCTCGGGTTACTTTCAGATTCCCATTGATCCGCAAGATCAGGAAAAGACCACTTTTACGTACCCCTATGGAACTTTTGCGTATAAACGTATGCCATTTGGCTTATGTAATGCTCCGGGCACGTTTCAAAGATGTATGATGGCCATATTTTCCGACATGATCGGGAAAACTATAGAGGTCTTTATGGACGATTTTTCGGTCATTGGGGATTCGTTCCAATCATGTCTCTCCCATTTAGACAGCATGCTAAAACGTTGTGAAGACACAAAGTTATGTCTAAATTGGGAGAAGAGTCACTTTATGGTCAAAGAGGGCATTGTCCTAGGCCATAAAATTTCAAAAAACGGGATTGAGGTTGACAGAGCCAAAGTGGACGTCATTGCAAAATTGCCTCATCCCACTACCGTAAAAGGTGTTAGGAGCTTTTTGGGTCATGCCGGTTTCTATCGTAGGTTTATTCAAGATTTTTCTAAAATCGCCCGGCCTAAGACCCATCTCCTCGAGAAGGATGCTCCTTTTATCTTCTCCCCCGAGTGCATCGAAGCTTTTGAAACATTAAAGAAAAAGCTTACTGAGGCACCGATTCTTGTTGCCCCCGATTGGGACTTGCCCTTCGAGCTCATGTGTGATGCTAGTGATTATGCGATAGGGGCAGTCTTGGGGCAACGAAAAACAAAACATTTTCAGCCTATACACTATGCCAGCAAAACTATGACCGAGGCTCAAATTCATTACACCACCACTAAAAAAGAATTATTAGCTGTGGTGTATGCTTTCGAAAAATTCCGGCCATACTTGATACTGACCAAAAGCATAGTATATACGGATCACTCGTCTTTGAAGTACCTCTTTGCAAAACAAGATGCAAAGCCGAGACTCCTCCGTTGGGTTCTCCTCCTACAGGAATTTGATATCATAATTCGTGATAAAAAAGAAGCTGAGAAACTAGTCGCTGATCATCTTTCCCGTCTTGAAAACCCTCACCAAGATGGTTTCGAGAAAAAGGAAATAAACGAAACATTTCCTCCCGAAACCCTCAATGCGGTTTCATTTCGTGGAGACTCGATTACCCCATGGTTTGCCGACTTTGCAAACTACCTTGCGGGTAACTTTGTTGTGAAAGGGATGTCGTCCCAACAAAAAAATAAATTCTTCAAAGATGTAAAACATTACTTCTGGGACGACCCCTATCTGTTCAAAATTTTTGCGGATCAAGTCATCCCGCGGTGTGTGTATGGTCAGGAAGCCACTGAAATTTTAAAGGCTTGCCATACTGGTCCCACAGGGGGCCATCACAATCCCAACTACACCGCCAAAAAGGTGTTTGATTCCGGCTTTTATTGGCCCACAATCTACAAAGATGCCCAAGAATTGGTCAAGTCCTGTGACGCTTGTCAACGTCACGGGAATATTTCACAAAAGAATGAAATGCCTCAGAATGCAATTCAAGTTTGTGAAATTTTTGACATCTGGGGCATCGACTTTATGGGGCCATTTCCGTCTTCTCATGGCAACAAATACATACTCGTGGCCATTGACTACTTGTCAAAATGGGTCGAAGCGAAAGCTTTACCCACAAATGATGCCCGAGTAGTTGTGAAATTTTTGAAAGCTCTTTTTGCCCGATTCGGAACTCTACGTGCTATTATTAGTGATCGTGGTACGCACTTCTGTAATGACAAATTCGATAAAGTCATGCAAAAGTACAGTGTAACTCACCGTATTTCTACTACGTACCACCCTCAAACAAGTGGACAAGTCGAAGTTTCCAATCGGGGCATTAAAAGAATTTTAGAAAGAACCGTAGGTGAAAATCGTGCATCGTGGTCGGATAAACTAGATGATGCATTTTGGGCTTTCCGTACGGCTTACAAAACACCCATTGGGTGTACACCTTACAAACTTGTGTACGGGAAAGCGTGCCATCTTCCGATCGAGCTTGAGCACAAAGCCTATTGGGCTCTCAAGCATGCCAATTTTGACCTCAAAACTGTGGGTGATCATAGAAAAGTTCAACTGAATGAATTAAATGAACTTCGTGATCAAGCTTACGAGAACTCTTTGATCTACAAAGAAAAGACAAAGAAGATTCATGACTCAAAAATCAAGAACCGCGTTTTTAACGTTGGTGATCGAATCCTTCTTTTCAACTCTAGACTCAAGATCTTCTCGGGAAAGCTCAAAACCCAATGGACTGGTCCATTCACTATCGCTAAAGTCTACCCTTATGGCACCGTTGAATTATCTCAAAATGACGGTCCGAATTTCAAAGTGAATGGACATCGTTTAAAGCATTACTTTGGAGAGGACATACCATCCATGGTTGTCCCGGATCTCCAAACTTTCCCCAAGGACAATTGAATTCGGGGATCGAGTCAAGCTAGCTACTCGATGAACAAAAACAATAGCACAATACGGGTTTTCACCCGTATCTCTGATTTCTTTCTACTTTCTACCACCTAGTGTGGGGGAATGGCCAACCCCCCGCTGTTTGAAAAATGTATATATGTATATAAGTTTTTTTTTTTTTTTTTTTTTTTTTTTTTTTTTTTTTTTTTTTTTTAAGTGTATATATATAGATATAAAGTGAAATATGGTGTTTCCGCAGTTAGATTCGAATATTAGCTTTTTCCATTCAAAGAGTCGGCATAATAGCTGAGACTTTGAATATTGAGGACAATTTTCATTTCTAAGTGTGGGGGGGGGGGGGAAATTCTAGCGAATTTTATCAAAATATATCTTCTAGTACCCCCGTTTTGGCCAAAATTTTCAAAAAATTTTCACTTTATTTCAAAATTTTTGTGGTAATCAGTCCGCCATGTCTAACCGACAAAGGGATTGGCTAATCCAGGAGTAAACGGCTCTTGGTAAAGATAATTCAAATCCGTTTATGGCTTGCAATTTGCCCAAAATTGTATGGTACATCAACTCGTCATATCCCAAAAAGTGAATGAGTTGGCTAGCCCGCAAGATTATGGCTTGTGGTAAAGGCAATGGAAAAACCATAATTGGTAATCAGCTCACCAAGATGTCGACTGTGTCCATCAAGAGTTGTCAGGGCGACAGGTGTAACCTCAGTGGGGTCACGAGAGTAGTTAGTCTTATGTAAGACTTCAGGCTCGAAGCCCATGCTATCAGGCTTAATATACTCAGACCCCAACAAGTCTTGCAGGGCGCAGGAAATGAATCTAGGGTAAGACATGAGTTTTTGCCTAGACTTCCCACCCAGCTTAGCAATGAGGCCCCTGAAGATAATTTCTCCAAGGTCAATTTTTATACCCTCCAGGAGACAATACACTATCATTGCTTGAGTAGTGTTTAGTTGCTCAGTGGAGGATTTGTTTCCCCCAAGGACCTGAATGACAAAGGTCATCAGGATCCTCCAGGGGGCAGGGAACCAGGTTTTGATGATAGGGGCTTTGGATATAAGGGCCCCTGGGGTCACATCAGGGTGATTCTTATCATATGGCCCTAGTTCCAGCAGAATTGCTTTCACATCTTCATCCTTGGGTAGGCCAGCAAAGGTCTCAGTTTAATCAAGGCCAGTGACTTTGATAAAGGTTTTGTAGGTAAGAGTCAGGGACTTTGTCCCATTCTTCACTAAGAACCTTATGGTCGCGTCCTTTGGTGCATCAGGGTTTTCCACCACTGTTGTACACCAGAATTCCCTAAAATAATCATGATAAATGATAGAGGGGGTTATTGTGAATGCGATGGAGAGAAAACAGTTTTGGAGGTATTTCACCACATCCCTGTAATCATGGAACCCTTCAGGGTAGGCAAAATTCCCCACCACATTGTCCTTGGTAAGGTCTACGCTCTCCATCTAGTATTCCACATTTGGAGGGTATGTGATAGCTTTGGAAGAAGCCATTGGTAGAGAATAGGTCTGGTTTTGAAAAAGGTTTTGGTCACAAGATAGAACACACGTAGTTTTAAGAGGAAGAAAAAGTTTTGCAGGAGTTTTTCTAAATAATGAAAGTGTGTGTGTTTTTCTTTGTGGGGGTATTTAAAGGAGTTGAAATTAGGGTTGCAAATGTTGCGGATACCAAATGGTTGTGAATTGATTTGATTGGGTGTTACAAAATGTGGTTTGATATTCACATTAAATGCCACATTTCCCATCAACCCCATTTTTCGCAACATGATCAGATGAACAGTTGCACGGCTCTACAAAAGGTACTTTTGCAGAGTAATGTCACCACATAAAATACCAAGAGATGTTATATGTGAGTGGGATCATTTAATGCCTAGTG
Source organism: Artemisia argyi (assembly GCA_030686995.1). NCBI lineage: Eukaryota > Viridiplantae > Streptophyta > Magnoliopsida > Asterales > Asteraceae > Artemisia > Artemisia argyi. The sequence continues at coordinate 75,424,730 of CM060687.1, forward strand.
GGATTGGTTAGGGAAGTGTGGGGGCCCAAGACATGGATGCCAGAAGGATAAGTAACATATATTCCTATATCTAATAGAAATTCGGTTACCAACCTAGGTCATTTACTAACTAAGTACTTAGAGAATTTAGTTTGAGTATTCAATGTCATTTGGTGTCTTGAGCCCCCTAAATGACTTTTCATTCAGTGAGTTGATGTTCAGGAATGGATGATCAGTGAGTAAAATGATTGTTACATCACTGAGAAGGGGTTAGTTCAGGGACCATGGATAGATTACATCATGTTGGAACAACTTTAATCAGTTGCCTGATTCAATGTCCAACACGCCCAATTCTGCTTTCAGTCTGGTGAAAGTGGGTTCATCCAAGGGTTTAGTGAAGATATCAGCTAACTGATATTCAGTGGGGATGAAATGTAATTCAATCTCTCCATTCATGATGTGGTCCCTGATGAAGTGATATCTTATTTTGATGTGTTTGGTTCTTTGATGAAGTACAGGGTTGTTGGAGAAGGCTATGGCACTTGTGTTATCACAAAAGATGGGTACCATCTTGTACTGAATGCCATAGTCACTCAGTTGGCTCTTCATCCAAAGTACATTTGCACAACACCCTGCAGCAGCCACATATTTAGCTTCAGCTGAGGACATGGCCACTGACTGTTGCTTCTTTTTACTCCAACACAAAAGTTTTCCAACAAGGAATTGACAGGACCCTGAGGTACTTTTTCTATCCATATTGCAGCCTGCATAGTCTGAGTCAGTGCATCCTTTGAGATCAAACCCTGAGCATTTTGGGTAATACAAACCAAGGTTTGGTGTACCCTTCAGGTATCTGATGATTCTCTTGACAGCAGTGAGATGAGACTCTTTTGGATCAGACTGGTATCTAGCACATAGACAGACTGAGAATTGGATATCAGGCCTTGAGGCAAGTAGGTACATCAGAGACCCTATCATTCCTCTATATAGGGTTTGATTCACTGATTTACCAGTGAGATCAGGTCCAAGGTTGTTTGGGGGAACGATAGGAGTCTTTACTGAAGAGCAGTCAGTGAGCTCATACTTCTTCAGTAGGTTCCTAGTGTATTTTTCTTGACAAATAGATATGCCTTTGTCAGACTGTTTGATTTGAAGTCCAAGAAAATAAGTGAGTTCACCCATCATGCTCATTTCAAACTTAGTGGTCATCAGTTTTTCAAACTGTTTGCAAAGTTTGTGATGGATCTAAAACACCTTGAACTTGTGTTAGATTGATACTTTGAGTTATATCACTAAGTATGCGGAATCTACTTAGTAACACTTAGAAGTTTGATTGTGAGTAAGACAATTGTATATGAATAAGAACAATGTATATAAACAAACTATTAGCTCCAATATTATTAATGATAATAATACGAGTGATCTTGATATCACTAGGGTTACACCATGAAGCTCTAGAAACGTATATAAAACCTTTAACCTAGGATCTCCTTTTATAGCACAAGGAGTCCTCTTCTACAAGATAAGTATAAAGCTAATAGAATAAGATATACACAAGATCTATTCTATATTTATCAAAACACGTTTCCTAACAGTTATCTAATAAGCAGTGGTAATATATGTTCTTGCAGTGGTAATGAGTTTCCACTGCAAGTACAATCTTCTGCAGTTGTAACATCTTCTCTTAGCCGTGGTAACTGTTAGTATAATTCCCAACAATCCTCCCCTAACTTATGATTAATACATAAATCAATAAGTTTCTTCAAGTATTCAGCAAACATGAGGATATGGGAATTCTTCCAAATACTTATCTTCTTCTTCTTAACTCTTTATCAGCTCTCACACTTTGATCATAAATCCTTTGTAGCAAATCTTCTATAACTTCAGTTCTTTCCCAGCACCTAAGCTTCACTGTTCTCATCACATCCAATACTCCAGCTCTCAATGGATATTCTTTCTCAGCCAGCATAAAGACATCAACTCCATCTTGAGTAGAAACATGATGCACAGAACTTGAATCATAGAACTTCCACAAGGTTCTTTGATCATGAGCTTCAAATCTCCAATATCTATCACTTGGGTCAGGTTCATATAATCTACTGAAGTGAACCCATAACTCCTTAGCCTTGACATCAACAAGTTCATCCTTTTTAAACTGATCTTGAACAATCCTCTACAAAGTATCCAAGTCTTCTCTATCACAAGATCTAACAATGTCTTCAAAATCTCTGCAAATGCTTGTGACACTTCCAGTTCTGATAATCTTCCAAGCTACACCAAAACTATCAGAAAAGATCTCCCAACCAACAACTGGATATTTTGCTTGTAGAGGTTCAATATTAAGTACATCAGTCTCTATGAACAACATGTTTGTAACTTGCTCTTCTGTCAACTTGCTAGGACCCTCTTTTGCTTGAGATGATTCTTGAGTCTTCAACTTCTTTGCATCTTTTGATCCAAGACTCACTCCAGACCTTTTTGTCTTCATAACTATAGGTTCTTGATCCATTGGAATGAATTTACTATCTTGTCTTTTGATTCTGTAGTAAATACCTTCAATTTGATCATGTGACATTCCTTTGAATTGAGCCATCTTCATATTACCAACATGGAAACAAAAAGTCTTCATCTCAGCAATAATCTGTGCCTTTGTAAGCTTTCTTGGCTTCTTTTGACCTTTTCTAACATCCCCAATGATTTCATCAAGAGTCTGCTGATTCTTCATTAGAATGAAATCTTTAAGTTGAGTAGACTTTTGGTCTTTATTCAAGGTTGTATTTGCAATAAGTTCAATGGCCTTCTTCCTGATTATTTGATCATTGTTAATCAAATAGTCAATCTCTTCTTCTGTAGGCACATAAGTGAATAATGGAGGTTTCTCATGTATGACAGTTGGTGAGACATTTGAAATTGGTTCTGTCATAACAGCTTCAAGTTTATCCAACCCCTTTGCTTCCATAAAACTAGCAACTTCATCTTCCTCTAACTTTCTTTTTCTTTCATTCTCTGCTGCTTGCTGTTGCTCTGCCAATCTTGCATCAAAATTAATTTGATCTTGTTCTTTCTTAGAAATATTTCTTGTAAGCTCTTGTTCTGAACCAGTCACAATAGCTTTTCCTTTGACTGATCTTATTCTGGCAGCTTCTTCCTTTGCAGTGGTAATTTCTTGAGTAGCAGTGGGAACTTTTTCACTTGCAGTGGTAATAGGTTGATTAGTGGGAACTTGTTCTACTTCAGTGGAAATTGGTTGAGCAGTTCCAACTAAATCATCAAAGTTAAAACCAGCATCAGCATCCATATCTTCAAAATCCAATTTCCTCCCCTCAGTCTCAGCTACATCATCTTTTTCTTGAGCATTATCAAAATCAGTGAGCTCAGCAAACTCTTTTTCAAAAATTTTACTCCTCCCCATAAGCTCTGCATCTGTTTTCCTCCCCTGTTTGGAAGAATCTCCCAAAACTTTAGTAGAACTTGCAGAAAACTCATCCTGAGGTGAAGATGATGAAGATAACACAACTTTAGCAGGCCTTTTCTTCTTGAGATTCTCAACTTCATTCTGCAATCTTTGAATCTCAGCCTTCAATTGATTCAGCTCTGTGGCATGTTGTTCTTTGGTCTGTGCCAGATCTTTCTCCAGAGCTAGAACCTGCTTGACTAACTTGGTACAAATTTCCATCAATTCAGGTAGTTGCACACTGCCTTCATCACTTCCAACTGTGTAACCTGTTGGGAGAGGTGAATCATGAGGCATGGATTCAGGCTCTTCCCTAGTTGGACTAGGATTAAGCCTGAAACTACCACTGCTTGTTCCTAAACCAAAGGGTTCAGCAACATGCAATGTTGAGATGAGAGAAGTTGGCTGTTTAGACCTTCTCTCATAAGTGTGAGTTATAGCAGGGGTATGGTGAATTTGTGGAACAACAATATTGGGTGTGTTATGGGATACAACTGGGATGGTTGCATCTTCACCCTATACTTGAGCAATTTTAGCAAGCATTTGAGGAAAAAGTGGATGAACCTCCCCATTCCAAAGATCTGAAGCCTTACACATGTTTTGAAAAACTTTTGGCTTAAGACTGGAAGGTTCATAAATTCTATTGTGAGGTTGCAGTTGAAACTCATTTAACACTGCTTGCACAAACCTTGGATACATCAAAAATTTATATTGACTCTTTACATTGCCTTTCATATTATTGAAAATAAACTTTGAAAAATTGAAAGTCCTATCAGTTGCCAAACAAACCAAAGGATAAGCCATGGTTGATGCAAATTGTTCATAAGATGTTTTCTTAGGACTTAGGCAATGTAAAAGAGTGTGAATTAAAAATCTCCAATGGGGACAAAAACATCCTTTTCTGAAAGTAATTTTTTGTTCAGATGTATCATACCCCATTAAAGCAATATTAGTGAAAATTTCTGAATTAGGTAATGTGATGATACCATTGAGATCATCCAATTGGAGAATTCTCCTCAAGGATGACTCAGTAACATCAATAGTTACCCCATCCACTGTGGCTCTTAGAGCATCCACATATTCATGTGTGTCTCCCTGTTCAAGAGTTATGGACTCCACAGTGTTCCAGAACTGTTTGATATGAGAGACATAGATTGTGGGATTAATAGTTAAGGCATACCTTATATGAGTTGTGTTTAGAAAATCCACAATCTGATGAAAAACAGGGCCACTCTTCTCGTTTGACTTTTGTAAGTAGGCCACTTGGTTGTGCTCCTCGACAAATTTTAGAATCGCCATGATATTTGTGAAAAAGAGAATAAAAGTGTTAGTAATCAAGATAAAAAGCAAGCCGTATGATGATCAATTTATACTAATAGGGTTTGAGGAGGTTGCGCAATGTGAATTATCTTTAGAAAGAATTATCTTTGGAAAAAGAATAATTTATAATAAGTAAGTAGATAATTCACAAAAGATTTTACCCTATTAATAAGGAAAGACAGTTATTTTTACAACGGCTAGTAAAAAATGGATTACTGACACAACAGTTGTAACGGCTAGTTCATCAGTGGAAAAATTACTCTTGCAGTAGTAACTAATGAACTAGCAGTGGTAAAATTTTCACAACATATCAAAGAGCAGTGGTGAATAAAACATAAAAATTTGCTGCTCTTATCATAGTTTTTAGCAAACTACCAGCTATCAACGGATTTGATATGTCTTTACCATGAGCCGTTTGCTATGGACTAGCCAACTCTTGATCACTTGGAGTATGGTGAGTTGATGACCTAGTTTTTGGTAAACTATCAACCATAAACGGATTTGATAAGTCTTTACCAGTAGCCGTTTGCTCTGGACTAGTTGATTCTTATGTGGATTAGACATGGTTAATCAATAACCATTTGTTGTATGTCTATGATACACACCTTATTACTCCAATGACTCCAATAATATGGGTTGAATGCTGCAAACCAAAATAACTTTCAACTTAACCCATAAAGATTAACCCAAAGTAACTTTTTAACCAAGTTACTATTCACAAAAATATCTTCCAAAAGTCAACCCGATAATAACCAAATTTACTCCTCCAACCTACCAAAACAGTTAAGAGTAAATATTCTTCATTAATTAGAATTCGACCTTGACTTTGCTTATAAAAGGGGGCTCAAAACTTTTATCTCTCATCAACAAACAACTTCAACAACACAAACCCTTAATCAACACAATGAGCTGGTTCCCAATAGTCTACATATCTTCTGATGAGGAAATCAGCTATTGTTCAAACTCAGAGGATCTTTCAACAGGATGGAGTGATTACTTCCCACCAAGTGCAACCATTTCCACAGCATCCAACAAGCCATCCAAAAAGACTGAAGCTTCTCCTGCTCCATCTTTGGAGTTCTATTCTAGTTCTTCCTCTGATGATGATAATGATCCAACCTTTGATCTTTCCAAAGAGCTTCCAAAGGCCCTCACCACAGCATTGAAGACCGCCATAAGCAACATGAAGTGGCCTGCTGTTGAGAAGCCTACCCAAGCACCAAGGCCTCCCAAGCAAGTTCTGGGACTTGCTTGTCCAAGGAAACAACTCTCTTTTGATGACAAGAGAAAGAAAGCTTCCAAAGGCAAGCATGACTATGAAGGAAAAGGAAAGAAACCCATGGTGTAGGTGTTAGGTTGTAGGTTTATGTCTTTTGTGATGGTTTTCTGTGTTGGTGACAATGTTATCTGAATGGATGTGATGTACTCTCCTTTTAATCAATAAAAGTACTCTTTGTTCTAGCTATTATCACCAAACTTTCCACTGTTGTATGTTAATTTCCATTGTGCTCTTGATAATTCTGCATACAAATTAGTAGAAAACCATACATACAATACAAACAATATTAGTACCTAAAAACTATCCTGCAACACTGAAAAGTATTAGACATCAAAGATTTATGGATTTGGCATTCCAATACCTGTTACCAAGTATTGAAACCTACCCACATCAAGCCCTTTTGTTAATAAATCAGCATAATTGTCATCAGTATGAATTTTGACAACATTAATAAGCTTTTTCTCAAAACAATATCTAATAAAATGATGTCTAATTTCAATATGTTTAGTTTTAGTGTGTTGCACAGGATTTTTAATGATGCATATGGTACTACTATTGTCTATATAGATAATGGTGTTCATGAAATTGTACCCATAATCCAATAATTGATTCTGAAGCCAAAGGATCTGAGTACAACAACTAGCAGCTGTAACATATTCTGCTTCAGTGGTTGAAGTAGCAACCATAGTTTGCTTCTTGCACTGCCATGACACCAATCTACATCCAAGAAATTGACATCCTCCAGTAGTTGATCTTCTATCCAAACTTGCACCAACATAGTCACTATCTGAGTATGTGCTCAATTCCATTGGAGAGTCTCTTGGATACCATAATCCTATATTAGGATAAGTCTTCAAGTACCTAAAAATCTTTTCCACTGCTGTCATATGTGATGTCTTTGGAGTCACTTGAAATCTTGCATAAGCACATACAGCAAACATAATGTCTGGCCTTGATGAAGTAAGATACATCAAAGAACCAATCATAGATCTGTAAGTGTGGACATCAACATTAGCACCACTAGCATTCTTTAACAATAGATGAGTGGTCTTGTCAGCAGGGGTATTTGAAGGTTTTGCATCAGTAAACTTGAACTTCCTAATGATCTCAGCCACATATTTGTCTTGACTGATAAATCTGCCTTCCTTACTCTATTGTACTTGCAGCCCCAAAAAGAATGTAAGTTCTCCCATAGAACTCATTTGAAATTCATCTTTCATCAGCTTCTCAAACTCTTTGCACATCTCTTGTTTAGTAGACCCAAAGATAATATCATCAACATATACTTGAACAAGTAGAATATCACCTTTGTCTTTCTTGATGAACAAAGTTTGGTCAATCTTGCCTCTATGAAACCCATTATTCAATAAATAAGTAGCTAAGGTTTCATACCACTTCCTTGGAGCCTGATGTAAGCCATAAAGAGCCTTAACCACTTTATATACTTTATTTGGGTGTTGAGGATCTTCAAAGCCTGGAGGTTGAGAGACATATACCTCCTCATCAATAGTACCATACAGAAAGGCACTCTTGACATCCATTTGATAGACTGTAAAGCCCATAAATGATGCATAGGCTAAAAACAATCTAATAGCCTCAATCCTTGCAACAGGAGCAAACACTTCTTCATAATCAATACCCTCCTCTTGAGTGTATCCTTGAGCAACCAATCTAGCTTTGTTCCTGATTACAATACCTCTTTCATCTTTCTTGTTTCTGAAAACCCATTTAGTACCAATGACCTCCATACCATCAGGCAAGTCACAAAGAACCCAAACCTTTTGAAGTTTAAACTGCAACAACTCTTCTTGCATAGCTTCAACCCAGCTAGATTCTCCTAGAGCCATATACACATTCTTAGGCTCCACCTGTGAGAGAAAACAGAAAAACAAACATTCATTCTTCTTACTATGTTTCTTAGACTCATACACTTCACTTATGAACCCATGAATATCATCTTTCTTTGTCTGTCTTCTAGTCTTCACACCTGATTGAAGTTCACCAATAACATTATCAAGTGGATGAACTTTGTGAATTGAAGACTGTGATGTGCTAGGAATATCATATGTTGTAGGCATGTTTGAGATCTCTACATCATCACTTGGTGATTCCTGAGAAGTATGTTCCACATTTGGGCTGACAGTGGAAACTTCTGGTGTAGCAGTGGGAATGGAGTTACCACTGCTAGTAGGAATATCTTTATTTACATCAAAATTCACACCATCTGCATCACTTGTCTTTTCAGAATTATCAACAAAGTCCCAAAGTGGCATAACAATTTGATCTTCATCATCTTTACAAGCTTCATCTTCATCAATGAATTCTTCTGAATCTTCAAGATCTTTGTCTCCAGTGCTTGAAGTGAGAGGAACATAATTCATTGTATTTGATAATGTTTCAAGATCAAATAGCCAATCTGGTCCTGAACCTGCCATGTTTGCTTTATTTTCAAGAAACTGAACATGCAAGTTCTCTTCAATCTTCTTTGTTCTTAAGTTATAGACTCTAAAAGCCTTGCTAACCATAGAGTATCCAACAAAGAAGCCTTCATCAGACTTTTCTTCAAATTTACCCAGATGATCAATGGTATTAAGAATGGTAACATGACACCCAAATGGCCTCATAAACTCCAAAGTAGGAGGTCTTCCTCTGAACAACTCATAAGGTGTCTTGTTCTTTGTTTTGACCACTAAAACTCTGTTCTGTATGTAACAAGCAGTGTTAACTGCTTCAACCCAAAAAGTCACTGGAAGCTTTGAATCAGCTAACATAGTTCTAGCAGCCTCAATTAGTGTTCTGTTTCTTCTTTCTGCAACTCCATTTTGTTGAGGAGTTTTTGCAACACTAAATTCTCTTTTAATACCTTTGTCTCTGCAGAAATCATCCATAACTTTATTCTTGAATTCTGTCCCATTGTCACACCTGATGATCTTGATTGTCTTTTCATATTGATTTTCAACTTCAGTGATGAATGTCTTAAGGATGCCAGTGGTTTCATCCTTGGTTCTTAAAAAGAAAATCCATGTGAATCTACTAAAATCATCAGTCACAACAAGACAATACTTCTTCAAATTTATGATGCTCACAGAAGTAGGACCAAACAAGTCCATATGCAGCATAAAGAGTGGATGATCAATAGAATTGAATGCTTTGGTCTTGCATGAAGCTCTGCGTTGCTTTCCTTTGAGACAGGCAACACAAGTTTGGTCATTTTCAAATCTTTTCTCTGGTAGACCTCTGACAAGTCCATCTTTCACAATCTTGTTGATGGTCTTGAAGTTGACATGACCAAGTCTTCTATGCCAAAGCATTGATTCATCCAAAGTGGCTTTAGCAAGCAAGCAAGTAACATCATTATTAGCCACTATGTTCTTCATGTCAATGCTATACAGATTACCTTTTCTAGGGATTTTAAGCAAAATGTCACTTTCATCAGGAAGCTTATAATCCTTAGATAAGATATAGCATTCATCTTCTGTGAATAGAACTCTATGCTTCTTGTCACACATCTGTGACACACTAAAGAGGTTGTACTTGAGTTCTTTCACATACTGCACATCTTCAAAATCAATGTTTCCAGCCTTGATTGTTCCTTTGCCAGAAACTTTGTCACCAATTCCTCCTCCAAAGCTGACAAATTGTCCATCATAAGGTTGAAAGTCTGAAAGATAGGACTTATTGCCAGTCATGTGCCTGGAACATCCACTATCTGAGTATCCTTGATCATTTGTAGTCTTTGAATGTCCCTGCACACAAAATAAAGGAATTAGTTCCTTTTGGGGACCCAAGCCACAAATAACTTGGATCTGCCTCGTGTATCAATATAATTATATCTATCAAAGGTCATTGATACACCATTGGGATTGTTTGAGGTAATGGTTCCTTTTGGTTTCCATTCCCAACGTGATGAGGCCTTAACAGCATTTCCCATATTTACCTTTTTCTTGTTAACAGACCCACCAGTGGTAACCTTTGGTCTTGCAGTGGTAACTGCTGGATTAGCAGTGGAAACTGCTTGTTTTGAAACTTTGGGTACCCACTTTTGATTATTGTTAACTTTCTTTTCAAAATTGATCTTTTTCCCTGTTTGAGTAGATTTAACAAAAGTAGTAATAGGGGGCTTAGGGTAAACTCTGTTTTTATTTCTGGCAGTGGCAACTGCTGGTCTAGCAGTGGAAACTGCTGGTCTAGCAGTGGAAACTGCTGGTCTAGCAGTGGAAATTGGTTTAATGCCAGAATGAAACAAAACAGACCTGGGAATCATCTTGCTAAGTGGATTTGGGTGAGTTAAGTTATTAGCATTTTGTCCATTCACCCTAGTATTCCCAAACACTTCCCTTCTTCCCAAGTGGTAGGTACAGCTATAAGACAAATGGTAAAAGCTACCACATATATGACAGGGTTTGTTATTGAACACAAAATCACTACCAAATTGCCTAGATTTAACATGATTCCAACTCCTCATATTACCCCTAGGAGTTGGTGACCTACTTTTGTACATCTCTGCATATCTAGTAGTAGGCCTAGTGAAATTAGGTTGTGACCTAGGCTTCTCTTTGACTACATCAGGAATACTTCTTTTAACCTCCACTTTAACATTCTCAGGAACACTAGGTTTAGACTCAACATTTAAATTTTCATCTTTAAGAGATGAGTCACTAGCACTATCAAATATATCAACCTCAACCTGAACCTTTTCAATTTCAACTGGTTTAACAAACTTTGGTCCATAGGTCATAGGTGGTTCCTGGAATTCCTCTAATCTTGTGTGAGCTAAGTCAATGCCAGGAGGTGATGGAACACCTCTTAGAGGTGGTGGAACTGTTTTGTATCCAATTCCTGATTTGGCTTTGCTCACAACTTGGGCTTCCCAAATTTTGTCAATACACTTGGATTGATGATCCAGTGTTTGCTTAGTTATCATTATATTCTCACTAGCCATCTTAACCTTTTCTAGTTCTTCTCTAAGAACCTTATTTACAGCAACCTGATAATCTAAGTCTCTTCTTAATACTGCAATATCATCATTGAACTTAGATTCATTTGCCCTATAATGCTCTAATTGAGTTTCTAAAACACCTAGGCCTCTTTTATGATTTGCTAAGTTATAATTAGTATGAGTTAACTCTAGGCATTGTTCATTAAATTGTGCTTTTATTTTCTCATACTCTTTTAAGGCCTTACAAGATTTAGAACAAGCATTATCAATTTGTACCTCAGAGTCAGAAAAAGCCATTAGTGCAAGCTCAGTAGCAACCATTGCAGACTCTGAATCATCTTCCTCATCCTTGGTCATAAAGCTCCAATCAAAGCTCACTCCATCAATAGCCAATAGCCCCTTTGGCTCATCAGTAGTAGGTTCCTTCTTCTTGTCCTGCTTATACCAAGTTGACCTGTTGTCAGATTTCCTTGGCTTCCTGCACTCCCTCGCAAAGTGCCCCTTCTTATGACAATTATAGCACTCCACCTTCTTTTTGTCAAAACCTACTGTTTCATTGCCACTGATGTTGATCTTTCTTCCAGTCTTCTTCCAAAACTTCTTTGTCCTTAAGCTTAGTAAAGCCACTTGCCATTTAATGTCCATCTCCTCCATATCATCCTCATCAATTTGATCCAAATCCTCATGATTGAGAATTGAACCACCCACTTGACTTGATATAAAGGCATAAAAAGTAGTATCACTAAGTCCTGCAATCTGTCTCTTTGAGCTACCAGTGGAAACAACAATGTTAGCACTGTCATCATCACTATCACTTTCTTCATCTGAACTATCATCAAGAGATGATGATATGAGTGCTACACTTCCTGAACTTGAGCTTATTTTGCCAGCTTTCTTCAATCTTTGTTCAATAACCTTGAAGTTATTGTACAAATCATTAAGTTTCATGGTCTCCAAATCTGGCTTATCTTCCCACACAGCAACATTGGTTCCAAACTCAGAGGGTAAGCTTCTTAAGAACTTTAGATTGAGGTCTTCCCTTTCCACCTCAATTCCAAAAACAGTGAGTTGAGTAACAATCTTTTGTAGCCTTGTGAAGATGCTATCAATAGATTCATTACTTGTTGAACCAAAGTTTTCATAAGTCTGCTTCAGCAGGGTCTTTTGAGTCTTCTTAGTGGAATCATTACCACCAAAAACATTACAGATCTCATCAAAAAGAGTTTTTGCAGTCTTGTACTTGCTGAATGCTAGAAGTTGATCTCTGGGAAGTGTCATCAGCAACAAACCTCTGGCCTTCAGATCATTCTTCAGCTGAAGTCTTTCATCATTAGTAACAGGTCCAGTGTTGACCTTAATTACTTCCTTGCCACCAATCATCTCTGAAGTAGAACTTGGTTTGAAAGAATTTCCAACCATAATGATCTCCCAGAGTGTGTAGTCTTGGACCATAAAGAATTGTTCGATCATCAGCCTCCACATCTCAAAGTCATTCAACTTAAGCTTTGGAAGCTTAGCAGAGTTACTGGTTTCTGTCTCCATTGATTCTTCTGAGCGAACTAGAGTCTTCTAAATCAAAGTATCAAAGCATGGCTCTGATACCACTTGATGGATCTAAAACACCTTGAACTTGTGTTAGATTGATACTTTGAGTTATATCACTAAGTATGCGGAATCTACTTAGTAACACTTAGAAGTTTGATTGTGAGTAAGACAGTTGTATATGAATAAGAACAATGTATATAAACAAACTATTAGATCTAATATTATTAATGATAATAATATGAGTGATCTTGATATCACTAGGGTTACACCTTGAAGCTCTAGAAACGTATATAAAACCTTTAACCTAGGATCTCCTTTTATAGCACAAGGAGTCCTCTTCTACAAGATAAGTATAAAGCTAATAGAATAAGATATACACAAGATCTATTCTATATTTATCAAAACACGTTTCCTAACAGTTATCTGATAAGCAGTGGTAATGTAACAATTCGCAATTTCAGGTTAATTACTATTCTCGGAAAATTTTACTATTCATTTTTACTATTCATTTCTTTCCGAAATTTTCCCGAAAGTTGATTTTTATTTCATATTCTCGAGTGATAAATCATTTCCATGGCAAAATAAATGTTTGACATTCGTCAGATCATTTTCGTGAAAGTTATTAAGGAAATACACGTTTTAGGGTAAAACGTCATTCAGAAATTCCACGCACAACGAAATTCGACCCCGTCAGATGACCCCACATCAAAAAAATGCTTGACACACTCATGATTTATTAGAGAATAAATCATGACTGAGAAAAATATAACCAGAATAAACCTCGGCCGTGAAAAACTGGAATTTTCAGTTTTAAGCGTTTTTACTCAGCCATAACCCTAGCCTATACCTGCACCGCGTTTTTAAGATGATTTGAGTTTTCAACTTATTAGAATAAGTCAACATATTTTTCCCTCCTCCATTGACCAAAAATCATCCCTTGATGTTATAAGTCATTTCGTGATTTTTAGGCTTACGGTTTGATGTCTAAAAGACATTTAATACCAACCGACACTGGACTGAGCCCAGTCTAGACATTATAAGTCATTTTAAATCATATATATCATATTAGAAAAGTAACATTTTACTTTTCTCAATTTTACGCAATATTCGTACATTTTACGTATTACGCGTTTTAGACCCGTGTTTCCAGTTTTTAGCAGGGTTTACCACCCAAATGGAACCTAGCACCCATTTTATATTTTATTATGGGACATATGGACATGTCTAACAATACTTTAAAGTTTCATAATTTTACGACAACCGGTTTTACGTTTTGAGGCCTAATCATTTACGGTTGGTATTTCCCGAAGTCAAAACTAGCAAATATCTTAGGATAATATCCAAGCCAAGCCAACTCACCCCCCTAGCTCTTGTGAACCGCCATTAGGGGGGGGAGTCACGCCCTCATGTGGCTTGATCTTGTGCTAAGTTGCCTTGGATGAGATACATGTGTTGAAGTGTACTTAGGAAGCTTTGACTAGTCTTATAATGTAACCTCCTCAAAGGACTATAAAAGCCCCTCCCCTCCCTCTTGTTTGCCGTCCACCTCCAACACCAAAACCATCCATCCTTAGCTTTATTTCCTTCTAATTTCTAGCAAGATTCAAGTGAAGTTCAAGTATAGAAACCCTAGTTGATCTTAAGTTACCAAAACACTTCCAAACCCTAATATACTTGGTGTTTTCTCTTGAGTTTAAATCCACTCAATTCACATCAACTTTCATTACATCTCTTTCAAGAATACCAAGGGTAGAAAGGTTGCATAAAGTGAAAAGGGTTGAAGCAAGTCTATCAAAGTCCATTTCCTTACTTGTTACTTCCTTTCTTTATTAGAAAGCCAAAAGTTGTAAGCCTAAACCTAACATGCTTCTTGTTAATTTATCATGTTCATATCATTTACATGCTATTCTTGCTATATTATGTCTTGTATGAATGTCCATGGTGTATAAAAATGAGTAAAAGATGTTGTTATAATGGATTGTTACAATAAGTTACTAAAACAAGCAAACTAGTGACTTTCTTGGTAAGACCTGATCAAAATGGTAAAAATTTGATATTGGATTATTACATATTACAGTAGAGGACTTAACAAGGAAACCATAGCAACTTGAACCACCTAAAACGAGTATACGAGTCAAAAGTTACGCCCATTTGAAGTTACCAAAGATTTCCGGCAAAACTGCCTAAAATGTTTCTGTGACAGAACCTAAAACACGCAAAAAGAGGTCTTTCTGGTCCGATTCATGAAAAAGTTAAAACACGAAAGTTGTCCGGAATCACGTTTTCATTTAGGAATAAAGAGGCTCGAGCCTTGAAAACGCTTCCTGAGTGAAATATTTCTCAGTTTCTTAACAGCTATTTACATATATATAAGTCACTATATATTGGTTATACTTTAAAAGAAACAAGAGGTCTTATGACCTATAATCAAGACCACCACCATGGCTAGAGCCAAGGTTGTGTCTCATGACCTTGGAACAAGGACCAAAGGTCATGGCTAGGCCATGACGAAATGACCATACCAACTTACATAGGCATAAACATGAAACAATGAATTAGGCGATAACTTGAACAAGCAATTTGGATCTACTTCACTTAAAAAGGAACCATGAGATATACCAAGAGAAAATGGTCATACAAGACTTATAAAACTACCCCTAATAACAATCTTCATGTACTAATAAAATTTCCTAAGTTTATCCAATATCGGACATGTAACTTTTCGGATCAAAACTTATATCTATATATTTTATCAACTACTACAATAGTAGGGAGCCTCATGTGAGGAGTTCATTATGTAAGCCGTCGAGATGAGTTGTGGATTTATGAGTTAAAGTGTCCTGGCTCCTCGAACGCTTACTAACATGACTTCTGAATTATGTCGGCCCGAACGGTAGTAAACGATATACCAAAACATACATGTTTCATGAATCTTTCTTTCAAAGACTTACAATATACATCATACCACATCATGGACTAAATGCAAGATATATATATAGGCACTCCGTTATGTTCTTTACTCAAATCCTAAGTCGCAACATTCTATTATAGGTTGCTCGTAGAAACCTACACGATCCAATCATCACCTTCATTACTTGCTATCCTACTTAAGGTGAGTTCATAGCCCCACTTTACATTACTTCAATGTTTTACAAACCCTTGGGGGAATACATGCTACTTTTAAACCGAACACAATGCTTTGAAACTGTATGCTGCCTGATTGTTTTATTATTACTAAGTACCTACCTTGCCAATCCTAGGCCCCTATCATGAACCATTTAATCACTAGAATTAGTGAGCGCGAGTATTGTGAATAGGCCTATTGGGATTGACGAATCCCATTTGTTTGAGCAGATTAGTTCAAACGAATGCACTATATTTGAACATTAAGTATGACGGCAAAGTACTTACCGGGGCAACATAACCGCCGATTGATATTGGTACCCGTTAACGTATTGGTTGCATGAGCTTAGTATATAATAATAACTGTTTTGTTTTCTAACATGAGTATGAGTCTAATTAACTCTTACTACCAACATATTGTGTTCAACCGTTAAACAAACTCTATGAATTTCACTCAACCTTTGTGTTGACCTCTTAAGCATATATTTCAGGTCCATGAAAATCAAGAATGGAGCGGAAGGGCACGTACCGATGGAAGAAGGCTATAAACTATTATGTCATTCTACAAAAACATCAAAGACTTTATATTGATGTATTTTGAAACATGGAACCTTTTTGGGACCTTACTATGTAAACTCTGATATATTTGAATAAATATGAATGACAACTCTTTTAATACGACTCGGTTAGAGATCGTTTTCTATTATTATGACTGTTGTGCCGTCGAGTAACACCCAAGTTGAATTCCGCTGCATCATGAATTGGGGGTGTTACAGGTAATATATGTTCTTGCAGTGGTAATGAGTTTCCACTACAAGTACAATCTTCTGCAGTTGTAACATCTTCTCTTAGCCGTGGTAACTGTTAGTATAATTCCCAACAGTTTGTAACTTTTTGAGCCAAAGATGATGTCATCAACATATACTTGGACAAGGATGACATAACTTTTTATTCTATAGATGAATAGGGTGTTGTCAATCCTTCCTCTAACAAACTTGTTTTGAATTAGGAAGGCTGAAAGAGTTTCATACCATGCCCTTGGTGCTTGTTTTAGTCCATAAAGGGCCTTGTTAAGTTTGCAGACATGGTTAGGAAATTCACTACTTTCAAAACTAGGAGGTTGTTGCACATAAACATCTTCTTTAATGTTTCCATTCAGGAAGGCACTTTTAACATCCATTTGGTAAACTTTAAAGTTCATGTATGTAGCATAGGCTAGGAAGATCCTGATGGCTTCCATTCTAGCAACAGGTGCAAATGTTTCCCCATAATCAATACTTTCCAGTTGATTATATCCTTTAGCAACAAGTCTTGCCTTGTTTTTGATGATTGTACCACACTCATCAGTCTTGTTTTTGAAGACCCATTTTATTCCTATGACTAAAACACCCCGAGGGCATTCAACCAGGGTCATGACATTGTTTCTGTCAAATTGTTCCAATTCATCTCTCATGGCCTGAACCCAACTTTCATGTGTCAAGGCTTCTTTGACATTCTTAGGCTCTACGTCAGAGAGAAAATCTACATAGAGACATACATTGGCTGAGGCTGCCTTGAGTTTAGCAGCCATGCTTCTGGTAAGCATGCCTTCAGTGGGCACAACAATGATGTTCACAAGCTCAATTGTTTTGGACTTAGTCTAGCTATCCTGAGGTCTAGGATAGGAGTTAGAGCTTGTAGAAGCCCGATTTGTTGGAGGAGTGGGTTCAGTCACTGGAGCCTGAGGTGCCTCAAGATTTTGATCTTCAGTGACCTCAGTATTGTCAATTTGATCAAAGGGTTCCTGAACAGTTGGTTCAGTGGGAGTAGTCTCACTGGAGACTTGTTGAGTTTCAATAAACTCACTGACAGTTGGTTGAGGTAGATTGTGAGTAATGATGTAGTATGAGATATTTGCATCAGCTTGGTATTGAGTTGAGGGATTGTTCTCAGGGTGATACTCATCAGGAGGATATCTAGATGAGTCATCAATACCAATTTCCTCAATTGAGGAGTTTGAGAACCTGATGGATTCAGTACTCTCATCAACAGTTATGTGATAAATTTCCTCAGTTTGCTGTCTCCTAGTGTTGAACACCCTGAAGGCTTTGGAGACAAGAGAGTATCCAAGGAAGTATCCATCATCAGCTTTGGCATCAAATTTACCTAGGTGATCCTTGTGGTTATGAATAAACACAGGATACCCAAATACATGAAAGTAGCTGATGTCAGGGATTCTTCCTTTGAATATCTCATAGGAAGTCTTATTATGTCTTTTCACAATGATGGACCTATTTTGAGTATAGCAGGCTGTTCTGACTGCCTCAGTCCAAAAGTGTTCTGAAAGGACTGAGCCATTTAACATTGTCCTAGCTGCCTCAATGAGTGTCCTGTTCTTCCCTTCAACTACTCCATTTTGTTCAGGAGTATAAGGAGAAGAGAAGTTCTGAGAAATTCCTTTCTCATCACAAAAACACTCAAGGTCATGGTTTCTGAATTCAGTACCATTGTCAGTTCTAATCTGTTTAACCTTGATATCATTTTGATTCTCAATGTTCCTGACAAAAGACATGATTGTACCATCTGTCTGACTCTTTTTGGTCAGGAAGTAAACCCAAGTGTATCTTGAGTAGTCATCCACTATGACCAGAGTATGTTTCTCATGGTTAATAGACATTGGACTGACAGGTCCAAAGTGGTCCATGTGAAGGAGATGAAGGCAGCTTTTGATGGAGAAGGTTAGTTTGGTTTTTAATGATGCCCTGTGGTGTTTACCTTTCTCACAAGCAGAACATGGCTTGTCTTTGGTATACACCAGGGATGGAAGGCTAAGAACTTTGTTCTGTTTGGCTAGGTTGTTGATAGATTTGAAGTTTAGATGAGAGAGTCTTTTACGCCAGAGCTAGTTGATTGTTTCACTTGCCTTAGTGAAAAGGCAAGTCCTATTTTGAGTAAGGGTTGACATGTCTAGGACATAGACATCATCCCTCCTGGGAGCAATCAACACAACTTCCTTGTTTGCATTGAAGATGGTTCCTCTCTTGTCATCAAATTGAACTATGTATTTTGCATCACATAGTTGACTTACACTGATAAGATTGCACTTGAGACCATTGACATAAGCTATTCTTGTAAAAACTATACCATTACAGTTTACTGAACCATAACCTTCAGTAGGAGCTGATGAGTTATCACTAAATACTACCTTGGGTCTTGGTTCCTCCACATATTTGTGTAGATAATGCTTCACACTACTCATACTCCTTGAGCATCCACTGTCTAGATGCCAAACAGGATCCCTGGTATGTTTCTGCACAAATAGTACACTAGGTTAGTTTTTCTTGTTAGCCCACCTCCTAGTGGGTTTAGTCCTCAGGGACTTTTTAAATTTAGCTATTGAGTCATGGTCTGAGGTAGAGTGTACTAAGCTTCCACAGGTTTTGCATTTGATGGTTGATGAAGACTCAGTAGACTGAGAGGTACTGGGGTGATGCCTTTTCTGGCCTGAATAACTTTGTCATGTCCTCTGTCATCATGGCAGGGGTCACCACAAATGTTACAACATTTGTTCATCATACAATCATCAGGAAGATGATCATTGAACCCACAGTGAGGACATGGCATGAAAGGCTTTGCCTTTTGTCTTTGTTTAGAAGGAGAGGCATACCGATGACCTTGTGCTTTGTAAAGTCCTTGTGTATTCAGTGATACATAGTGAGAGTTGTGATCAGAAGTCCTGTGGTCCTCTTGTTTGCATATCATGCAAAACAGGATTCTATAGCAATTATCAGTGGTGTGGTTTGTATAATTGCACAGTTCACATCTCACTGAAGGTTTGGATGAGGATTTTGGTTTGGAGGAACTTGAGGAAGTTGGTGGTTGTTGTTTAGGTTTTGAACCAAAGGATTTGTCAGGTTTCACTTCAGTGGATACTGAAGGTGTGTGGGTTTCAGTGGGCACAAAGGTAGGTCTCTTCAGAATAGTTCTCCCTAAACCTGATTTCTCCTTGGGAGAATGTGGTTGATAGACAGATGGGGTAAGGTCAGAACTAGGTGCAGCTCCCTGAAGTTGTTTCAGGGGAGGAAGTGGTGCTTGGGAATCAGACTTAGATTCAGTGATGGACTCAGTATGACTGGGTTCATCAGTGACTCCTAGCATTTCCTTAATGCCCTGACTTTCAGGCTCCAAAATTCTTCCAGTGTTGAAGTTTGGCATTTTACTATCAGGATTGACTCTTTCAATCCAATCACTGAGTTTTGGTGCTAGTTCAATGCTAGAGACTTTGTTAGCTGATAGAAAGTCTGTTGCATGGTTACTCTCCCCAGATACTTCAGTGAGTTGGTCTTCACCCAGTGCAACCTTTTTGGAACTGGGTGTGAGACTCAATGTGTCAAAGAGTTTGGGGTTCTTTTGAGTCCAGCTCCAAATGACAGCCTTTTCTTTCTTAAGTTCTTCCTGAAGAGCTTGATTTTGTTTGGCTTGTTTTAAAGCAAGAAGTTCATCTCTACACTGATTTAGCTCAAAACTCAATTTGTTATATTTTGAAAACAAATTTAATCTCTGCTCTTCAACATACTTAAGATCAACGTTTATATAATCTAAGTAAGATTTCCAATCAGAATCATCATCCATTGAAAGTAAGATGTTTACCTTTCTCATGGTGATGCTCACCCACTATCCATTCCTTGCATGATTCTTTCCCACAGCCAGCTTGTTGTCTTCTGAGAGCGCCATCAGGGCACTGACATGAACTTCTTCATCCTCAGAGGACACATCTTCCTCGTCCCAATCAAAGGTTTCAACAACTAGCCCTTTGTTTTTAGCCTGAGCAGGTTTAGGGGCCTGAGGTGACTGAGTGACTTAGGAGGCTGACCCAAGAAGAGCAAGTTTGGCCTTGGCCTTTCTATATTTGGCTTCAAAATCTTTTTGAGGAATTTTTTCAATCTTGTTTTGAAAAGTCTGACTAGACTGAAGCATTTTTTGTTGAAACTTGCTAGTTCCTGAGAAAGAGTTGTTTCCTGAGAATTTGTAAGATGGTTCTGAGGTTGTTTTTGAGAAACAGTCTTTTGCAAAATGACCCTTTTTACCACATTTAAAACATTCAGTGTTCTCATTTGCTTTTGTGTTTGAAAAGTTTTTGTTTCTTTTAATAAATCTTTTTGAGTTTGCAAGGAGTGCCCTTTCATGAAATTCAATTTGTAAATCATTAAGGTACTCCTCACTGGTTCTTACATCAACCTCATCATCAGATCCATCTTGAAAATCCTGCACAACACCATTGGAATAAAAAGCAGTGGATATGGGTGAGGAGGTCAGGGTCTTTTTAGTCTCTTGAGCCTTTTTGGAGTCAGGGTATCTCCGTGAGATTAGGTTATCCTCATAGAGAAATTTACCATAGATCTCAGGAAGCTCAATATTTTTAAGGTGATTTGCATTTCTCAGGCCCTGAGAGAAGTTTAAGCACTTCTCAGGGAGATTGTTGACAAAGCCAACATTGATTGCATGCTTAGACAGGGTGACACCATCAAATGTCAGTTCATTGAGGAGGGTCTTATACCGGGTGTAGGTCTCTGAGAGACTTTCAGAGTCTTTGGCCCTGAAAGTATTGAACTCAAGTTTCAGGTCCATGATCCTGTTTTCCTTGGTATTTGAGGGACCTTAATAGCTGTGAACCAAGTTAGTCCATGTCTGCTTAGCTGTAGGACAATTGATGACTGATTCCATTATATCGTCAGGAAGACAAGATATAATGATGTTTTTCAGGCGTTAGTCTTGATTGACCACCCTCCTCTCATCTTGGGTCCACTAAGCTTCAGGTTTGATTAAACCTTGAGCAGTTTTAGGGACATATGGACCATCATTAATAAGCTTAATGTAATATGGTTCCATCCCATTCAAGTAGCAAAGCATGCGCTTTTTCCACTTGTTAAATTTACCAACTTCAAGTCTAGGGGCAGTAACAGAATAGCTTCCACCCTTTTTATCGACAAGTTTGGGAACATCAATGTCAGCCATGGTAGGATCTTGATTTTAAAAACTTTGAGCACTCTTTAGTTTTGAAAAAAAAAATTTTTAAAGTTTTACAAATCAGAGGCTCTGATACCAGTTGTTGGTCCCTTTTACCAGGTTAATATTAACTAATGAGTTAAACTAACCAAGTTCTATGAATTTAAACAAAGATGTAAATGATTAACACCAAATAAAACGTAAAGATAAGAGACACAATATTTTTCAATGTTTAATTCTTATTAGAAGTTAATCAAAGAATTATACCCAAGTGTTTGCGGAATAACACTTGGGATTGAAACAACAAGTATGGTATGACTCCTCTCTAAACCCAAACTATGTTTGAGTGATAACTTAAGGTTCTACAGAGCTATCTCAGGGACTGCGTTGTTCTTTGGTGGAGTAAATGTTGTTTGTGAATGTCTAAGCATTAATTGCACAAACTTGCCGACTTTTAGTCCTCACTTATGTTATCTATTTATACACAAGTAAATCACAACTTTACTGATAAAGACAAATTGATGACCTAGGCTAGTGGAGACAAAATACTTACGTATTTTGTCTCTGTTACAATAGGCTATATTGGGTAAAAGACAATGTACCTATCTGATGTACAATGATGACACCATCCTGACTTTATGCCTTTCAGGGAAAGTTTGACTTCAGGTTGATAGGACACCCACTCATACTTTCAAACATTTCCCGCTTTGTCCCGCCCATTCTTCAGTCTTCAAGTCTGCAGTCTTCAGTACTTTAATGCTTGTTGAGGAGTCCTAGGGGTTTAGTGAGTTATTGTCATCCTCACTGAACCCACCACCTTCTTCTTTGGCTTAGGTTCCACTCACTAGGTTCCGCCTCACTAAATGGAGAGACTTTCTGCTTAGACTCGTCCTAAGCATCCTGAAGGTGACTCACTGAGTTACTGTTCCTCCACAACCATAGAGTTTCTTTGTTTTATGAGACTTGGGTACTGAATGAACCCAAAACAACAACCAACCAATGTTCCACCACCACCACCATCAACAAATATACCTTCTCTACCACCAAACTTTCCTTTCCATGATTGTTCTCATTATGAGAGAACGGCAAGTATAAGTGAAAGGATCAAAATCATGGTTCACCAACTCCAATATGAAACAAGATTCATCCTTCAACATATCCTCGAGCGTCTTAATGCTCTTACTCATCCTCCATAACCATAGAGTTTCTTAGGAGGAACCAATAACT
The DNA here is from genome assembly GCA_030686995.1 of Artemisia argyi. NCBI lineage: Eukaryota > Viridiplantae > Streptophyta > Magnoliopsida > Asterales > Asteraceae > Artemisia > Artemisia argyi. The sequence goes on from CM060687.1 coordinate 75,447,581, forward strand.
TAGGACTTTTTATATTAGGATTTGTTTTTATTTATAGATGTAGAATTTTTATTTTCTAGTTATTTTTCCTTTTTGCATTTTCTTTTTAGTAATAGGACTTTTTATTCTTGTCCCATCATTTGACTTTGGTCAAAATGAATTTTACTTGAATGAATGGTGTTCTATTATATGTTGTGTGTTGGTTGCATTATTTATCTTGTTTTGTGGTTGATTTGTAACTAATATTGTTAGTTGAAATCATTTTTAGACCATGTTTAGACCATATTTCTCTAACTCTTTATTTTGTAACCTTCAAAATCCATGTACTTGGCACTCCAACGGGGGGGAGTATTGACCAACGGGGAGCTAATCATTGCTCGGGCTAGCACCACATTCCGCTTTGCATTTCTTATTTTTATTTCACCAAAAAGGGGGAGAAACATACTAAACTCAAAAACACGACTTTTTGCAAATACATCTCATACATGAAATTAAATGTTGCATAAAACAAGTTTAATATATATTTTAAAGGACTTACACTATAATTATCTCATTACTTAAAAATAAATTTTATGTTTTGTCCTCAACAAAAAGGGAAAGATTGTTAATACAAATATCGCCTAAAAACGTTATTTGTATTTTATGATCTTTGCTAAATTTTGTTAACCATAAATTGTAAACTTTATTTTTAGTAAAACATAAATATGGTTAAAGTCTTTTACTAATAATGTCACAAGTCTTTTATTACAAACTAAACATCACTTTAGTTACATATATATTTTTACAAACATACATTCTCATATTATAAGTTATTTCTAAAATTGAAAATATATATAAATACATCATTGCATACATCATCATATTCTAGCATGTGTATCTTCCTAGATCCTTGAAAGATTTGGCCAATATGTTGTTTATATCTTTACTTAAGAATTCATGGAAGATTTGGTGAATATTTTGGTTAGATTTGTTAGAAGATTTTGGAGATTTTCTGTCAGGTCCCCGCGGAACCAAACAGCATAACGGACGGAACCCTCAAAAGGATTCCGCCCAATCCGTGGCTTGCTAAGGCTTCTTGCCTATATATAGAAAGCCACATCAAGTTGTTTTCTTATCACTTACAATCATACACTAGCATACATACTCTCATTTCTTATATCTATCTCATCCATATTTTATTTTAGTGAGATTCTTTTGTAGCAAGAAGATCACAACTTCATTCGAAAGGCTTACAAGTTTCAACATTGAGTTTCAAGACTTGTTAGTTTATCATTGTGTGAATTCTAGTTATTCATACAACCATTGATAGTATTTATTCAGTAGTGATCGGTTAGTATTTTAGTCCTTAAAATACATAGAGTGACGGGAGTGGTTGTACCCCTGTAAAAGAACTCGACATCTAGGTTTGTGTAAAGTAATCTTGTGTGAGCGACGTGTAAGGTTTTATCCACTAGTTAAAGGAGCTTGTTGACTAGTGAAGGATACTCTCGAGTTAGATACTCGGGGAGTGGAGTAGGGCAAGGAAAAAGAGTCCTTGCAGACCGAACCACTATAAACATCCATGTTGTGGTTTGATTGTTTCTTTCTTTACTTGCAATTTATTTATTGTTTTATTATTTGCAATCATTGATCTCACGTATAGTTATCAAAGCAAATTAAATTTAAAAACGGTAAAACTATTAACCCTCTTCTAGTTTTCCACACCTTCTACCATCATTGTTCTACTAAGCTTCTAGTTTGTCAAGACCAACAGTTATTTTTGGAACATATGGACCTTCATTAATGACTTTAATTGAGGTAAGGTTCCATACCAGCTATGTGACATAAAAACCTCTTTTTCCATTTGGGAAACCTTTTCTCATATAGTTTAGGAGCAGTAGTGACATGACCACCATCCTTTGAGTTTAGAAGTTGAGGAACATCATATGTAGACATGGTAGGATCTTTATTTTAAAAACTTTTGAGCTGTTTTGTTTGAATTTTTTTTATTAATCAAACTGCTCTGATACCACTTGTTGTATTTTTTAGTGTGATTAGAACTTATGATAACTGAGTTAAATGATTATGCATGTAATCCGATGAGGTGTTTAAACAGTTTATAGTAATAATACATAAAGCAGTTTAAACACACAATATACAACAAGGTTTTTCAGCATTTAAAATTCGTACTAAAAGTTAATCAATTAATTTGACAAGAATTTTTTGCGGAATTACAATCCTAGTTGAATGACAATTGAGGTGATCTCATATCTAACTTAAACACAAACCTAAGTTATTGTTTAAGGAAGAACTTATACTTACTCATTGAATTATTCAACAACCTAAGTTCTATTCAAGGAATAAATTCTCTTGAATGTGTATCACATTAATTGCAAGAGATGCATTTACTTCTTTACAAATATTATATTTTATAGCAAAGAATTAAGGTATCTACTTTACACATGTTGAGCATTCAATGGGTTGGTAAGATTGCATTAAATGCTTCTAAATTAGGTAATTGGATAAACTCTTCTTTTAGGAATAATGTTGACAACTGTTGTACCTTTTTACCAACTTTGGAAAGGTGTGAATTCTTAGAAAACTGGATTTATCCCTTTTTGCTAAAGTAGATTTTCCCACCTTTGAACCTCTAGATACTTGAGATTATTGGCTCACTATCTTTGTGAATGAGGAGATCAAACAACATTCGGTAATTCATTGTCAACCTCACTGAACTAAACTTCTTCTTTGGATCTTTTACTTAAGTAGCTTAACTGCAACAACATTGAAGTAAAGACTCTTTGTCTTCAAGAACTTGGAAGGAATTATACTGACTAATTCTCACCGACTAAGTTATACTTAGGCTTTTCATGTTCAAATCTATTTAGAGACCGCTAGACGCTGAAATGGCCCAACTATAAAAAAATGTTGTTAGTGAAGATCTCGTAAACTTTTACATTTTCAAAATAAATACTTATTTTTGAAACATATGAAGTAATTGTTTGGTGTTTTAAGAATCATAAAAATATACTCCTGAGCAATGAGACAAGTTAGACATAGTCAACAATGGTTATATATATACTTAGAAGTACTTATCTTTGATAGAGACATGTTACATATAGTTACCATTAAAGTCAATCATAACTGTATATATAAACACATATGAACCAATGCATATTATTTAGTTTCACAAGTATCGTATCTTCAAAAAATGGTAACTAGTTATAGGAATGGCAGATCCCGTAGGACATGCTTGTTTTTTCATCATTGATACTCAATTTAATATAAACCAATAATACTACAAGTAAACTTTGGATTCGCCCTTCCAAATTCCATGAAATTGAAGTTTGACGCTCTTAGGGCATCCACTATGGTGATTTCAAAAAAAGATTTAAAACATATGAAAAGGTTTAAAATTTCTTTTAACCATAATGAGTTGATGTTTCATGTCCATGTGGAATGAAGAGGTTTGAAATTTTAAACATTTTCATAATTTAATGCATATGTAATTGTTAAGCATTTTATAAACTTAAAAAGGTTTATACATGGTGCAACAAGGTTTATAAAATCTAAAGCTTTATAAATTAATAATTTAATAAATATTTAAACTTTTTAAAAGGTCTATTATTATGGATGCTCTTAGTAAAATTACACAAACTACATCAATATACATGTGGATACTTGTATTCTGGAAGTTAAGTCTATTATGTCAGAAACAAAAATTAGATTGATGTGATTGAGTGAGAATGTATGTACATAGATGGGTATGAATTGGTCTTTTTAATATATAAATATAGATGGGTGTGAATTGGCCTTTTTAATATATAAATGAATATTATTAGATGCAATTTGAGACGAGGTAAGTATTGTAACTAGTAATTATAGATCGAGAAAACCCGTTGGAATCAAGATGTACCCATTTGTTTTCATGCAAACTTCTTTTATAGAAAACTCGGATAAAATTCATCATATCCTCATCATGTATGTCGTAAAACATAAAACTTTGTATCTGTCAAAAGTTTAAAGAACATGTTGAGAATGTTATGTGTGCAGTGGTTGGAACAAACTTGATGTATAAAAGTTAGGTGTTGACGATTACACACAAAAACCCATACTATTATCTTTCCTATCATATTATGGGTACCCAACTAGTTTGCTTTTATCATTTTTTAGTCCTTTTTATTGTCCCTACAAATGTGTATATCCTCTATCCCTTGCCATGTCACAGTCATATAAAACACCGAACACAAAGTCTCCTCATATTTAGCAATTACTCTTAGGGTAAAAGTGTTGCAAACATTATTATTTTTAACATTTTGTTATGATTTTTATGAATTTTGAAAATGAAACAAAATATCATGTCACAATCATAACTGTTACACTAACATTTAGATTTTTACTCGAATGTGTAGCACAAATTAGAAGGGTTGTGTTATACAAACCCTCCTTATATTGTCACATCAGAAGGTTTGGTCAAACCGTACAACTCGCGATGCACAACGTACAAACCAGCGATGTATGCAATGATTGGAAACTCCATATGATGTTGGAATTTGTAAATCATAACAATTATATAAACAAGAAACACCATCAAGCACGCAGCGGAATTAGATCAAATACATGTAATTAAATTAACCCAATATAAAGAATATACGTACCTCAATTATGAATCAAGAACAATTGAACAAGAACCCTAAAGTTAGGGTCTAATATATTCGACTATACCCTAGTCGAATCACCAACAAATCACAAACAATAATGTGTTTGTTCTTTGTTCTTGTACACACATATTAGTAGCGTTTCAATGAGAAAAGCTAGGTTCTTAATTCACAAACAAACCAAACACTATGTTTAGAAGATCGCGTAGGAACCCTAGAAGGGTGTAGTTGATCAACTAAACAAGAATGGTTTGAGCTTAGTTGATCGCGTAGGAACCCTATAAGGGTGTAGTTGATCGTGTAAGCTCAAGAGGAGAAAGAAGAAGAAGTTTTGCTTGCTAGAGAACCAAGGGATGAATGAATGAATACATAGGGACATGTATTTATACAATTCATGAAACTTGGAGCAAAAGCCACAAACCATACAACCCTTGGGTTGGGTCGGCCGAGTATGGGTCTAGAATACCCATTCTAGATCCTTCTTAAACACTATTACATGTTTAGTCCTTCATCTTTCATCTAACGGTCGTTAGGTACCGTTAAGTGTTCATTTTGTGAATTTAATAATTATTCATAACTAATATAATAATTAATAATACATTGAAACTCATACGTAAAGTGTGCAATCCCGAAGTCTCGTGTTCGAGTCCGGACATATTCATTAATTTTTATCCGTTACTTCTAACAACTCCCACTCAGATATACATTAATGCAATAATGACATTGGTTAGTCTAGCATAACACGCCAATGTCCCCAGAACGATCACGAGTATGGTTTCCTGGAAAAAACCACCTTTGATGATTCATCATCATACTTATCCTTTTGCTTCTAATACCACGTTAATATGGATATGGATCTAACTCATTCCATAAATAACTATTTTGTTTCTCATTATTTATGATTGAGCAAGATTACCAATTCATCTTAACGTATTCTAGATAGACCTTGGGCATGGCCATGCAAACATCTTGTCAACCCTATGAGGGGCCCAACAGTATTAAACTTCAAAACAAATTTGGAGGAAACAAATTTTGTATTGACTACAAGCATAACCCATGAACTTTGCATCACCTCTTAAAATAGCCCTTATAGCTACCAGTTACGGATAGCGTTAGACTATCTCACAGAAAATGAGCTACATCCACAGTAGTTATCTGGTATCTCAAGTCTGAGGATAAATATTCATGATTTATTGTAATGACAATATCCATAAGTATAATCATGTAATTGGGATCTGTCCTATATTCAATTTATTCATTCTACTTAATATCATGTGAATTTGGCATGTCTTACGCATCAATATACTTTAAATATATTATACCAAAACTCATATTTGTCTTAATTCAATGATATTCCCATATCATTGATTGACAACGGACTATTTTGAATAACATAACATAAGTTATTCATGGATTAAACATGCAAATATGGGATACAATCTATTATTAATGAAAACAAACGTACTCAGTACTTTAATTCATTATTAAATAATAATTGCTTATCATCCCTTATCCAAATACTAAATAGATCAATGCATGAAAATTCTAGTTAATGAATTTTGTCTCAAGTAATAACAATTATACTTGTTTGACAATTATGCCTCAAGTAATGACAATCATACTTGTTGACAAGGCATTTATTCAACTAACTTTGATCTATCAGAATTTTAGGAATACTTATTTCAAGAATTCAATCAGCGAAGTTCTTGTATATGTGCATTCAAATAATTTGATATAACCACATAATACATCATAAAGTGTGTAACATCCTCAACATTCAATTTATGATGATTTAAACTTTCAAACAATTTAAAGTTTAAAGTATCCTTATTCTATAATGCAACTATGCCTTTAGTTAAGCATAACTAGTACGCATGGTGATAACAAGGATAAAATCCTTTCATGACTAGTATTGAGTGTCATCTCAATTTTATTAGCATCATTGTATGCATACAACAATATGCTCTTTTCCGTAAACTTTAATGTGTAATGTTTTATGCCTTCCAAACTTCCAAGTTTGTTGGCTATAACAATTGACAAATTGTTCATCTATAGAATCCAGAAATTATTCCAGGCTGAGGATGTGATTCTATATCCAAATATATTCCTTTAGAATATTTATTACACAACTTATCTAATATCTTTCAATTAGATATCAATATTGTCAAATCATCTTTTATTAAAGCATGATATAACAACAACATGATGTACATGAAAAATCCTTGTATCTAACTTAAATTTCATTCATGTAGTATATATCCATTTAAATGTTCTAAATGATATATTATGTTCTATTAGATTCATCTACCGCACATGTTTACATCAATAAATATATATTCAAGGTTGTATGTTTTACTTATTAAATCTTGCAAGTAAATTTTCATTCCAAGTTATGACTTAACATTTAACTTATATAGAATGTTACTTCCTATATGTTATACAACATATATGATTTAAGTAAGTAAACATAATACTCCCACTAGCTTTCAGAATTACTTAGGAGTTATCTTATTTTAAATTATAAATCAAACATGGATTTAATATTTTAAACATAAGACTTATATCCTTGATGCATGCATTTATCCATACTTGGATTCTTGCATTTTGTATACTTTCAAAGATTAAATGAATTCATAAAACTCTTAATTACTCATCGTCCTCAGAAGAAGGAGAAAAGTTTCAGTTCTCTAGTGAAGAATTCCCACCGTTAAATGATTCTCACATAGCAACACCTTTTATGGAAGCAGAGATTCACTACTCTGGAAGTGCTGCGTCAATTCCAAAAATTAGAAAGATAACTAACTCACTTTACAATGTAAAAGTTGAGTTTGATATCCCTAATTGTCCCGCGTTTGGAATCGGTGCAATAATAGACACAGGAGCATCAGCATGCTGCATAAATAAGAGGGTAATCCCAGAGGAAGCACTTGAACCTTTAAACCACAACGTCTTCTTCAACGGTTTAAATTCAAGACAACAAGCAACTCACAGAATAAAGTCAGGCTCTTTCCTCATTGAAGGAAACAAATTCAAGATTCCCCTCGCTTAAGTAAATATACAAGAAAGAGTTATATAATCTATTGTCAAATTTCATATTCATAAAAATGAGTATGACACTTACCATCTTTGTATCTTTAATGTGCTTTAGCAAAGAGTATTCAATCATAGTTAATTACTTAAGTATGATTAATAATCTTGTCATAAGACATGCATTAAAATATGTATACAATTTCGTCCATATGATTTATTACACAAAGATTTAAACCTCTAGGGTTTTTCTTCTCTTGAAGAAACTCATCTTCATTAAGATAAACCAAGTTTTCAAAGTTGACTTATCTTTATAGACAGCATCTTAACATTCATAGTATGAGCAATTTACCATAATTCAATATTTAGTAAATGCATCATTATGATTAACAGGCTTACTTTGATCATGTAATTTATATTTCTCAGTATATCAATCAAATATCTGAGACATCCCTACGGATCCATGAATGAGAAGGTTTAACCTTTACATTTCAAGCCTCATCATGATTTTTACTAATGTGGTTTTTAGGAGATTATGTATTTTGTAATTTGATCTTTCAAGATCTGAACAAAACTCCCACTTGCCTTTTGTAATTTATCTATAAATACTTTAGCAAGTTGAGCAACACTTAATCGTTCTCTTTTGGGATATTACAAAAACATTTTACAGTTCCTGACTCTTGTTTGTTAAAACTACTTATTAACAAAATTAGGACATCATTTTAAGACTTTAATGTGATTCATCACATTCCATAATTTATGGTATCTTATTTAATCTTCTAGGTTGGAGTCTTATTGAGTATATTCAATCCATACTCAATTTTCTAACCTTGATTACTTTTGGAAGAAAAGAAGTCATATTTATCTTTTAATCAAACAATATAACAAGAGTTTGATTTTTCCTAAATGAACACACCACCAACTTGTGATGTTTCATTAATATTGTGAGACAAACTAACAATATGTAAGATAAACTTATTTCCTTTTGGCTTACCTATTTACCAACTAAGTCAACTTAATGGTATAATAGAATTTCTAAGCCAATTGCATGCTATATAACATAAGTAATTTTTGAACAAGTCACTTCATGTTCATGTCTTAAGAAGACATAAACTGTTATATTCCCACTATACGTTATAAATCATTGATCAGCTCAATGGTTTCTTGTTTAAAACATAACAAGTTAACGTCTTACTTTATTATAAGTCTTGTAATAGTTAAAAGACTTCATGTTTATAAGAAGATATAAACATATATAACTAAAGTATTTGTGAACACCACCATTTGGTTTCAATAGTAATTTCAAGTTAATTTACTACTCCATTTGTTTATGTCATTTTATGCATTATCCAACTTAAGAAACTGTAAACTCGCATAATTTCATCACATCAGTTGATCTGCTAGTAATGAAATCATGTAGTTTACCCTTCCATTGTAATCTAGCCAGGTTACACCCTGACGTAAATTGTAAATCCAAGTGTTTCTTTTAATTTGAATATCATAAGACATAAAAGTAGTCTTTATTATAATCATGACACATGTTCTACATAAGATAATCTTACACATTAAATGTATAAGTCCTATAAGAACATAGATCTCTTACCTTGCAATTAAGAGAATCCTATAATCATATTTCTATGTATTGTTCCTTTGCACACAATAAACAATTCTCCCATTTGTGCATTGAACAATATCATGTAGTATATAAACAACACAACATACGTTTGTTTATGTGATTCAATATGATTTGTGTCATAAATGAACAAGTAGATGTAGGATTACTTTGTCTTATCAGGAAACGCATATGGCTATCCTAAGAACATGAGTGTCTACAATTGGAAAGTAATTATTTTGAAGATAATCTGGGCTACTACACAGAAATTAAAGCTTGTAGCTCCCACTGAATTAGAGAACATAACAATAACTCCATATTCAGCAACATAACACAACGCTCCCACTAGATTTGACAAAATTGTAAGTGTTTCATTTCCAGTGAAAACAATTTGCTTGCTTTTACTTTCCTACACATTTAAAAAACCCATACGTAATAATTACTCAGGTTCTAAAATGTGTATTCTACTATGATGGATTATCCATCAATGATATTAACTTGAAGAATTTTTGACATGCAGCTTCTTCCTAAATAGGCCTACCATCCCCATAATGGTATGTAGCACCTTTAAAGCACAACAACTAGATAAAATACTAGCTTGCCTTTTACCAATTTTGCGGTAATCTGTCTAGCTTCTAATAACTCATATTTTCCATTTAACCAAATGTCATGTTTGTTATAGAAGAATTCATTCACCAAATGGGTAATGAAATTTCTTATGGAAAATAGGATGTGCAATACTCTTAAGTATGAAAGATTGCTATGAGTTATATATTAGAATGTAGACAATTCTAATGTTCCTATCATACATTTCTCAATCATGAAAAGGAATAGGATTGAGTATTATTCTTATCTTATGGAAAATAGACTTTGTGTCTTTTCAGTAAATTTTTCTCAATCAAACATTATGTTTGAAAGCATAATCAGATCAATTTACCAATTTAAGACCAAACCACGTTTACGGTTTTAATGTTGCATTAATACTTGAAAAGAATTACAAAATTCAATTTTAGTATTTTTGATAATAAAATTTTCAAGAAAATTTAATACCCATGGTTCATAATCATATAACCATTTAATTTTCACTGAAAAACTAGGATCCAAATTGACATAGGTTTATCACATCAGTTGATCTGCTAGTGATGACGGTATTCAATAAGGTACGAGTCGAGCCTCAATAGCCAATATTCAATTGCAATTCCTAGAAAGTACGGGATTTACATATTTGCTAACCGCAGTTGCAATGTAAACATGTTTTATCCCCATCTTATGCCTTGAGTGATCAGTCCCACTATCAACTCAATTAAGTTAACCAACTTAAGAAACAACAAACTTACATAATTTCATCACATCAGTTGATCTGTTAGTAATGAAATCATATAATTTGCCCTTCCATTGCAATCTAGCCAGGTTACGCCCTGACGTAAACGACAACTTTAGGTGTTTCCGTTTCATTGGATAGCATATAACTTAAATTTTAAGGGTATAAATTTTGATGTGTGTAATCAAAAATATGTACAAAGATGTCATGCATTCATCTTGTAACATATGTTTCATGTAAAAAACTTTTACTTATTAGTTTCTTTACGAGCTTAAATCTTCAAAGTTTTAATTGAGGCGTTGAGAAACTTACAACTTTGCCTTAAGTGCTTCGTAGTTATCATGGTTGTTGGGTAAAACTAGATTTTGACGCACGGACGAGCGTAGAGACAGAATGAAGTCTCTCTAAGGCCGCAATTTAATGCTAAGCCACCTTATACCCACTTTATAGTTTGTCAAAATTAGCTTCACCGTCCAACCACTTAATACAGTCGCGATCAATCAATTAAAAGTTCAAGATTTTTTCAAGCTCAAAACAAGATTTCACCATTATTAAATCCGGTTTATTATTTTATTATGAAATTACCCTTGTTGTTTACAATCATGTCATAACATATAAAACAAACAGTAATTAAATAAAATAAACAAACAACTTAAATAATGGATATGCAAAATAAATCAATTAATACACACAATTGATTAATTACACGATTTCATAGGGTCTTCCCTAATTCCATAATTAATTAATTTTGGTAATCTTTATATGTCATAATATTTACTAAAAAACATATTAATTATAATAAATCGCATAATAAAAGCATGAAATCTACATAATACGTAACCATTACTACAAAATCACCATAATCCATGACAACACATGCATGGTTTGTCATGGATGTCCACATTGCACATATTATAATCATATAATTATGTCAAGGAACGCATAACCAAAATGGCATATCACAAATATCCATTATATACACATAAAGATTACATGCAACCTAGGGTTTCTACAAGTTTTAACAAAATTCAAAAACCCTAATTTTCTTTTAAAAAAAATATAAGTCGACATACATAAAATATATATATATATATATATATATATATATATATATATATATATATATATATATATATATACTACCTTATAATGTATTTAGGACCTCTATATTTAGAAGTCTTAAAATGTTTAAGACCAAAAATATTTATTTAATAGGAAAGATGCATGTACACCATTTTAATGCACATAATTTTCAGACTTACAAGACAAGAAGCATAGTGTACACCACTTTAATGCACATATTAAAAAAAAAAACACCACATTAATGATATTTAATGTAATCAATTAATTAATTGGTCAATAAATACAATTAATACAATTATTAAAACACCCCTTATATTACAAATACAAATTATCAAGCATATTGTACAACCAAATTAAACACAATTCCTACATTAAATGTCACTAATACAAATAATAAAACACATTATACAAATATTCAGGCCCGAACGGGCAATGGGCTAAATGGGCTTGAGCCCGAACGAGTGCGGGCCAAACAGGGTTGAGCCCGAATGGGCACGGCCTAAACGAAATTCTTGATATCCGTAAATTTATTATCAAAAAGAACATAATAAACTAAACTACATGATTCACCGAAAAATTTAATTTCAGGGTACCCGCCGCTGCAACGCGCGGGTACCCTGCTAGTGTATATATATATATATATATATATATATATATATATATATATATATAGGGAAAATGTTAGCTACAATTAATTGTAGCTAGTTGGCTACAATTCCTTTGAAAAAACTTTTAATAATGTACAGTTCAGTCCCTGCGGTTAGACCCTGACACATATTTTCCCCCTGTCCCCACCTTTTTTTTCAAAGGAAA